>CM042327.1:33149478-33184478 GCA_023566125.1 Zingel zingel | reverse complement strand
TGTGTTTTATATCACAACCATGTGCAACAATAAAACACATTATTTTGATTTAAAGTATTGCATTATCTTTTCCCTGTTCACTCCCACTGTCCTGCTGCTGGCAGACCCTGAGTTAGCTGACGGGATAATTCTGTCACTAAAGCTAATATTAGTCAGAGGTCTCAGAAACCTTTACTCCTTATTCTGCCTGATATGTCATCCCACGGTTTCACTAGAAGTAATTAAATGTTAGGAAGAGGTGTTGAAGACGCCTGCTGACAGGAAATGTCACCAGCAAGCCCTTCATGATAAATACTTCCACTCAGTCTGTGTTGATATGCAGCTGGATGTGAGTGCCCTCCAGTGGTCAACTTGTTACTTATTCCAGGTTTGAGTGTTTGTTATATTGGTTTGAAAATACATTGATGTGCTTCTATTAAGGATAAATCATAAAAGGTTAAACTGATTTTGAATTAGATTTTTTTTGAATTCATAGGGTCTAATGTTAATGCAAGTATCTTATGTGTTCAAACTGCAATATTTTGATCAAGCTTTCAAAAACCACCATTGAAAATCTTGAGGTACTAATTTATTCTAATTCTCATCAATTCTCTGCTGGACAGAAACAAGTAAATAGTACATGGACAAAGTGTTGTCAACTTTACAGATATGACATTTGTTTTAGTCTGTAATTAGAATACATAGATAGATAAATAAATACAAATGATATCTCTACTTGAGAATTAAAAATGGAAGCTTTAAAATATGAAATAAAAATTATAAAGCATATCAAGCTGGTATTTTTGGTGAAGCAAGTACCCTAAATATACAGTATCTAATTACACCTTTTGAAACACAATATGAATGAATGAACATGTTCTAACTTTGTGCAGCATAATAATAACATGCTACATCATTATGTTTTGTGTATTGCTAAGTTAGCTGAGGTTAATTTTCAAAAAAGTCAGCTGAGATGTATTATGGATTTGATACACGTAGAGAGCGTCCAGAACATTATAATATAATTCTGTATACGTTCTATAATGTACATTTAAGTGAACAATACTATTGTGCACAGCATCTTTCTCCTTATCACACTTTTAATTGCATGGCTCTTGTAACTCTCTAATGTAGTAGAGATGTAGCGTCATTATGTACCTAATTACATTAGTGTGTGTGTCTGATTAGTTGCGTGATGCTCCGCATGCTCTTCTTCACTCTCTGGTCTGGAGCCTGGTGGGGCCTTATCATAAAATATATTGATTAGAATCAGAATTATTACCGTAAACTGTATTTTACGCTGCTAAAAACATACTAAGACGACTGAACACTAGTGCAGCCAGGGTAGATGCTAGATCGGATCCACTAGATGTGTCGACATAGTTAGGTTTAAGGCCCTGACACACCAACCAGACGGCCGACCGTCAGCAGAAAAGGCAGTCGGACTGATAAGTTGGGTCCCTGAGGTCCAAAACATGCATCAGAACACACTGAGGCGACGCCGACTTGAGCGTACGCTCTGCGCACAATACGTCTCCATAGCAGCAGGCGGCGCTGCTCTGTATTGGTTCCATTAACAGTCTGATTATTTCCCAGAAAATGAAAACCGGCAGCTGATTGGACGAACGCGTCACGTGGTTCTTTTTTCTCGGAAATTCACAGCCAGACTGTCATGGCGGCTTGTTCAGAATACAATCATATTGTACTAAAATAATTCACCGAAACGTGTTTCTGAAAACATTTTAAGCGAGAAATAGGCCGTGCAGTTTCTGAATCTGTCTTCATTTCAGATCAACAAAGGTTAGTTTAAAAGATTTTCATCAGATTTTGAGAGGCTCATCCGCTCCCCATTACCTGGCGAGTCCCGACTGCCCTGTCTCCGACTGAACATGTCGGGTCGGCCCAAATGAAGGCCGACGGCTCCTCGGACAGCCGACGGCACAGAACACACTGAACAGACTCGAGTCACCGACCTCGCCAGATGGTCCGACGGCCTATTATCAGGCTGGTGTGTCTCCTCTCTTAGACATGGTGAGTGGGGCTTGGTTAGGGTAAGAATACCTGCATAAGCCAATCAGAGGCAGAATAAGGCGGGCCACGACGCACGTCCTGTGACATTGACACGTTTAGTGGATCTAATCTAGCGGTTTGCTCCCATCATAACTACTACGGCCACTAGAGGGCAGCGCCACTATAAACGTAAATTTAGCTCGTAATTGCACAAACAACCTCTGGAAAAGTTTCTTGGGGAAGGACACTCTTTAATATTAATCATCTCTCTTTCTGTGTTAAAGGTCACATGACACACAGTGTGGTTACAAAACTGAAAATTTGCACTTTGAAATCGATGTTGGAAGTTGAAATCGATGTTGAAAATTCACACATAGAAATCAAAGTAGGAAACCACAAATTAAACCACATCCATCCATCCATCCATCCATCCATCCATCCATCCATCACAAACACAGCCGTGTGGTTTACCTTAGGCAGGATCTGAACCCACATATCCTGGGTGTCAGTCAGCCTCATTCCCCACCGGACCATCTCCCAGGATGCAGAAGAAGAAACGCCACCTTCATCAACCTGCAGAGAAACAAAGTTTGTCTTTTCCTTCTGTTGCCCCTTAAACATGCAGATAATCCATTAAAAACATCTTATTTGTGACAATAATCCTTCAAAAAACCCTTTAACACTTTCCAAGACATTAGTGATAACCAATCAAAACCTTTTAATATAGGTGTAATATATGTAATATAAATGTATAATATACATTTATCTATCCATTAAATAACCTGAAAGCTGATTCACAGATGTCAACCGACTTTGTGAAGTTTAAGCATCATTGAAATATTGAGATATTGAGAAGTTTTTGTTGCCCTGATAGTTCAGTTGAAGAGAAACTGTTCCACAGTCTGATGGTTGAGAGTTTAAATCTCATCTTTGCTTTTTTGTTTTTCTGTTTCCAAACTCTTATTGTGAAAAGCCTGTGCCTGGACTCATTAAAATGCCTCAGAGAAGGAAATCAGTCCCAACATGTTTCTGTCTTCTTTTAGGCCGAAGAGTAGTCTATATTCACAAAGTTCTACTTCCGGGATTCCGGTGCCGCAGGAAATTCTGCCGGATGCATGTCTTTCCTTCCGTTTTCTTTGTGTTGGAATGTTAAACTCCGGTGGATTTATGAGGACTATGGTTAACTGCTCCTCAGATCTCTGCAGGGTCAATCCAGACTGCTAGCTAGACTATCTGTCCAATCTGAGCTTTCTCTCACACACCTAAAACAACTTTTGAAACGTGTTCCACCAAAACAAGTTCCTTCCCGAGGCTATTTTGCAGCGGCTATTTTGCAGCGGCTCCGTGTGACGACGGACGATTGTGATTGGTTTAAAGAAATGCCAAAAAACCACAGCATGTTTGTCTCCCATCCCGAAATGCTATGTGGACTAGCCAGACCCTCCTCCACAGCGCCACTAACTCAACTTTACTAATGATGGACTGCCACAACAGCAAATAAAGTAAATAAAAAATGTAGGTTTTTTTCTCCAGAGGGGTATTTCAGCCAATAAGGACAAACGGGCTGTTGTCCAGGGCAACACAAGCCTGTACCTGTGCACATCCCCGATGGGTAACACAGAAAACCCTACAGTAGAAAATATTGTAGCTACTACAATTGCACTAAAACACCACCAGGAGGCAATCCTGCCACAGGAAAAGGAGAGAGACAATCTTCTAAATGTTCTCCACTTAAGTATCTTCTTGCATAATACAGAATATGCAAACAGTAGCTGACATTTTTGATGATGTTTTGCTATTTTTCCTTAACCAAGGCAATATACCATAGATGTTAAGTTTGATATTGCTGTGATGGAATATGCATAAATCATACTAGATTAGATACATACATAATGTAAGCCGAAGTATGAGGATGGTGCAGCATGGTAAAGAGGAGAAGATGTGAATAAGGGAAGACTTGCAACTGATACATTTCAAAATAAGCAGTTTACACTCTGACTCACTAAATGTCCTGAGATTTACTAGATAGACAGATAATAAAAAGTAGTTTAAATTCCTTTTGAGATTCATGAAGTACATAAATGATTAAATTCATAGTATTCAGAGTAGTTCATAGTATTCCAGTGTTGACAGCACTGGGTGTTCTGTGTGTCAAATGGTCCCATTATGATCACATGAATAATCTGAGTTAACATCTGGAACACAAAAATAATTAGTGGAGACAGTGTTATGTAAGGATATGTAGACATATTGCATTTATGTATTGTATAAGTTGATTGTTTAATATATATACTTACTTTATTATATTTTCTTTCTTACCTATTTCCTATATATGGCTGATGTGGCATGGCTGCTACCACATCACAAATTCCTTGTACAGGATTAGTAAGGTATTAACTGTACCTGTCCGCATGTCTGTCTATAATTCCACTCTTGCCTCCAACCTTTTTTTAGGTCTTCCTTGTCTTTCTCTTTTCTATCACTGTATGAGCCACTTAACTCTCACCTCCCATTACTGTCTATTCCATCTCTCTAATTTGAGCAAATATGTAAAAAGAAAGTGGTCCAAATATTTTATGTAACTGAACTTCATTCAAAATAACCTCATTGATGTAGTATTGCACAATTAGATGAGAAAAAGTTGTATTCATACATACATTGTTTATGTATTTTGCCTTTGTCTTACATGACCAAATTACATGGCCACTTTCATGAATATTAAATAATAGAAAAGATTATACTTACATGTTTTAATGTTTTAAAGCTGCACTTATTAATATATGTCTATGTGCAGTGAAAACCCCACATAATTATCACCAAACTCTGCATATCCCCTCAATCCTATTTTGGATCTTTGTTTTTGTTTTCGGGCCAGCAAACTCTGCTCTCATCATACTTATTCCAGACACAGCAGACAACAAATTGCACTGATAAGCCCATTGTATATCACTATACCTGTACAGCACCAAACAGCAGACTAACAAAGTTTGCAACAGGTGAACATAGTGGAACATTTAGAAGCTAGAGCCAGACATTTCTTTCAGGAGTTGGTGGAGACCAAAAACAGAGCTAAAAGGAGAGTGAATATTGGACTTAAGCCCTATTCGCACAGAGCTAGTATTACCTGGGGACCTATAGTCATTTGTAATAATTACAGAGGTTGTCTGTGATCTTAATCCTGTGTGCAAATCTGCCATGTCTGTAATTTGTGAAGTACAAATTCCAACACATATTATTTACCGTATTTCGCCAAACACAGAGGTCACGTAATAATATTAGTCCCAAGCAAATTGGCATCTCAGTGATTTAAGGGTGGTATTGGCTGCATTGGCAATTATCAATTAAAGTGTTGACATTATATCAGGGGAATAATATCAGTAAATTTGAGTAATGAAATGAAAATGAAAATTTGCATGAAATGCTAAAAAAAGTTAATGCCGCTTCAAACTGACATGTTTTGTACATGACATGCATTCATTTTGTATTCAAAACATAATATATAATGAAATGTGTAAAAGTGTACAGAAACACAAATAAACTTTTTTTGAGAAAGCAAAAAAACTCTCCCACACAGAAAGCAAACCATTCATCTTCCCATGACTCCACCAAGTAATCCCTCCCCCCCCTCAATCCTTAACCTTAACCTCATGATTAGACGTAGACGCCAGAAAAGCTTGATGTTTCATGTCTAATACATCCATTGAGATTATTCCTCAGTAACATCCTGTTGCGTTTTGTTTGATTTGTGATGAAAGAGTTTCTTTTGATCACCGTCTGATTTATGTTGTGTTGGATCAAACGTTGGCATGATCAAACGTATGTGTGTGTGAAATGGGTAGCACTTTACAGTTTGTGGACATTAGTGTCTTTCATCTAAATTCACAAAGTTTGGTTTAAATTACCTTCCTACTATCAGACAGCTAACTGATGGTGACTGTCAGGCCTGTGTTGAGTTTGATCATCATTGAGATATAAGATGGAGTTGATGATAATTAGAACATGCTGATGATGATGATGACCTTTGATAACGAAGACAATGATGGGTGGAGGGAAAGTGGAGGAATTTGCAAATTATTTGATTTGTTTCTATATTGTGTTACTTGTAAATCGGAGCTAGAAAATCCCAACAGATGTGACATTCATTTCCTGCCTGTACACTAAACCAGTAAAGGACTACTGTGCCACCTATATTTTGTTCTTTTTGCAACTTAACCTATGTACCCATGTACCTCATAATATAAGCATATTTGTATGATGAAATGTAATTTTATAAATACAAGCTTTGGACAGTAAACTGGATCCTCTCTTACCTTGTACTAATACTTTGTAGATTAATTGCAGCAGGATTTAATTTCACATTGCCTATGTTAGCTGCTGAACTCAATACATTGACACTGGTTGACTGCACTGTACCCCATCAGGCATTTCAGTTCTTCACTATCCAATCTGATAAGAGATCAAATACAAGTGGAGGATGCCAGGAATTTAGAGAAACTGCATAAATACTCATGGCTTGGAAAAAAAGAAAAAAAAAATGCAATAAAAAGTTATTGGATATCTCTCTTATGTCTTTCTATATACCTAAAGAAATGCATCCTGTAAAAACACTCAGGGTGGAATTTATTAAATACATAAACCATTACAGCCATTGAATATCTCAATATATGAAGCAACTACACAATAAATATTTACATAGAAAATAATAAGAAGGACACCCAACTGGGGGTATTGACAGGTATTTATCACATAGTCCATCTGAATGGCAAAGCCCAATATCTTCAGTGCCATTTATATTTCAACTTCAAGCTGAATGGAAAGATCAGGCAGCAGGCGTGAAACTTAGTGGAGGGGTGCCAGTTCTGCTGAGGGTAATTGGATCACCTGTGGAGTCTCCTGAGACATGCTTGTGATTTTTCCGTGGCTCGGTGTAGGACTAAAACTCTGACCTGTGAAATCCCTACTGTAGCACGTCAGTAGCAGTTCTATGGTATACCAAAATGTGTTGATGTTATTTCAGTCATAATAATAAAAGCTTTGCAAGGCAAGCCCTAGCCACAACAAGTCCCCCTAGCCAAAGGGGATATTTTGAATATATTAGTGTTTTTGTGGTTTCAAATTGTAAAACCAGTTTTAAAATAAAATGCAGTTTATTACCGGGTGATTTTAAGGTGAGGTTAAGAATATTTAGTTGTTTATGCAATGCTTGCTATGTACAAATCACTATGTAAACAAAACCAGTGGTAGAGCAATTTAGTTTGATTAAGGGCTGCCATGTTTTAGAGTTATGCCAGGAGGGAAAATATGGCATTGCACCTCAATACTGTTCCAAATATTCTCACTCTCTGCAGCAGTTATCTGCTTATGATGCTTATGCTTGATTTGATGTGACATATGGAAATATGGAAATGTCAGCAAGTGGACCTCGAACATAACTGTGACTGATTAACATTTCAAGCAGACTGACCCATGTGGCTACTCCACTACACAGATAGATAACCGATATGAACCAGTCATTCATTTAAACTTAGGGATGATAATGTGAAGTACTGTAAATGTTAGTGAATAGGGCTATACACCACATCTTTCATCGTTGATAGTCAGTCTAAGCACCTACTTGGCTGACTGCTGATAAGATTAAAGAAAACAAAGTTATAGATAGCAATGATTTTCAAAACTGGACTAGTGGAGAAGAAAAGAACAGGGCCCTTTATCGTGGGTCTTACCTGTAGCCTATATAGGCTATCAATAGAAAACCTAGACCTAAAAACAACAACTCTAGTGATTGGATCATTGATTGGCTTTCTCATTGGCTGGCTCAGCTGTCAGTCAGGAGCTGCACTTGCTGGGTCGTTTAAATCGATGACTTAACGCAGGGTGACTAATCTCCGTTTATGCTGCAGCCATATGATTGTGTCGCAGCGTGTCCCTGGTCCTGACAGAGCATCTGTTGGAATACAAGTTCACTCTTAACAAAAGCAGCTCCATCTTCGTCTTCTGCCGCCCAGGAGCCATCACACGCGGAGCAACTAAACGTGTAAATGGAGTTTCAATCGTTGTCGTGACTGTTCTTCACCGCCTCTCACCCTGCAGAAGACTGCGTTGAAGTTGCAGCAGCATCCATATCCCCGCTGCTCTCTCCTGATCGCAGACATGGGTACCGTCCTGTCTATATCTCCGGCGACGAAGAAGTCATCTATTATGGACGCTGAGCTCGCAGGAGAGACACACAAAAATGACAAGAGTCTCAAGCGGCCTTCAATGTTCGTCTCCATCTCATGGAAGAAGCTGGTGTCAAATCCGGCTAAAAAGAGTGCCAAGAAAGTGACCCCGAACCCGATGCCCGCCTGCGAGCTCCCGTCCGGCCGAGTGGGTCAGCTTAACAGCGAAAACACCAGGAAGACTCACCAAACCGAAGAGAAGAAGCCCAAAGCGCCGATCCCGGTCCCGGTGCCCACAGTCCCCACGCAGAACAACGACGCTGTCGTCCAAAACGAGAAGCCTTCCGCAGTCCAGAAGCAACCCAGCAGCCTGTCTCTGGTGTCACCGAGGCGGATAGTTATACAGGCTTCAACCGGGGAGCTGCTTCGCTGTTTAGGGGACTTCATGTGCCGCAGGTGTTTTAAACTGAAAGCGCTGAACAGCGGAGAGGTGGTCCTCTGGTTTCGAAACATCGATCGGACTCTTTTGCTCCAGGGTTGGCAGGACCTAGGCTTCATCACGCCGGCTAACGTGGTGTTCGTGTACCTGCTGTGCGAAGACACGATAACGGACAGCATCGACAGCCAGGCCGAGCTGCAGGGCACCTTTCAGACTTGCCTCTACCTAGCATACTCCTACATGGGCAACGAGATCTCCTACCCGCTCAAGCCGTTCATGATCGACTCGAACAAGGACGTTTTCTGGGAGACGTCGCTCCGGATCATCAACAGGCTAAGTGCCAAAATGCTGCAGCTGAATGCAGACCCGCAGTTTTTCACCGAGGTCTTCCAGGACCTCAAAAACCAACGAGACACGTGCGAGGCAAATCTGGACCGCTGAAAAGAAAAACACACTGGTGTTTTTTTTTAAAGATGAATGTTTTGCAAAACCACACAACGTTGGTTTTGAATGTAAAGACCAACGTTGGGGCTGAATATCCCTCTAATGATGTTACAGCTTCGGTGTGTTTAGGATACAGTGTAGGAGATTTCATAAATGCATGCCAATGGTAATATTGTCCTATTTTGTCTTGTCCCTTAGGTGACGCAGGGATTGACTTCGTAGTACAAATTGACACCCCAAAATCCCCTTTTCATTCAGTCAGTCACCCAGTCTACTTTTTGAGTCTAAAGTAATTGGATGTCGCAGTGAGGTGCAGGTTCGAGGCTGGATCAGAACAGATCTGTGTGCTTGTGAGAAGTCGAGAGGCGGAGCTGTCCGAGGTGCTGACCTGTGCAGCCATTTCTCCTCCGCTATTTGAGTCACATCGTCAAAACAGAGCCGAGCTGGCTTAAGAGGACCAGAGTCAGACCAATACACGTTCGGCACATTAAGCCTAAACCTTGTAAGTGCATATTGCTTTTGTAGATTCTCAACCAGCTGATAGGTAAGCTGTTCAACATGCAGCAGATATCAGAAGTATGTTCCTTTAAGGGGACAAAACATATTAGGCCTACTTATGTAGATATCCCTCTATAAAAGAGGTAGAAAAGCAAGTCTCCATCTTCTGCTGAAAAGCATTATGCTGTGTATGGCTTCATAACATGTATCTGTTTCCAGCTCCTGTTGTGTGAAAAAACACACTTTTTTTCTTCAAATAAACCACCTCACTTTGAATTAAAATAACTTTTTTTCACCTATGAACCTGTAAGTGGGCCGTTGGTTCCAGCTGAATATGAGGATAGGGGGCAGACATTATTGAAGGGAGTATCTTCCACCTGGAATGTGATAAACTGCACTAAATGTCCCCATAGATGGCCATACAGCAAGATTATTTGATTATTCAACCCAAGGCCCCTGTTGTGTATTGTTTTCCAATACATTGCAGAGGTCAGCATAACTAGAGACTGAATGGAATGTAGAGTTTTTCAAGAGATTTTTTTTTAAATCTCATATGTGCCAACTACCAAATACTCTTGGCCTGAAACTATGTGGTTTACATGTACATATCCCATATGTTAGATTTGCTCTTTTGTTTTTGAAGTTGGCTGTATATGCTGTAGTTCAAGCATAACAAAAAACCAATAGAGCGTAAAGGTCAAACGGTATTTTTTGCCCTGCTCTGTAAATGTGTTGTGATCCTCAATTTGCTGGGTTTAATTTACTTTCAGTGCAGTTGATTCAGGAAGGATGTTTCCTCATAATATAAATATTGAATGTGAAGGTGTCATTGTTCAGTGACTGTCATTTCCACACATCATTGCAATTTGTATAAGCTAAACGTGATTTGACTGCAACTCTGAAACCATGCTTATAGGGCAACCTTGACAGTTATTCAGTATTATGCTTCGAAGTAATCATTGTGATGTTGTGTTGTGAAACCATTGCTTGGAATGTAGAATATAATGCTGCTATTTTGCACAGCTGTGAACAAACCTTGATGTTTTGCACAGTGGTATAACATAATGGTCGTGTACCAGTGTTTCCCACCA
The DNA here is from genome assembly GCA_023566125.1 of Zingel zingel. Classification (NCBI taxonomy): domain Eukaryota; kingdom Metazoa; phylum Chordata; class Actinopteri; order Perciformes; family Percidae; genus Zingel; species Zingel zingel. The sequence goes on along the minus strand of CM042327.1, from coordinate 33,173,859 downwards.
CGGACTGGATTGTTTGCCATTATATTTTGCAGTTAATGTTACTAAGACTCACTCTACGGTTTTTCCTATATGTCAGCTATGGAAAGTAATGTTTAGATGTGTTGCACCACAGTTGCATTCACTCTCTATACATGTTATTAAAAGGTCACTACAGTAATTGTTTATGGTAAACATTGTGAAATAAATCCAAACTTCTGTAGGATCTCTTGTCTCACATTGTTTTGTTGATTTAACACTTTGTCTTAATGCCTGTGGGTGCACAACTATATGTGTGTGTGTGTGTGTGTGTGTGTGTGTGTGTGTGTGTGTGTCCTCTTATCCACTCCACTAATCCGTCGATAAACAGGGAACCCTTGAGACATGGTTATGCAATACAAAAAAGTCGACGTATAAGCTTACTGGGATGAGACTTCACTGGTTGCCATGAAACAAAAACTCAAAAGATAGAGATATTCTTACATTGAAAAGCTTGTATTTACAGATACTGACACAAAGATACAATTTTCTGGAGGTTTTATATCCTGGCAGGGTCTAAAAGCAAATGGCAGATTTGCATTTCATCCCAGAATATGTTGCAGTTGATTTACCTGTTTTGCACACGGAGCACAGTGAAGTAAGCTGACATATATAAAGGATATTTTTGGTAACCTGTCTGTGTGTCCTGGGTATTCTAAACGGGGCCACATAATGAAATGGGAACAGAGAAACCAAACAGTAGAAAAGTGAGTTTTAAAACAGAAATATGGTAGGAGGAATCTACTAACTGGTCTTGCACATTATTGTGTTAATTATTTTGTACAGCATTTATACATTTTAAAATATAGAGCTTTTATCAAAACATTTTTACAAGATAAGTCAACGAGTACCTTGGGGAACTGATGGTTGCCAGTTTAATATCCATCTATACCACTTCTACTAATACTACAGCTACTTTTAATACTACTACATGTTAAAATGTCCCACATTTTTCAAACAATGTGAGTTTTCCAGTTTTTATATTCATACACACATACTAATATAGACACATTTTAGAATTCAGATGACACCTGAGATTTAGCTGTTACTTTTGATCTAGAACCTCAGTTGATTTAACTTTTACTATACCAGCTTTTTTTTTATCAGTTTTAAATTGGCGTAACTTAATGTGATGGGAAAATAAAGAGGAATCCTTGCTGTCTACAGAGAAGTTTTCCTCTACAATTTTGGAATGTTAAACTGGTCAAACAATTGACTACATTACCCAAAGAGCTTTCTCAACCATAATCCATGTTTTGCTTTAACATGTTAGCCCGCAGCCATGAGAAACCATGTATCATGAGACTCCTAAAGAGCTGGTCTGATGTGGTCCAGCACAACCCATAATATCTCATCATCCTAACCAAGGTTTTTGGGGACGGAGATTTAGTTAAACAAGTACAGCCTTAACTATTTTAGTGTTGCAGTGGATTCCAACATTACCAGGATGCTTGGTGGCAGCACGGTAACAGTGCATGGCACATGTGAACACACCATGTGGGAAGTGTAGGGATGGGGGTTTGAGTCCTGACTTCTGCAGTGTGGCATCAAGATTTTCCAAGCAATTAATTTAGCATTTCTGCATTGCCAGCAATGCTTTGAAATGCATTTCAGCATTAACATGTATTTTTTTTTTTTGCAGGAACTGCATTTTCTATTTAATGAATGATTTTCAGAGATATGCAAAATTTACATGTACTTTAATTGAATCATATTTTACATTAACATGTAACAAATTATGAAGTTTTAGAAGCTTCCTTAGTATACAGCATGGATACATTGATGATATGATATGCTTCATGAGCAATTGCAGCTGAATTGATTATGGCTTCCTTCTGTTTTTATGAATAAGCCACATGGGCTGGAAGTTTCCTTCATGTGATTGGTTAGAATCTGCTGCAGTCTCAGACCTGTCTGTGACTCTCTCTCTCTCATGCTCTGTGTGTGTGTGTGTGTGTGTGTGTGTGTGTGTGTGTGTGTGTGTGTGTGTGTGTGTGTGTGTGTGTGTGTGTGTGTGTGTCTGGCTAATAGGGACACACAGAATCTATTTAGAAATAAAAAAATAAAAAAAGGCAGACAGAAAAAGACAAAACAAATTCAAGACAGAAAGGGAGCAGGAGCAAAATAGTTTGAGAGTTATAGGTAGAGGTAGAGTCTGGAACAAAACTTACTTACTGCCATCTGATGTCAGTCTGGTGATAATAGATAATAGGATTAAAGTCGCATTGTATTAAAACTATTTCAAATGGCCATTGCAGAGGTGAAATTTCAGCCACATTAGGTTTTGATGTTGTTCTTCTTAACAAAGATCTGCAAGTTGTTGTTATTAGTTTTACATTGGTACATGAAATGAGTTGAAAACAGCAAGCCACGATGGACAAAATAGCTTTCTTGCAATAGTTTCCTTTTCTCTTTTGCATGAGTCTTTACAGATTGACTTCATGGCAGAATCCTGCAGCAGCGTTATGTAACAGCCTCCCAGCACAGTGTTGTGAGCCTTCTCTTTATTATTAATATTCAACTCAGGTCTCCTGCATATCTGTCTGCCAGCTTGCCTTCCGCATTCTTCTCCACTGTGTCTCTATAGTAACGGGTAGGTAAGTGAATGAGCGCTCGACAAAGTGAGCTGTGTGGGGCTGAGCGTGGGCTGAACCACAGCACATCACATACACAATGTGGTTATCAATAGAAGACATGCACACAGTTTTTGTGAGTGGCAGTCGGTGCAGGCATGTCTCTGTCTTTTCTGAGTTACCTCTGTCTTGGTGTTGCTCTGTTTCCCACGCTGCACAATTTGTATTCTTCATCGTATCATCAGTAATGAAAGAGAAGAGAAACAGTACAGTTCATTTATTACTTCTATTTATGCATATAGATCATCGTCACATTATTTATCACTTAGTGTGTGTGGGCTGCAGTCAAATTGAAGAACTGCATTTGCATTCAGTATTTTATTTTCTATTACGTAATACAGTGAAGTTACCTAAAAGGTCTCCTGTCTTAATGTGTTTTAGGCCAATGTTGAACTAGTCAAACTCATCTGCAGGCTTGTAAATGCCGCAGTTCAGGCCACGATAGACTCTATGTGTTGGGATTGATGGCATCTCCTACTGCAAACGCAAGACAGTGTCTCGTCACATTTCAGAGTTCCACCAAAGAGACATTTCCCATCCAAACTTCTCAGATGGTTTCATTAAACTGTTGGACACTCAAAGTAGTCAAATTTACAATGCACAAAAAGCAAAGATTAGAGAAAAGTCTAAAAATTAGTGCTGTCAGTTAAACGCGTTATTAACGGCGTTAATGCAAACCCATTTTAACGGCGTACATTTTTTTATCGCGAGATTCACGTTCTTTTTGACATAGTAAACTTTGTAGGTTTTTTTTTTCACATGCTGAAACTACAACACCACACCAGATCTAGCTAGACCGGAAACAAAACAACAGGCACGCCACACACACTTGTTTGGGCTTGTGAGCCGGCCAAAGAGTAGTAGGCTAACGTTACGTTTTGAGTGGATGGCGAGCGCGAGACGCCGAAATGGATGCCAATAAGATTCTGAATGGAAAGTTTACTTTTAAAAAGTTGCCAAATGGTTCCATTGACAAGAACAAGGTGATCTGTGTGTTTTGTCGTTGTGAACTGAGCTATCATCGCAGCACGTCCAGTCTTCCAGCTGATGCCAATTCTCCGCCCCCTCGTCAAAGCCAGGCGGCAAAAGTACAAAGCAAGCCAATCCACTTTTCCATGTTGATAAGAGCATTAAAATGAGAAAAAATAATTGGACAAAAAGAAATCTAGGGACATTTAGAATAAATAAAAATGTGTGATTAATTGCGATTAATTGCAAGTTAACTATGACATTAATTTAAAAAATGTTTTTACGTTTGACAGCACTACTAAAAATATAATACCGAATCAAGGTAGCATAACTTGTGACCCTGAGGGGCCTGACCCCTAGTTTGGGAACCTCAGGCCTAACTACCAGTTTATAAAGTAGTTAAAAGTAACTCCAATTCAACCATCTACAACAGTAAATGCTGCTTACACAGTGATAGATCAATATTAACAATCTAAGAAAATCACACATAACAATAAGCCAGCCACAGGGGACACTTTACTGCAGAACCAGTGCTTGATACTTAAATTATATCTTGATGATAACATGCAAGTACTTTTACTAACTTCCTTACTTACTTAGTAGGATTCTGATTGCAGAACATTTGCTTGTAATGAAATATTTTGACATTTGTACTTAAGGGTTGGTGAGGCAAGACAATGAAAGTGTTTATTGTTTAATAACTTCATTAAGATTGTTACCAGTACAATCCCAAGGTTAATTCAATGTTTCTTGGAAAGGGATTCTCGGCCCTAATAATTGCCTGATTCACCCGAGTGGAAAAAAAAGGAATCTAAACCGACTGAGGGAGCACCGTATAGGGATTATATCTATTTTGCTGTAATCTTGCTACATAACAACCCTGCTGCTAATCTCTTTAACTAGATTACTCCAGCGTCGAGTTGCAGTGAGGGGCAGCTGCCCTTCACTTTGACATAGCATGGTGAAGTCACCCTCAGTGGGAACAACTTGGTCAAAGAATCTTAATTCAATTCATAGTTCAGTTCATTGAAGAGTGGCCTGAGTCATCTGTCTGTCATGCTGTATAAATTATAGATATGTACTGTTTTACACACTTTTTATATATATATATTTAAGTTGTTATACAATATGAAACCCATCCATTACAGTACACTGATTCCTTTCTTCACAACACACCTACACGGTGTCAATTGTTATTTTTCTCTTTTTAATTTGCCAGTGAATCACTTCACACTACATGAATCTGCATGATTAGTCATCCATTTAGTTTCATGTAACAGCCAAAATCTAAGGTATAACGGTGCTACAATTTTAGACCAGTATCAAATTGGAGAAAAAAATAACATTTTACAAGGAAACCGTTATTTGTTTTCTGTTGTCCAGCTTTCATATTTGTCACATTTGAGACACTTTTAAATACTTTTGCACCAAACTATTGCTTTAATTGTATGTAGCCTGAAGGATTTTTGATAATGGTTTAACACAGGTTTAAACAGCTTGATATACAGACTTGTAACACTGATTGTGTTGTATGATGCTTAGTGCTATCTTATGTAGTTGTAGTAGGTTAGTAGTAGTAGGTTGGGTCATGTCTTTCACTTGGTGACTTTCGTTGTTCAAGGATTAAAGACACCAAAGAAGGTTAAACGCTTTAATCATGAATCCAGTGTTAAACAATCCCTAAAACCCCTCAAAATAACACACCACTTTGCCAGTAATGGTGAAGTCACAATGTCTTGACAGGGAAACAATGTTTCCACTGACTTTTTGCTTTGGTATAGGTAGTTTATTGACAATTTTCCATATATCATAAGTGTGGAGGATGAATAAATACAGAGAGGAGATTGATTTTAATCTGGTTGTTTTTAGCTCACAGAATGTGGGGGTGTATCCAGACAAGTGTGTGTCTCTGCAAAAAAGATATGGGTCTAAATTGTTCTTCCCTGAGTGTTTACTTCTCTTGTCTCTGTGTTCCCTACCTCTTTGAGTTTATCACCTTCTCTTTCCATCTGCGTCCTATTCACAAGTCTATTTCAGCACCGTGTAGGTGTGCTGTTTTAATTTAGCGGTGCGTTCATTACCACTCTCTCCAGCTGGAAGAATGAATCACTGACTGCAACACTTCACACAGCCACACAAAGCCCTTGACTGCCTTACCCTGCGTCTTAATAATGCACCACAACCTGAATATGTGAATCATGTATAGCTGTCAGGATATGTCAGAGTGATTTTTAATTTTTTTTTTAAAGTGGCTTGCAGTACCATTGCCCCTTTATTTTATGTAGGTTTTTCTTCCACACTGTCTGACAGAATCTTTAAAAATGTCTTTAAGTTGATTTTTACCCCATGAACTGAAACCAGTGGCTGCCAAGAATGTACAAAAACGCAGTGTGGTCCTTAAGTTGTTTCATTGAGGCAGCGACAAGCCCAAATCCTGAGGGATGCTTTGAGACTGACTGTCTGCCCAGACAAAATCTGTCTCGTCACAACAAGGATCATGTCCAAACGGCTTATTAGGGCCCGAGCGCCGACAGCGCCGAAGGCCCTATTGAAACTGAAGGAATTATTATTACGGCAAATGAATTGCCTTTTTGAGGGGCTTAACATATTCAAAAACTCACCAAAATTGGTGACCGCATCAATCCTGGTGAAAATGTACGTATTTTAAGGGATTCGGGAATAGGCACACAAAAATGGCTCCCCAGCGCCCCCTACAAAGTTCAGAAAATGTAGCCCTTGCAGTACGTTTAACGTAGACCAACGAAACTTGGTACACATATGTAGCATGTCAAGACGTACAAAAAAGATAATTGGAGCCCTACCCTAAACCCAACAGGAAGTCCGCTATTTTGAATTGAAAGTTCGAAATTAGTGTGATTTTGGCCATTTCCACATGTCGTACTTTAACGAACTCCTCCTAAAGATTTCAGCCGATCAACTTCAAATTCGGTCTGTGCCATCTTAAGACGTTAAAGAGGAAACGTTATTAAAAGAAAACTTTTCGTCATAGGGCATTTTGTGCGTTTCGCCACTGAAACAAGAAGTGGGTTTAACTTGAGTGTACATTGTCCAAATGGCTCGAAACTTTTCAGGATTCACAAGACTAACTCTGAGAACATTTACCGGGCAAAATCGACTCAAAGTCATAGCGCCCCCAAGAGGCAACAGGAAGTAGGCCCAAAACTATACGTGCTATACTTTAAAGGGATACTTCACTGATTTAGCATTAAGCTTTGTATCAGCAGAAACACGGTAGTATTTTTGAATGACCGTGCTTCCCTCCCTCATGTCCCCCTGAGACCAGAGATCTCTGTATTGAGGGTCTGGAAATAAATCTTCTGATGACGTAAAACGACGATTTTTGCGTCATCGGAAGATTTTTTGCCCAGAGGCAATGGACTACAGCCCTACTTCCGCATGTTTTCAACCCGCCCATAGGGGGTTGGACTGTCGGCATTCTCCGAAAATTCACGAAACAAAACGAGTGTAAGCCATCTTGAATCCTCGCATGGCTTAGTGGCTTCTCAGCATCAAAACTTTAGATAGATAGATAGATTTATTCATCCCGAAGGAAATTTTAGAACAACAATTATGTGCATTCAAACTACAGCACACGTGTACTACCGGGATACATTGGTACAGATCGGAGAATATGCAGGACACTTTATTACAGACGGAACACTATGCGAGCTTCGCCCGCCTGCTATGGAGACCAGCGGTGCTGATCGACGCCTCTGGCCGGTAAAGGGACATCATCAGTGGGGAACGTTGAACGAATGTGTCGGTGGAAAGCTAACGCTAGTCGGCCATCTGTTCCATCAATCCTGCTTGCAAGTTTCTGCTCATTAGACAACAAACTGGACTACATCCAACTTCAACCAATCTCCCATCGCGAGTTCAGAGACTGCTGTGTTTTTGTTGTTGTGGAAACATTGCTGTACCGGACTATCCAGCCTGCTGCTCTGTCGCCAGTAAGACTAGTCGAGGTGGGCTGTGTTAACACGGACTGCCTGGTGCAGAAATAGGGCAGCAAAGCAAGCAAGGGATTTGGTGTCTTTCATCCACATGAGCCAAAAACACATTTTCTGGCTTTTCTCAGCCTAGAAGCCACCAATTTCTAAACATTTTTTCACATTTCTACTACATAAGTGACCCAATTTAAAGATATATTCATCTTTCCAACGGTGAAATATCCCTTTAACGAACTCCTCCTAGAGATTTCATCTGATGGACTTCAAATTTGATCTGTACCATCTCAACACCTTAAAGATGAAAAGTTATTAAAAGAAAAACTTTTGGGGTGTGGCGGCCATTTTGAGTGTTTAGCGATGAACAAAGAAGTTGCTGTAGCTTGAGTGTACGTTGTTGTATCTGCCCGAAATTTCTCACGATTGACAAGGGTCCAGGCCTGAGGACATGTACAGGCCAAAATTGACTTTTGGTCATAGCGCCCCCCGCTGGCAACAGGAAATGTGCCTTATATGACAAACATCATCAGATGTACATGCAACTTATAATGTGTGGTCTACATGTGCTACTGAGCCGCCCCCTATACTTTAACCACGCCCACTTACTCAGACCATGCCCCCTTTCATAACATTTGAACCGTTTAAGGTAGAGTCTTGTGTGAGGTGTCATTGAACTCAGCAGAGAGTTCCTTCTTCATTGGTGATGGTTTGGCCCACCCCCTATGCTTAAGCCATGCCCCCTTTCCTAACAGGTGACCCGTTTAAGGTAGAGTGTCACGTGAGGTATCAATGAACTCAGCAGAGACTTAATTTTTTATTGGTAAAGGTTTGCCCCGACCCCTATACTTTGGCCACGCCCCCTGTCACAGCTAATGAACTGTATGACGTAGAGTCTTGTGTGAGGTATCATTGAACTCAGCAGAGAGTTACCTTTTCATTGGTGACGATTTGCAATGTCTGAGTGGAAATGCACGGTCACAAGGAGCGGCGACCGCCAGTAACCCTGACGCGTGCAGAGGCGCGAGGGTCCGCCCATCGCTGCTTGCAGCTTTAATATCTTATTCATTTTACTTAGCAGCACTTGTATTTTCTTCTTTCCCTCTACTCCTCGTGTTTTCTTGCCACTCCTGAGTCCTCTACAGTCACACTGTTAATCCTGTGCCTGGCAGCGTAAACACCCACCTAGTTTGTGACGCAAGAAGAGAGAGGATGAGTGCTTAGCAGCAACAATAGGCACAGCAGATTAGTGGCAGGGCAGTTGGGTGACAAGACAGTGTCAATTACACTGTTGTGGAAGTTACTCAATCCCTGGTAAACCTGTTTGAGTCGTGATTCACTCGGATCTTCAACCTGACTCTTTAAATTAAAAAACATTGCAAGCTCGCCTATAGATCAATACTGACTCAAGTTACTCAAGTGACTCACACAACCCAGATCAGTTTAGTGAGTGAATCAGAATAACCCGAATATTTAAAAGGAATCGAGTTTGCCAGGCCTAATCCCTGGGGAGTTCCCACTGTTATCCTAAGAAGCACAATATAAGAAGTTTACCTGGGGTGAGCAACATATCCGGGATACACATCTGTCAGTTTTTCGCACTCTCTCTCTCTTTCTCTCTCTCTCTCTCTCTCTCTCTCTCTCTCTCTCTCGCCTCTCTCTCGCTCTCTCTCGCTCTCTCTCTCTCTCTCTCTCTCTCTCTCTCGCTCTCTCTCGCTCTCTCTCGCTCTCTCTCTCTCTCTCTCTCTCTCTCTCTCTCTCTCGCTCTCTCTCTCTCTCTCTCTCTCTCTCTCGCTCTCTCTCGCTCTCTCTCTCTCTCTCTCTCTCTCTCTCTCGCTCTCTCTCGCTCTCTCTCTCTCTCTCTCTCTCTCTCTCTCTCGCTCTCTCTCGCTCTCTCTCTCTCTCTCTCTCTCTCTCTCTCTCTCTCGCTCTCTCTCGCTCTCTCTCTCTCTTTCTCTCTCACAAACACAGTAAGAAATAAACAGAGAGAGAGAGAGAGAGAGGTTCAGTTGTCAATAGCGACTCCAAGTCTTTCCCATTGGTGTGCAGGACACATACACAAAAGCTGTTGTGAATGAAGGACCCACTCTCTTTTCCTTTCCTCTTTCATTCACAAACACACAGAAAATTCCTGTTTCTGTTCAGATCGACAATGGTCAGTTTAAAAGATTTTCATCAGATTTTGAGAGGCTAGTCACACTAATCCCCGCTCGTCATTTCCGGGTTAGCACTCCACCAATCAGATTGGTCATGTAGTCTGACTGCCCGGCCAAAATGAAGGCCGACAGCTCCTCGGACAGATGACGGCATGGAACACACCAAACAGACTAGAGTCACTGACCTCGCCAGACTGTCCGACGGACGATTATCGGGTTGGTGTATCAGGGTCTTAATAGGTAAATATACTTCCGGAAGGCAGGTCCTCCCACTGAATCCCTGACAAAATGTATGTTTGAAAAAACTGATGTTTGACAAAACTTATATAATGTATGACCGAATGAGATTGGGTTTAACTGAGACCTAAATTATTGCTGACTGATTTGTACTCAAGCACTACATGCCAATATAATAAGTTTCTGTGTGGGAAGGGCGGGGTCATTTAAACTGTTCTGCACTGAAACGATGCAAAGGCAAATAAAAATGAAATGATGAAATAAATAAAAAATATGTTTTGAACGGTTTCTGTTCTAGTTCAAATGTGTTTTATAATGTTCTGTTAATATTGGGTGTGTATTTATGTTATCTGGGTTTTAGTTTTGTTTGGTTGATTTAGTGTTCATGTTTATATACATTTATTGTTGCACCATGACCGAGACCCGGGGGGGGACTGATGGGGTCTGGGCTGTGACAGACCCCATCAGTGTGTGAGATTTTCAATGCACTGCAATACTCTGGGAATTTGCAATGTCTTTAGTGTGCTGTTCTTTTTTCCATACATTTGGAATTAATGTATTCAATACATCATTTTTGGAGTTGTGTTGTTATATAGAAAAAAAACGACATGTATGTAAAGGAAGGTTCCTTTAGTATTGATAAGTAGCTTGGTGTTTTATATTCTTTTTCTTTGCATGTGTAAAGCTATAGTACATAGTTTCTGGTAATGACAATGACTCATTTAGCGATGGCTTGAATATAACAGATGTTCATTAATATCAAAAAGTTACGCACTAAAGCTTTAACTTAACATGCTTATTTTAGACAAAACGACTCCAGAAAAAAAAATTATTGATGTTTACTAATGATTTTTAGTAATGACTACTAATATAAACTTGATTTGTCTACTGCATCAAGTTACTGCTCTGTTAATACAACTTGACCTGTTAAGTTTCACCTTGTGTAAAAACTAAGACTGTTTAGGTCAACGGGTTTTCACGCAAATTTCTAGTAAAGTCAACTTATTTGGTAAAATAGTGTATGTGCAAGTGTTTAGTACCAGTATGTATGTGCAAGTGAAGTATTCAATTCTGGCCTAGGCGGCTTCTCATAGCCCAGACATACTTTAATCTCTGTAGAATTGCACTGATAAAATTATATTTGGGATTAATCTGCTTTTTGCAGATGCTTCTATGATCTGTATTAGACCAACTCTGTTATCACTTGGTTATGTAAACAGTGTTGGAAGAGTTAGGGCGCCCCCGCGTGGCTGACAAGATCTACTGTCACAATTTTTCGCCACTCGATGCTACAGTATATCATCAGCAACAACATCAGCAAACAACGCCATACAAAGTAATGTTTGGCCAACATTATAACAAATAACGACTACTTATGAAATCCGCATGTAATACAGCAAACATGAAGTTGTTTGAATTTGTATTTTTGCACTGTAGATGTGTTGTCTAATGAGTCAATATTATTGATGAAAACGTTTAAAGCAGTGTGATCAATGATGCTGGCATTTCAAAATACACTACTATCTTACAATGAATGGTAATTGTTACATTTAATTTCATTTAGACAACTTATTATAGCTGATTGGGATTTGGTCCTGGCACACCTCCACTTGTAATCTATTACGTTCTTCAGCAATGCCAAGGCAAATATCTCGATATGCATCCTTTTCATCAAAGCTAAGCCACATCTGCATTGCATCTGTGTAAGTTGACCTTTTATATTAAAAGTATTAACCCTTGTGTTGACTTCGGGTCACATTGGCCAGTTTTAAATTTTTGTTTTATATCAGAAAATATTGGATGTAGAAATAAGCGCTGAAAATGTGTAGAAGAAAAATTAAAAAATGTAAAACTTTGGAAAAAGCAAAAACAAATTTTGAAAAAATGCGTCTTAAATGTCAGAAAAAAAGTGTTTTTTTCAAGGTTGAAACAAAGACAACACAAGGGTTAAATGTTGAATGTATGATTGTCGCATTATTATATTTTTCCTGCATGCATTGGCAAACAAAACGAGTCACTTTAACTCTGTTAGACCAGGTACTAATGTACAGCTGACCTTAAAAAAAAATTAATGGTGTAGGTTGTGTTGTTTTGAGGATTGTCGGCATTGTTGGCAGATCATTTGGGCTGAATCTGCTGGCAAATCACCGGCTCGCTTCAACACGCCAACACTTCAGAATACTGTGCCCACCATGAGTGAACATTTCTGTGGTTCCAAATCTTATCGTGGAACTATTTTTCATCATCATCATCATCACCACCAGTTTATTTATTACAATTCCAAAGCGTATGAATGCAAACCCATTTGAAAATACTCGTTTTGTGAAAACACTTGAGACAGCAAGAACTCTGTCAGCACAATTAGTGTGAGCACGGATGGTAACGTGGCACACACTGGTGTTTAGACTGAAAGAAAGGGCATTCAACACATGATTCAAACACATACTGACAAAGACATTTATTTATTACAGTCTATTTTTATTTAGGCTACTTTATTGGGTGTTTTTTGTATTGTTACAGCTGTTTTACAGCAAGAAGACGTGTGGATAAATACAATGTTATTCAATCCAAAATCACTAAAAAGCAGCGAGCCTTTCTCTACACTACAGTATTTACAGAGTAGTTCATGACGTCACGTCAGAGCCTATTTTACACGAATGCCAACCGTGTATCTCTGTACTGGTTTTATTTTTATTGCAAGTTTTATTTTCTTGTACAGAAATGGCTATGAGTAATCGGATTTCTAAGCAACCACTGATTAAAGTGACAATATATTTCAGGTGACTGTTTTCAAGTGGTGATATTTAGTAAAATAAAAATAAATAAATAAAAAGTGCAACTAGGCCATTCTATAACCACGAGATGGCGCCAACAGTCCGAAAATAACTGGTGATGTGCTCCCTGTATGTAAAAACAACCACAGGACTCAAGGAGGCAGGATGAGAGACAGCAAAGGAACAGTAAGAACTGATAGGTACAAAACGGACAATCCGTATTTTATCTTTTTTTTTTTTTTTTTTTTTTAAATAATGCTCTATACATTGTTCATTTCGAAAACCTCCCTCCCCACACGGAAATTGTTGATTTCCGGTTTAATGTCACAGATCGTTGCTGAAATTAGGACATTTCATATTTGGAGTAGCCTATTTGCCTTATAATTTAACTAATACAATTATTGAAATACCGCGCGTAAAAGTTCAAATCACTGTGCGTAATTGTATAGGCGGCCATTGGTGGATGTATGTCCTTAAAGGTTTAAAGGACTAAATGATGTTTGTTTATGTAGGCTACACGTTTTTAGACGTCTTGCTCATACAGCCGTGGTCTCAGCAGCATGCCTGCAGCTCCATAATCACACGATGAAATGTAGCCTATGCTGTTAAAACAATCGTTACGTGTCAATATCTAAAAACATAATTTCTAACCAAATCAATATTATAGCATATATTCACCTGGAAATTACCAAAACCGAGCTGTCGGTGCTCTTTGTCACCTCTCTCCGTTCGTTGCTGTATTACCTGCGGTGACTATGTATCTCCAGTTGGCCTAAAAGATGCATTAAGAGTCAGTTGTAATGATTGTTGATGTTGGTCAGGCTATTGATGTTGTTGACGCAGCTGATGTGGGACGGAGACACGGTGCCGAAGGGCCCCGGCGGCTGCAGGCTGTGGCTGTGATACAGAGCCGCCGGAGGGGAACCAGGCCAGTAGGAGAACCCCGACGGCCCCACGCCGGGAGCCACAAGGTTCAGTTTGGAAAGCCCGGTGAAGGGAATCGGGGAGAAGTTCCCCTGAAACTTGTAGATGGCCTGCTCCGTGGTGGACGGCTGGCACACCTGCGCCAAGCCGTGGAAATCAAACTTGTAGGCGTAGCGCTTGCCGTGGACTTTGGTCATGATGTTTTTGTCGTAGTAGTAGCGCAGAGCCCGGCTCAGCTTGTCGTAGTTCATGTTGGGTTTGCTTTTGCGCTCCCCCCAGCGCCGAGCCACCTCGTCCGGGTCGATGAGCTTGAACTCGCCGTTGGTGCCCTCCCAGGCGATGCACGACATGTTGGTGCTGTCAGAGAGCAGCTCCAGCAGGAACTGCCACAGCTGGATCTGCCCGCTGCCTGCAGGGGACACGGGGACCGTTCAGTTGATGGTAAAGATTAGAACATGTACTCAATTCATAAATCCATTAAACGTAACCAGAATTCTTTTTTTGTGATACCACATGGGAATATGCATTAATGCAATGCAAAACGTTTGGGGGGGAATTGACCCTTTGGCCTTTTATCACTTGTATCAAACCATATTAATAATATTGTCAGCAAATTTTGCCGCAACCTTGTTTTTTCAAGGCAAATTGCAGACTAAAAGTAAAACAAATACGCAATTACAGACACGTTCATGTACATGTATATGCTTTGAATTAAACCTGTACATCTTGAGCCGATTCATTTCTCCTTGGATAGCCCATAAGTGTAAAGTATATCACCCAAGTGTATTTTTAAACATCGAATTCTTGAATTTATTCATTCATCATTTTATTAAATATAATGTAGGTGCTGATAGCAGTTAGTCAACATGTAATTTACATTTTATTTTTTAAATATATTTTGCCAGATATTTTATAGTAATTTATATATATTTTTAAACGCAATAAACTGCGCATCTGCTTTGAGAGCTGTTAATGTCCGTTTAAGTCTATTAGCACTCTGTCACAGTGTAATTCAATCAGTACCAATGAGCTGTGGACGAACGGCAGAAGGATTCTGGCCTTTTATTTTTTATTCTATCATGTATTATGTAGGCTATTCGATTTAGTTCATTTCTTTTTTTACGTTTCACTTTCGACCCTTTAGGGATGGATGAGATACATTTTGAGACTAAATAATTTTGGGGTGTAAAGCCCGTAATGGGGTGACACGAATGACTCGATTCATTGAAAACAGATCATATGTGACCAACAAACATAATGTAGCTGCAAACTGCCAGCATGGATTCAGAAAGCTGTGGTTTTACATATCAATTAGACTTAGACCAAAAACACAAGTGAAATTAAATGAGCGTTTATCCTGCTATAATAATTAGGGATATTTTTTTTGTTCATACGTGATAACTTTATAGATTCATCAAATTATTCCTTCGAATTTTATTTTTATTTTTCGCAAGTCATTTTTATTATACTCTTGCTAAAAAGTTTGCCTCAGAGGCTTTTCTTCAATGTTTAATAATTCGACCACCACTCAGCTTTTTTATTATTTCTTGAACTATTATTTCGTCATCGAATATTGTGGTAAGACTTCCTTCCTTTCATAATAAGCTAATTAATATGAAATACATAGTGATACAACGATATGTATTACAGTGTCCAGGTAGTTAATTCTCTTACCTTTTTGCACTCCTGTGTTTATTGGACCCCACGATGTCCCTTTACTTTCCTTCGACAGATTTTCTGTCGGATCTGAAATCAAAACAGACACATTGTCAGCATCACAAGCTGTCTGTACATCCTGTCATCTATTCACCTCGTCTATAAATGATACATGTTTGAGGAAACAGTTTAGTATACTCTTTTATTCTAATCTTGCTTTGCTGAGTTAAGAAACAAATTCACTCATGTCCATAATATTCTAGAAATGAATTGCATATCCTTTAACACGCAAGACCAAGTTGGAACAATGAAAACCAGGCGAATGAAATAAATATAAAGTCTGTTTTCAGTAGGTGGGAGGGAGGGGGAGGGGGGGGGAGTATATTTCATCAGGTGTTGTTTCAGAAATTAAACATTGTTGAAAAAGATGCTGAAAAATTGAAATTGCGTAAACGGTTCAAACTGAATTGAAATGTTAAACAATTGAAAAATCTCTTTTGAAGGTAAAATTGATTTAAAAATCCTAATTGTATCCTCGTCCAGTCGCAGTCTGATGCAAGAAGCATGTCGTCTTGGCGGTCTCCTCTCCGGGAAGCCAGGAAACGCGTCCAGGAAAAAGGATTTCCGATTTCCGACAAAAGAGCAGACGGGCTTTGAGATTGAAACGGCTGAACAATGCTGAGCCCTGTAACTGAGCACCGCTGCCTCGGTGACACCGACACCCGGCACAAGTTAAAGAATTATAAGCACCTCTTTCTATAATTCTCCACGGGACAAAATGACGAACCTGAGAGATACATGTTGAACATGAGGTTTCCTCCGCAGTCCTGTCTCATTGTGTTCTCTTGTTCAGAATGGGTTGGATTTCATTTCGTTGGTGGCGGAGGAAAAGATTTTTATTAAACTTTATCTCATAACTGTGATCTGGAATAAATGCGGGTGGACAGATTGAAGTTTCCAGGCAACTGTCACTGGCCCCCATCTCTGAGACAATATTCAGACAGCAATTTCCCCTAGTGCATTGCTTTAATTAAAAGAGCAATTTACCTCTGTCAGCCCGCCTGGTGCCCACAATAAAAAAAAAGGGGGCCGATAGAAATTGGGCCCTTATCAATCCACCATCACAGTTTAATAAAGTTTCCGCGTTAAGATCTGAGTTTCTATGGTGAATTGAAGTGTTTGACATGGAAACCAGTTCAGATCCTCCTCACTTTTCCGCCTCTTTACCTCTCGGCAAACAAAAAAGACCTATTTCATGTTGGGGAAAGAATATTTACCTTGAAAAGCACGCTTCAGTGCACACGAGAAAGCAGAACATTTCATCCCCCCCCTAACCTTCTGTTTGTGGGTTTAAGGTTATATAGCCTCTATCTGAGGGTAATGAGGTTGTAACTTTCAAACCATGGCTTCTGATGCTCACTGGCGTTATCATATGTTTCTAATTCTTGTGTTTTTCAGAGCCAGTGGACTGTGTGAAGCTTTATGGGCTTTTTCCCCCCTGCCCTATTCTGGCGTGGACCGTAAAAACAGGCTGAACACAGTTCTCACTTTCTATAATGTGCTATTGGAGTATATATAGTCTTAACGCCCTTTGTAAATTATCAATATTATCATTGAAACTGTGGCTATATCCGGATAGAACAACTCAACAAACATTACATTTAGGTGCAAATAATGTTGACATTCCAGACACGTATGAGGCTGTTGGAACAGCACCAGTGTGATTCATTTCCATTTGAATACGTGTTAGACACTGATTGATATTCCCTATGAGTTTAACACATGCTCTCTCTAATAGTCTTCAATGTGATTAATCCAGGACTATGTTGTCATAATCTATTTCTAGGCTTTGAAGCATGTTGGGTAGTTCAAAAGCAACACATATACATTTAAAGAGGAACTTCATGTATTTTATAAGTGTGACAAAAACCCTGGCATGATAAAAGTTTGTGAAAGGATTAGTGTTTTACGATGTGCACGTAAATGCAACATCCTCAGATTAATTCTGGGACGTTTGTTGCATGCCCTTTTTCTCTTGTTTTCTTCTATAATTCCACTAATTGTGATCTAATCATGGCAAAAATGCCAATAGAATAACAACATTAAAAATGTCTTAAAGGAGAAAGTGAACACTCTGACATTGACACATCCTGTGTAGTTTTGCATCTGTTTTGTCTTGTTGAAAATGGTGTCATGACCGTATACAGTCTGTGGTCATGACAGGAAGAGACACAGGCCGAAAACAATTCACTTTCAGTTCTGCTAGATTACATGGACTCCTATAGCTTTCACTTGGAAAAGGTGGACATTATGAAAAAGGTATCATGGTTTCAAGTTTCAAAGAGTTCTGCCAAACTCACAAACATTTTAATCATTTAAAACTAGAAATAGCACCTTGAAATAAATGTTACAATGCATTTACCCACAGGAAATAATCACATGACCATTAATTCAAATCGTACTTTGCATATCTGTGTTGACTGAGCTGAACGTAAACTGTCTGCTTATCATTCATAATCTATTTTAGCGTTTGATCTATAATGTGACACCTGACTGAGCTCAGAAAAGCAGGAGTGCAAACACACAAAGGTAACCGAGTACACTGCATACTGTATACAGTATTTGTATGACATAGTTAAATATTTAAGTACCTGTCTTACATAATGAGGCTTTGCAAAATCATATTGCGTCAGACTTGTCCTGTTTAGTTTACAGCATTTAACTGTAACATAGGTTCTAGGTTTTGCCTCTCAGCCAAAGGAGAACGTGTTGTGTAACCGATTAATGTCGAATTATTTAGCAAATAGTATATTTCCCATTTTCCTTCCTCCTGGATTTTTCATTCTTCACATGGCAGCATTCACTCAGGCCTGAGCTTTGTAGGTGTGTCTCTGGCGTCCCAGACTTGCTTTAGCTGCCTGTGTCCAAGTACGAGTCGCAGGCAACTTAAAACAAGCCTCGAAAACAAGACTGTATCCACTGATGCAGTGGGAGATAAATATGTGGGTAACCTCCAGTCAGTCAGTGAAGAAGGCAAGAAATCCACTGATAAAAAGAAAAAAACAAATACATAAGAACCATTGGAAAAGCATAAATGTGTCCTGTTTCTTTGTTTATTACAAATAATCACATCAAGTTGTTGCTACTTATTGATCTAGGCTATGTAGTTCATGTATGTCAAGTCATGTATGTCTGATGTTGAATAGTCTGCATGAAAAACTGAGGCGTGCATGAAATGAAACAATGCATAAATCCCATTAATAAACATAAATCCTAATTCAATAGTGGGTATTTCAGGTGGTTTGCCTATAGTTGTTGCTCATGTAGTCATTGTGTGACTACATGGATAAAAACATTCAGACTAGCATCATTTCATCGGTTTAACACATCATGTTAAAAACCTTCCGTAATACATTTTAGTTAAGGAATCAACCGTGACACCCTCATTAAATAATAGCTGTCATCAAGAATCAAGAATCAATCCAAAGTTCCTCTGTAAAGCCTTAAACTTACCTTGGTGCTCTGATCTGGGTGGCCAAGGAGTTTGCTGCTTACACCGTTCAAGTGTCACTCCTCTATAAGCCACGGTGCAGCTGCTTTAATCAGTCTGCAGAGGAATGTATATTTGAGAAAGGTGTGTGTGCACGGTTACACATTTATTAAAAGATCCTGGTTTTTTTGGGTGTGGGACAGTGAGCCAGTACAGGCTTGTGGGCGTGTAACACGGAATCCCACGTCCTGGACCAACAGGAGGAGTGTGCGTGGAGGTAAACACACTCCAGGATGCCGGCATGTGACTGTAAGATAAACATCATGTAGCCACATTACAATAAACAAAGAAATGCTGAGCTACTAGACTTTTAAAAGGTAGTTGTGTGGAAATAAATCATCAAAATATATGAACCAGGTTTGTTGTGTGTGAATGAGAGTTTATGTTCTTTTATTTTCAGAAATTATATAAATCTTTATGGTCCTTTCTGGTTTATTCAGTGTTCAGAATACTGAGGGCCTCTTTCTGATGTTAGGTTTCAGTAGTGTCAGCTTAGAAATCCTTACCTGACTGGTCTGTGTCTCACTGCTACATTTACGTCACCACCTTTGTGATTTGTAAAGATATAATAAGGATTTTTTTCTAGGCCAACCCGGAAGTTAGCATCGCCCTGGTTCCCTCGACAAAAAGCCAATGGGATTTTGGTCTATTGCAGAAAATAGCCTAAACTCTGTAGCTAACAAAAGTTTATGACACATACATTTTGTTCAGCAAGATAATCTTCACAATGTAACCACTTTCATGATTCTAGAAGCGTAACTGCAACCCTAGAAGGAGTAAAAAGCAAAGTAAAAAAACATTAGGCTATAAATGAACACCACGGTCACATGACTTCAACGTCACTAGCACTAAGCTGAGGGTGATGTTTAATGTCCCCCAGCAACCTCTCATTTAGCCACTTGGTAGCAACCACCTTTTTTAAGACAAAATCTCTCAAGCTTGTGTTAACCACAGGCCTTATTTTTTAGGCATATCAACAAAAACCCATACAAAAAAAACCATTGACTTCAAGACAGGGGAACCAGAAGTGAAAAAAATGCAAACTCATTACCAGGTTTTCCTACAGCACTCTTCACTTAGGTTAATCAATCGTAAAAATATTCATTTAAATCATTGAAACCATTTACCTACAAATTTGGTGAAACTTCTTAGCTAAACTTAATGGGTTTAAATGTTATACCTTTGACACAAAAAACAACAACATTGGGCTTACTCACAAATTCGTTGCCATAAAGATGAGAACAGACCTGTTTGGTAATGCATGTATTTTGAGTTGTTTTGGACATACATGGTTTTCATACATGGCAACGATACAGTAGTAAGTAGAAATACATAATTAAGTGTGTTTCATGAATATGACGGTTGAGAGTCAAGTTGGTTGTTTATGTCGCACAGCTTCCAAACTTTGTTGTGAACATATGTGCCTTTGTTTGACGTAATATGCCTTTACAGTTTGTCTGAGGGCAAAACAGTCATTTGATATGTTGAATATTCAAACTGGGTTCAGGACTATACCGTATAGTCTAAAGTCTACTTTTCATCACTCACTATAAAGATTACGTGCTTACATCGAAAAGTTAGTCACTGTTATGCACCTTAGTGCCGACACTATGGGTCATCTGGAGTTCCTGTGTCTTTGTGCGCCCTTGGAGGTATTGACAGTAATATATTGTCCCTCTGTGTCTGGCTTCGTTTTTGTTCTTAAGGCTTTTGATACTTTTGCAAACAGGCAAAGCAAGCAAGAGCAAGAGAACTTGAGTTTGAATCAATTCTATTTTCAAAAGTAGATTCATATTAAATGTTTAACTTAAATGCATAATGTGTTTGTTGAGTAATTGATTGGCAATTAGACAGATAGTGGTTCCATAATGGCCAACCAGATTATCTGTTGCTTTTTCTTACAGCTCCTTGCTTTGCTGGTCGTTTTGGCAAATTGCGATTGTAACAGTCGGAGAATAAATAATAGAACAATGTGATCATGTGCTCTTGTTTATTGGAAATAAAAATACAATCTAACAAGAACAATGTTATACATCCTCAAGCCTAACAGAGAGATTTGAGTCAAATCTTTCTATATATGTTAACTACAAGGCTAAATATGTCCTTTAAATAAATAAAAAGCAAAAACTATCTCAGATAACAGCCTGCTCTATGAGGGACTCTGATTTATTTGCTTGTGCACCTGTGCCATGACTGTCATAACCAAGGTGCAATATGATTGACAGCTTAATGTAGCCAATCAGATTGTGATGTATTTATTCATGGTGATCATTTTCATTGTAAAAAGAAAAAGGAATACCGACAAACAGTCTCTAGTTTTGAAGAAAAGCCTTTATTTCCTATTTCAAGAACATGTTTTAGCATGGTAGAAGAAGTAGGTACTTAGATATCCATACATGCAGAGCCACAGAGTGATAGAAAGAGTTTGTCCATCTACTGTTCTGTGACAGCGGTGTGTCCGGCGGTTCAAGTTGAGGAAGGGGTTAGGGGAGAGTTTTTTTGTTTCAGGTTAGGTCAGGCAGGCAGAATGAAGGCTTAGTGCTGGATCCTACGAATAGACTGCACCTGGTTGGTGTGAGCCTGGGTGCTGTACTCGTTGTAGTGTCTGTACTCGCCTTGGTGTCTGTCTCTCTCCAGGATGTACTGGTAGCCACGGTAACCAGGGAACTGGTAGGCAACCCAGCTGTAGAGAGAGAGAGGGGGGAGGGGGGGGGGGGGGGTGAGTCAAAGACAGATAACAGAATACAATTTACCATTTAAACAGTTAGATCAATATTATTTCAGCAGATTCAGTGAAACTGCAGGGCTGTTTGCAGTTGTATGAGAGAGCCTGTCCCAAACAGAGTTTATATAGCTGTTTTGGTGTGTGTTTTTTTTTTATTTTGAAGTTTTTTATGTTTGGTGATTGGATGCTGCAAAAGAGAAAAAAAACAGGAGACAGAGATAGACACAAAAGAGGGGGGAAAAAACTGAGAGGAAGATGTATAACTTACGCTCCTGAGTTGACTTTGATGGAGGGAACCTCCTTGCTGCACCAGCCCATGGCCTGTAGGGAGGGGTAGTCATCGCACATCTCAAATTTACGGCCCTGGAAGTCCTCACACTCGTACAGGGTCACCTTGCTGTCACTGTGGTTCTGCAGAGGAAGAGACGGAGCAGGTTAATATGCCACTTATAGCAGTCGACAGAGGCTAAAAAGAGAAAAAGGATGAATGGAAGGATGTGGTAACTTACAGCGCACTTGATGGGTCTGAAGGAAAGCATGTGCTCGGTTCTGTAGCTGCTGTTTCCACTCCAGGCCTCGTAGCGAGGGTAGTCTCCCTTCTCCAGGATAAACTGCTGTCCCTGGAACTCTGGGTACTCATAACCCACCCAACTAGACAGTGGAAAGGTGAGGCGGAGAGAGACAAGGAAGGGGAAAAAGGGAAAAAGAAAGAAGGAAGAGGATCGACATTTTGAGGTTAAAGGAGCAGATAATACGAAAATAAATTAATAGAATACAAACACAAAACAATAATGAACCACTAAATGCAAAGTTTTGACACTGAAACTGTCATTTAGAGTCCAACGCCCACAGAATGGCCTGGAGCAAAAGCAACATGCAGCTTCTTTTGTCACTGGGAGCACAAAGCAAACATGAAATACTGCTGCTGCTAACGCTGCTGCACCCAGGGCTTCTTATCTGATCGCCAGTCAGTCAGTCAGCCATTCTGGCTCACAGCCGCCAGCTGCACACAGCCAACTCATATCACACAACAGGGACACACTTGGATGCGTGCATGCACACACATGAAAACGATACACACCAAGTAGCAAGGCAATCTAACACAGCAGGCTGTAATTTATGTTTTTTGTTATTCTGCCTTTTCTACTTGTTGTTGAGTAGAGTCAATGTTTGAGTCGTCTGTGTTTTAGGCTGACTTTTTCAAGCAGATAAAATTAGAATAGCAAAAGAAGTAAATTATGAAAAAAATGCTCTTTTTTTTAAGCAGCATTGTGTATTTAATAAGATATTTGAGGAAGACTACGGACCAACATACTGTGAAAATTAAACTCACTCTCAATATTACTCTAATGCAGCTATGGGTACACATTTAACCAGATTCTAGCAAATCATTGACTCAAATCTGCCCTTATCACAAAGATGTCAGAACTTTAATATGTACCAACATTGTAAAATGAATCTCTTACTGAAGGAGAAACAGAAATGGGCAAATCACTGATCATGATCCACACAGAGGACACAAAAAAATCCAGAAGAGGTCACGAGGTGAAAGGGAAGTGATTTCCATGATGTATGGAAAATGAAGAACTAAATAGATGGAGAGAGCAGAAGGGAAAGAACACCAACGGTGTGGACTTACGGTCCATTCTCGACCTTGATGGAGCGGATCTTGTTGAAGCCCCTCTCCATGATGTTCTGGCACTCCAGCATGAACTCACAGCGCTTTCCCTGGAAGTTCTCCTCCTCCCAGACTGTGATCTTGAACTGGCCCATCTGCTCCATCTGTTGAGTGTTCATGGCTGCTATTTCTCCCTTAGGGGTTACTCTTTGACAAAGGTAGAGGGTTTGAAAAAAACTGTCAGTGTTATTAGAACAATCACAACAAGACCTATGACCCATGTCCTGTGTAGGTATAGTGTTAACGAGACTAAGGAAAAGTGAATGAATAAAAAACATTTAAATAGAAACAAATACAGGAAATCAGACTTTTAACCCAATAAGCTGATGCAGGCATTTATCTAAATCAACTCACAACTACAATCTTTGTATTTGAGCTTGATGAAAAGTAACTGTTGATGAGGGTAAAAAGAAAAAGCTGCCCCAGTGCCTTTCTATTTAGAGTATATTATTGCACATTTACTCTGGAAAGAAATATCTGTTAAGGTCACTTTCCAGAGGTGTCACAACATTCTACTCATTCATCATGTTTCCATTTCTTCACAGTTCAGATTTGTCTCTGTTTCCATTGAAGATAAGATATTCAGTCAAGAATAGCACAGTCCCCTGCCCATTAATTGTACTGTGTACAACTACTGTTACATGCCACAACAGCAAACCACATATCTGTTAGAGATATCTTGAAAGCATGCATGCTGTCTTTTACTCACAGAATTTCTAACCGGAGTTGCTAACCCAACTAAGCCAAATTTCTTTGATTTTTAAGTTTAAAAAAATAGCACATTACCGGTTTGACAAAATGTTTGTATGATGTCTACAGGCCCAACACAAGCACACCAGAAAGGCATCATCTTGCCAGCTTTCCCTGTTAAAGGGATTGCTGAAATATCAACCATTCTACCCTAAAAGCAGCACTATGATGTGGCTTCCATGTTTAAACTTCTTAGCAAATCAAGTCTTATTCAAAGTGCGTCCATAGCTGTCTATCTATAAATGTGGGCAGCATCTTGGTGGCAGTCAGGCTCCACCCCAGTACACATAGCTGTCCCCTGATTGCAGTTTCTTAGCGGAGTCTGAGGCAGGTGTATTGATATACTTAC
>CM042327.1:32716978-33144478 GCA_023566125.1 Zingel zingel | reverse complement strand
AAAGTCAGAGAGCAAAGGTAAGGACTAGCCAATCAGGAGAGGGTAAAGGCCTAGAGCATTTGCATGACTCTTGATTATCGGTAACTGTCAGAGGAAACAGCACACAGCCTAAAGGCAGAGCACACATACACACACACACACACACACACTCAGACACACACACAGACACACACACACACACACACACACACACACACACACACACACACACACACACAGCCTCTGGAAAGCACTCTCTTTACCATTTACAGATAGCAGCAAACCATTTGACAGGCAAAAAATGTAATTATGTTCCTGCTGTATAGATACAAACAGTGTGGCCTTATTCATAGGGTCACAGCTGGGGCAGCCGGAATCTTGAAATAAGATAATGCAACCTTTGGGGTTTCCTGGTGGTCAAGTCAATTTAATTTGTTTTGCCCAAAATCACACATATGTATTAGAAGGCTTTTTATACATAGAACACCATCTGTCATCATTGCACCCTTGATGTAGGAAAAGGAAGAAACCTCAGGTAGAGCAACAGAGGAGGGCTCAGACAGACATGCAATACATGTAGCGGTAGTAGAATTATAATATGGATAAACAGAATGACAATATTAATCAAATAGGAAATAACACACAACATTAAGTGCTTAAAACATCACACTTTTGCCTCTTTTGATGTATAGATGATATGTTATTATTTGTGTGTATGCTTTCTCTGTTTACATTTAGCTGACAAAACTGGCGAAAAATGTATATAGGTAAGTTAATATAAAACTTAGTTAGAACGAATGTATTTACAGTATATTGTATGTTTCTGGTTTTTCCATCATTTGGCTGACATGGGCTCCAGGGACCTTTCCTGTGTGTGTCCTAAAGAAATGAAAGTAACAATATAATCAAAAGGTTTTCAGTGAAAATATTTATCACATACAGAAAAAAAGGACTGGATCGCCAATGTAAGCACTGCTACACAAGTTTTGATGGAAAGTATCTGGCCTCTTTCAAAGTTCTTCAGTTGTCTAATGTTCTTTGTCATGGCCATTGATGTCTTTCCATGGTTGTACTATATGTGTAATTGTTGTTTAACTCTTGTGTGTACTTTTCTTTTCTTTTGAGCGGAGTTGCTCGGGAACACAAAATGAATTTCAGTGTTAACTGACAATAAAGTTGTATCGTATCGTTTTGTAATGTTGCTTTGAAAATTGACACTGACGGGTCAATTGTCAGGCTTATTTTAAAGATGGCCAATATCACTACATAGCATCCAATGTAATATTTTCCCATCTTTTCCATACTGTTACAAATTTTGAGTTGACTGAATATATACATTCAAACTAATTTGTACAGAAAAAAGCAGCTGTCTAAGCTTCCCTGAATCCTAAACAAATTAGCTGCTTGCTAATACACTGTACAGCTCCTGGAGCTATAGGAAGGGTGTAGCAGCAGCAGGACCAGTTGGGACAGCCAGGGCAAAGTAACCAGGATACTGAGGAGTGTGAGTTTTCCCTTCCTCTGGCTTTAAACAAATATTGACTGGAGCTTAAAGCAGAGGCAAATAAGCTTTCAGGTAAAGAGGGGCATGTTGGGCAGGCTTTAAAATAAGGTTTCTTGTAAGGTGATGACACCGAAATTAGATGTTTTTTGAGATAATAAAGAGTGAAAGGGACTTACCAAGAAGACAAAAACAAAGTTAAGGGAATAATCTGCCGGAAGGACCAAAGGTATAAAGAAATGTACATCAAACTTCGGCTTGGACATTAGTAATTTCACTTCAGAATGCAGACATGACATATTCAGTGACAAAGAGATCAAAATGCCACAGAGGTACAACATTATTTTAATTGTAGGACATAATGTGTTTGATTTTCAGACAATGTGATTATTGGTGATTTGTGATTTTGTTTTACTCGTATTACTCTTGGCTCACATGTACACTTCAAATGTAAAGCACTTGTGTTTGAATAGTCTAAAGTAGAAACTCCAATGCCTCATATACAGTTTAAGCGGACAATTTAATAAAATAGTCAATGGAAAAAAATGGTCAGGGATTGTTATCTGTAACAATTTATGGTGCATTCATGAGTTTGGGCACTATATGTTACTCTACGTAACTGTGCTGCTTTTAAATGAATGGATCAGTTTGAACTGGGAATGGAAAAGGGCAGTTTATTGTCAGGGCATCAATTTATTGTCTGAAATCCAAAACATTCAAACACTGCCTCCTAATCCGAGAGCTTGATAAAAGGAAAACACCAGCGTTCATTTAAATGACATTAAACAATTTAACATAAGGAACAATAAATATAATGAATGGTAAAAACGTGTGACGGCTGAATGTTGCATTATAGCATCCAAATGACAGATGGCCCATATCAGATGTCTGGTGTGTGTGTGTGTGTGTGTGTGTGTGTGTGTGTGTGTGTGTGTGTGTGTGTGTGTGTGTGTGTGTGTGTGTGCGTGTGCGTGTGTGGTTAATGTTTAGTTAAAGATTGACATAACCTCCCATTAAGCCCATCTCTCTGCTACCTGGTACTCGCCTGCAGCCTCAGTTCATGACGTAGGAGATGGACAGTAATGAATAGGCCCCCAGTGGAAAAAAACATGCTGTCAACATGAATGTGCCAATGGAAAAGTGATTATCAAAAACCCACCAAAAGGGGGATACGGAGATTATCATTTTCAGTGCATGAGATATGATATCATCCAGGAGCAGTTCAAACAGGCGGATGCAGTCAAGTACAACCGTGGGCTAAGTAATAAACAGAGAATGACCATCACTGTGGACACAATGTCAGTTACAGCTTTATCAGTAGTGATAAGGTACTGACTTGAACAGACAGGTGTGTCTGTTAAAAGCGACAGGTTTTACATGAACATTTGGAATGATGTGATACTGGGATTTATAATCCTGACTTACCTTTTCAGTAAAACATAAGTTGGATTTAAACTGGAACTTTTTATTTATGAACTGCCTACCTTGATTACCTGAATCACCGACTCAACCGATTCACTGCTGTAACCTTTTTTGTGCTGTTCTTTGCTCGACACTTATTCAACAAAGAATCTTTACATTTCTACTCAAATGAGTCAGGAAATTACTTTTATTTGAAAAGCTTCTTCTTCTTTTTTATTTACCTTTGGATAAATGATAGTGACTTCATATAGCCAGGCCACAAGTTGTCCAAGGCTGACATGGCTTTCTTTGAGAGCACTGCCTGTTGCCAGCTGTATGCAAATATGGCAATCTATTCAGTGAAATATGGTTACACCTGGTGCTTTAGTCACTGAAACTATGTTGTTATAAAGTTGTCTCAGATAGAGCAATGGTCTTGGTCTAATGGCTAATGTATTTTTCTTAGAAAAGTTTTATAATTTTTTGAAGATTTTCAAGACTTTCATTACTGTAATTTGGCTCACTCGTGCTGCAGCAATATGTGGCCTTACGCATCTGGCCTCACCCATTTGGCGCCCTTGAACCAACAAACTTTAAAACAACCCAAACAAAAACAACACTCCATTATTTGTCTGAAATGAGGATTGACAGTGTTGACAACGGTGATGATGCTCCCATAACTAAGAACAAACTTTGTGTCTTTTCCAGTTGCCAACCCGTACCTGCATAACGCGAGCCGAACGAACAAAACTTCATCTTCAGGTATTGTACGTGAGGCTCAACGTGAAGCAAATACGGACATGAAAAAGTCACAAAAACGAGCGCAGTATGACGAGGATCCAGAGAAAGAGCGAGAGAGGTAACAGCTGGCCTTTCTGTTGTCAGGTAACCTTTGGGAGAAGATTTGGGAGAAGTTAGAACACCATCAAATGTACAATCTTGTAAGAATGGATACTCTGAAGAAAATAAGAAATGAATGAAAAGCCTTACAGCCTACCTTTAGACGAGGCAAAGTGATGAAGGCCAAAATGCGCTAGCTGGGTCAGGTTTGGCTCACCTTTTACGCGCACTGAATGTGTGCGGTTTGTGACAGGTATACCTTTTATACCTCTGCATGCTCTCTCTCTCTCTCTCTCTCTCTCTCTCTCTCTCTCTCTCTCTCTCTCTCTCTCACCCTCCACCCCTCGTGGATGAAAACGGCAGAGGATCCTCAGGGCGCGCACGGACACCTGTCGCACGGTGCGTTGCTCTGATCCAATATTGACATAAAGGGGGAGGGGTGCGACACACACACACGCACACACTAAATGCATTATTCCTACCAACCCTTTTCCTCCATCCAAAAACGCCCTCCCTCCTCCTCTTCTGTGCCAGGCAACGTATCTGACCTTTGTGCCTGCGTTAATCTGTAGAAAGGAGCATTGTAACGTCGCTACCTGCCGACTCAATTTGTCCTAGCGCCTGTTCGGGCATCATTTCCATATCATATGCCTTGCAAATGACTTTCTGTTGATGGGTGGCTCTACTTGCCCGACAACATTGGGAAAAAGCTGATTGTGGAATCGCTCATTGTGGAAGGAAAATGCTTTCAAACTACCACTAAAGGTTAAATCTACCCTAAAATATGAGGAAACATTGCTGTATTCATATAACAAGACTCACACATTAAACTCTCTTATTAACTGTAGCTGGTGAAATCAGTTGTATAATGTATTTTGTGGCTCTGGAAATGAACCTGATGATGTCATCATCATGTCATCATATCTAAAGTAAGGCTTGAGACTGACGTTGATAATGGAGGGCATGGAGTTTGAAGATGAGAGTATTTAACAGGCAGGGGAAGTGTAATAAAAGATCAAATCAAGTTGCATTATGGGACTTGTAGGATCCAAGTTTGACTAATACTAAGGACTAAAATATTTTATGACCATTAAATTAGCTTTAATTTTGACCATAATCTTAAAATTATTAATAAAAATGTGCCCCAACTTTACAAAGGCACAATACAGAGAAGATAAGGGAAAGGAACAAGAAGGACATTTTTTTGGCAAACCCATTTACACATTTACCATATAAATCATATAAATCAAAACCAACAAAAATATTGTTTAATTGCATTAATATTGTTGTAAACTCAATCACATATCCCAGGTGTAGTGATCACAACAATCAAAAATTGTGAGACTCAAGATTCATTCATTCATTCAGTATTTGTGTAATTATTTGATTGGTTCATAATTCATAGCTCCCCAGATTTATTTCTGATATTAGTTACTTTGTATTATCTTTTATGGAGCCTTATATGGAGTTATAGTGTTTCAACTTACACTTAGGATAAAATAAGAAAAAAGGAAAACCACCAACTAAAATTACTCTAAAGAGTCTCCAATATCCTGTAATAATAACCAAATATAATTACCAGGGTACCTTGATTGTTGATACATTACGCTGCCTCATCTGTATACAGGTGATGGTTATTTTCAATATAACATTGTCATTTAAAAACGATTATGTAAACCTTGCTAAATCACATCGCAGTGGAGAGAACCCTGTGTAATCCCAATTTTACAGTTGTTCAAAAGGCAGCTGAGGTTTTAACCTAACATTTAAATATCGATTATAACACCCGATTGTAAATTGATCAGCATCACAGTACGTCCAAACTGAGTATGAAAAACTATTTATAAAAGGTTAAATAACAGATATCCAATGGCATCTCACTTCTTCCACCTCAAGGATGTGAAAGTTTAAAACATAAAAAAACTGTATTATTACAGTAAGTATGTACAGAAGTGAAGCAATATTTAACATTCAACTTGGAAAAAAAAAAAACGTTTTCATTCAACAAATGATTTATTGAAGTATTCGGTCAAAATACAAAGTACATGGAGGGAAAAAGCCAAACAAGGTTTCCATTAGATAAAACGTGTATCCCTTAAATCAAACAAAGGAATACTATGAAGCCATTTCAATGCATGTAGACTTAGCAGTAACAGCACAACTGCCATGGCTCCAGGAAACACTGCATTCAAAATAAATACTTTTAAAGGGAGGTGTCGCAAAATAAAGGAAATTTTCTTTTGTCTAAGCAAAACTTGTTTATCTACTCATTTTGGAGAGATTACTGATCATGTCACATTATAACTGAATTCATATCACTTTAGAAAAAGGATTGCCTCACCTCAGCATTGTTAGCAATATGGACGGCAGACATTAGACTTAAGACAGCTGACGACTAATCCGGCTGCATTTAGCAATCCCTCATCTTGTAATCAAAACAATCTCAGGGGTTACACACTGATCATATAAAGTAATACTAAAAAATAAATGTCAAGATGGCTGAACACTGTTCAAACTATCCGCAATGTTTTGTCATATTCTCTTCAGGGAATTGCAATCAATCAGGTAAATCAAAAGCCATCCTTTTGTAGTTGACCTATGAAATTCATTACAAAAAAGTGTTCCCTTTAAAAAATAAAAAAAGCATAATTAGGTCAGGACAACAGTCAAAACATTTAAAACCCATTGTCTATTACTGAATTGTAACTGACCATGCTGTTCCATTTGCTATGAAATTAACTAACTGTACATACAAGTTTAAAATCAACTTGATACTTTGTGAAGCTGGAGCTCAACATGACACAGAGATGTGTTTTGGAGTTAAAAGAGACTGCCTTGCAGCTATTAGTATGTCTGTATGTTAAAAAGTGATGCTTAAGATCTAAATTGGACAAATGTGTACTGGAAAATGCCCTGAATTACAACCTAAATCTTATACATCCATGAAGTAATAGCCATTCCCACTCTTATTTGTGACAAAGAAAAGCTTCAGCCTGACTGGAAGCAGTAGTCTTTGTCAAGGCAATGACACCTTCTGCTTTGAAAAACAAATCATCAGGTGACTTTGGGAGTTTAGCAGCCAAATCATAAAAAAAAAACAAAAAAAAGCTTATTAATAGGACCGA
This sequence comes from Zingel zingel, assembly GCA_023566125.1. NCBI lineage: Eukaryota > Metazoa > Chordata > Actinopteri > Perciformes > Percidae > Zingel > Zingel zingel. The sequence goes on along the minus strand of CM042327.1, from coordinate 33,137,632 downwards.
ATCAAAAGATAGCATTTACATATCTGCATGTTCCTATGTAAATAACTATGGCCACACTGGTGTAAAAGGTAAAAGGTAATCCACAGAGGTCCTTTATTAGAGTTGCGGGATCAATTTGAGACTAGACGTAATGATGCAGATGCAACTCTTTTGTTGAGCTCCTATTGGCCACTCTGGCCCAGTCTCTTTGTGTAAGCCTCCCAGCCAGACTTTCTGTATGATTCAACAGCTTTCAGCCTATCAGGGGCCTCCAGGATACCCCGACCGACGATGATGACATCAGAGCCTTTGTTGCAGAGGACTTCCTCTGGGGTGGAGTACTGCTGGCCCAACCCATCACCTGCAAGAGAAAGAGGGGGAGGGTGTTGAGGGGTGTGAGGAGGACTATAGCAGGCCCAGCAATCATTTCTTGTACTATAGCTCATCCTTGTGTTAAAGAGGAGTCATAACACCACAAAGAGAGCAGAGTGGAAAGGCATCAAGTTACACCATTTTCCTGTCTATGTTTAAGGCATCAAAAGATAAATCACCATAAAAAAAAAATCCTACTGCACATTAAGTCTGCCAGATTGTGCCAGGCATTGTCCTATTATTGGGATATTATGTGTAAAAAGTGCTGGTTTCCTATATTGTTCAACCAATACCAATGTTAACACATCAAACACCCTTAAAGCGGAAAGTTCGCACTTTAACATAATAGTAACTGTTTCATTTCAAATCTGATGTGGTGGAGTACAGAGCAAAATCATTTTAAATGTGTCACTGTCCAAACACATATAGGACACTGTATGAAGTTCAACCTTGTTGTAGTGGTGCATTTCTTTGCCTCTCTGAGTTGAGACAAAGTAGGTGCACCAGAACGTACACTATAAACACTAAATGCATCCAAAATCAACCCCTAAAATTCACAAACAACCGATTAATAATATTGAAGTTGGAGTGTGTATGCATGTGTGTCACATGATTTCAGTTTCCTCTTAAGGCCTTGACACACCAACCCGATAATCGGCCGTCGGACAGTCTGGTGAGGTCAGTGACTCGAGTCTGTTTGGTGTGTTCCGTGCCGTCGTCCGTCCGAGGGGCCGTCGGCCTTCATTTTGGCCACCTGACTTGCTGGGTCAAAGGGCGGGCAGTCGGACTCAATGACCAATCTGATTGGTGGAGTGCTAACCCGGAAATGACGAGCGGGAAGAGCCTGACTAACGCCTCTCAAAATCTGCCGAAAATCTTTTAAAACTGACCTTTGTTGATCTGAAATGAAGACAGCTCAGCAACTGCATGGCCTATTTCTCACTTAAAATGTTTTCAGAAACAGGTTTCAGTGAACTATCTTCGTAAACTAGGAGATCGTATTCCGAACGAAGCCGCCATTATGCCCGGTTGAGAAATCCGGGAGTAGCCAGACCCACGTGACACATTCATCCAATCAGCTGCCAGTTTTCATTTTTTGGGGCGACAATACAGATTAGCGCCGCCTGTTGTTATGGAGACGTATTACGTCGCACGCTCAAGTCGGCGTTGCTTTGGTGTGTTCTGAGGCACTTTTTGGACCTCGGGGAGCCGACTGATCAGTCCGACTGCCTTTTCTGCCGACGGTCGGCCGTCTGGTTGGTGTGTCAGGGGCTTTAAATGTAAACATGTACTTAAATGTAAATATAAACATATGAATGTAAATTACATAATTTCTTGGAAAACAAAAATCGACCGAATACAAAGAAATGGCAAATGAAAATCTCTTTAAAATAAGAGTCAAATGTACCTCCAGTCTGCATCTGCACCCCGGGGGTCACGTGGATGAACTCTGGCCTCTTGGTAATCTTAGAACCACAGATAAAGCCGATCACAAAGTCTGACTGCTCCTCTGCCATCTTCAGCTGTAAAAGCAGATAGCATAGATAAACAAACGGTAACCCTCAATGATTGGACTATATATAATTTTTTTTTTTGAGTAAACTTAGCTTACCACAGCCTTTGTGTATTCACCAGTAGCCAGTGACCCCCGGGAGCTCATCTGTGCTATGAGTAAACAGCCTCGGCCCAGAGGCTTTCCTACAGCGCTCAGGCCCTTCACCACCCCGGGCCCCGGCACCCCGTGGGCATTCACTATGTGGGACCAAGACGAGATCTGGTACAAACCACCTGGGAAACAGATTAAGACACAGAGACCGAGAGAGACAGAGACAGAGAGAGTGAGAGAGATATACACACACACACACACACACACACACACACACACAAAACAGGCATTTTAAAGACAGATGCATTTCACACAAAAACCCAAATTTGAATTTAAACCCTCTCACCTTCATACTGATGCTTGACTGTGTTCCCAATGTCAGCAAACTTGCGATCTTCAAAGATGAGGAAGTTGTGTTTCTCCGCCAAAGCCTGCAGTCTCTGGCCGAAGGCCGCTGTGTAGTCCTGTTAGCAGACATACAAATAGCATTAGATTATGTGTCCTGACAATATTCTTTGTGTAAAGTTTGGACTGTTTTCACGCCGACCTTTAGGATGTCTACATGGGTCTTCAGCATGCAGATGTTGGGACCCAGAGAGTCGGCTAGCTGAAGAAGCTCCTCGCTGCTCGTCACGTCGGCAGACACACAGAGGTTAGACTGCTTCTCCTCCATGGTCTTCAGCAGCTGTGACGCCAGAGGGTGGACGTCTGCAGACAAGAGGAGAGAGAGACTGAATGAATTTTATTTTCAAAATGAAATATTCACCATTTAAAATGACATCACCTCTGAACAAAACGGCCGTTTACAAATGGAGAAAAATAAATGCACAAAATGCTTTTCGAGCGATCACTAAAATCACACCAAGAGAGTGGAAAGTATGTCTTTATAGTTGGATGTAACCTTGCAAAGATATATTGTCAGTAATATTTACATTAGCATACTAGTGCTGGCCATTTGACCAACTTGGAAGGCTACATACTGGGTAGTTTGGCTCTGTCTGCGTAGCTCAGCTCAATGTTCTGTTCCATACATGGCTTCTTGGTGGCAGGAACCACATTGCCATTCTCCTCCTTGGGGCTGAAAGAGGCATGGTACAAATGTTACTTTGCAGTCGTTACATGTAAAGTACGCATTAAAACACACACACTAACACTAATTATTTTCCCCATCTTAGGGAGAGGGAACTGTGCGACTGTACCTGAACGTGTTGTTGTCCTGGATGAACTTGCGGACATTCTGGGCAGTTTGAGCGTCGATGCGTTCAGCTGCCAGCAGCACGTTGAGCAGCTTGAACATGGAGATGATGGGATGGAGCTTGATTCCCTGAGAAGCCAACATATCCACACCGCCTTGCTCTCTGTCCATTAGTACTACGGCATCTGTCACCTAAAACAAATACAAGATTTCAAAAGAGGATTACACCTACTGGGGCCAGGTTTAAGATGGCTGCTGCATTTGGTAACCTTATTAGAGTACTTGATGGACTTTTATAACCTTTACAGTGATTATTCAAACAAAAAGCATCCATGTTATACTATCATCCATACTGTAATCTTTTTTGAACCTGCACCTTCAGTCCCTCTTTGTTGAGCACTTCAGAAGTCTCCAGGATGCTGCTGCCACTGGTCACTGTGTCCTCGATGATCAGGCATATGTCCCCGTCCTGAAATGAGCCCTCCACCAGACGCTTGGTTCCTAAAAGGGTTACATAAGGAGCCTTATCACTCCCTATTCTGGGCAAATTGAATCATAGTGTCTGTTACTCTAATTCAAGGCCTTAGCAGAGTCATCTTCCAATGGAGAAAAGGTTCCTGCTGATTCACAAATATACTTCAATCACATATGTATGGTCAGATTGTCTTAGGAGAGAGAGGAATGAAGTCAATATTTTAGAGGCTTTGTAGGGCCAGAGGAATGTCACTGTTGGCAAACAGCTTTGCATGCAGGTCAATGTCCACGTAAACAAATGCATGTGTCTAAAGCCAGCTGAGACTTATATAAAAAAAAAAAGCTCCCAATTACTTGTATTACAACATCTTAACTTTCAATCATGCTGCAACTTGTCTAATTTAGAGGTGGAACAGTTAGGCGTTTGTCTTTGACAGCTGAGTTCAGCTTCAGTTGTCGCCAAAACTGTGGTATTAGTGAACATTTGAATCTTTATGGAGCAACAGCAGCTCCATATGATATCAAGCTATCATTGTGGGTGGGAATTAGAATGTATTTATTTGATTATTTTTGCTTTTTTAATGAGCTTAGGATCTGACACATATCGCTATACAGATTAAAGTGCTACAAAATGGGACAATTTTAAACTACAAACATCCATCCCAACAAAAGCCATTCTTGTGGTTTCTTACGGTTGACGAACAAATCCAAGGGGAATACTTTTAACGGCTTAATTAATAAAGCTCACATAAGCCCAGCCACCCACCATAGTCCTTGGCCTCCTTTCTCCTGATGAGCATGGGCAGTTCATGTCTAGAACAGATGATTGTGGCCAAAGGCAGGGCTGTGTATGGAACCCCACACACTGAGTCAAATTGCAGTCCTTCTTCTTGCACTCGCTGATAAAGGAGACTTGACACCTGCAAATAAAACAACAAAAAGTGGTCCAAGTTCTAATGTGGCAGTGTTGTAGGTGAGGGCTACACTACACTACAGGCCAATCAACACAAAACGGCAATCAAAACCTGAATTTTCATTCACGCTTTTCATTTACTGTCCCCGATTATGTTTAAACTCTATAAAATCCATTTTTCTACAACCTCCAAAGGCGATAAACTCAACAACTTCAGCGACAACTTTGTGAAAACTGTTTTTGGTGAAACCTTTTATGGCTATTAACATGATCAAATATTGGCAAGACATATGTCGTTAAGTCTTGGAGCAGTATTAACATTTCTTGCATAACCTACATTTGTAAAGACGACAATGTGCAATGCTTTTTTAAAACTGTCAAAGAGATGTTGAATGAAATATGTGATCATTTCGGATGCTGAAGTAAATGTTTTTGCATTAGAGAGAATTGTAGGGACTTCTGTTTCTGTTTTTTTGGACTAGACCTATATGAGGGGCAGCTCATATATATATAAACAATCGCATCTTGCATGTAGGTCTCTCGTCCTTGAATGAGGCTTATTGAAAAATGCCAGCCCATTTTTACAAACTTAACGTATCTAAAAGGTTACACAGCCTATAGTATAGATGTTTACCTTGTTCAGCTTTGTCTTTCTTGTTTTTAGCCGTAGGATATGTATATTTCTGTTTATGTATTTTGAGAGTAACAAAAAGCTGGAGTCAGATTTCCTGTTTGGCTTCACACTTACAATTAAAGCGGTTTAATTCCTGTAAATGTTGGCACACCAATACCACGTTACTTCAACACGGCGGAACTTCACGTTACTATAACATTTGTTTATTTGATAATGTAGCTGTGTTATGTTGAACAGTTGTCCCTTTAACATATTTAATTTAAAGTTAATCAGCTCGTGCAGTGGGAAGAACAGCACGTGTTTACCTGGTTCATGAGCGCTGGGTAGGACACGAGAACCCTCAGGTCGATATAAATGGGAGTCAGCATGCCGCTCTTCAGCTTGTATTCTCCAAATTTCACCGCGTTCACATCGTGGAGCTTCAGGATTAAACTGTCAACGCAAACGTTTTCCATCTTGTCTGTAAAAATTAGGAGATATCTTAGACGTGCACCCTTCCAAAGTGCCTCCCTTATTGGAAATGATTTGACCCTACTCTTTGCTTCTTCAGCAGCAGCAACACTTCCGCTCTGTTTTTTTTTTCAGAATAAAAGCACCGTCCCTACTCTGATGTTAGAGAGTATTTCGACATAGCCTGCTGTATATTTTGTACAACAATGTCCAGTACAATATCAGGTATTAAAGTTCGGCTAAATTGTTTAGGGCCTGCGGTGGGTTTTCTTGTTCATGAAGCCTACAGAGTTGAGTTTAGTGCGAATTAAGCTAAACTCATATCGTAATTATTGAGAGGAACATATGATATAGCATAACCGCAGTACAAGACAAAAAAAACAGGTAGGTTGATAGGAACTTATGCTATCTCTTTCAGGCCCTACTATTAATCTAAGGCTTAGTGCACAAGTAAATAAATATTTGGCTCAAGGACGATTTACCGCACTTTTGTTCAAATGGAAAGAGCTCCTTCACCGGAAATATTTCCAGCTGAACGCGCAGATTCTAATACATCCATAATTCCACGCGGCAAATTTTCATGTAGGAGTCGAAGGCATGTCCTGCCCTACTCTGCCTCTGATTGGCTTACTGTGGTATTTACCCTGACCCATAACCAATCTCACTCCTCCTGCCTAAACCTAACCAAGTCATGGATGTATTGAACCAAGTAGGGCGGGTCAAAATCAAAATGAGAAATATATCCGGTGTAGGATTGTTTTGCTTTTCAGAACAAAACAAACAGGAAGAAGAAGAAACAGAAACTCATTCTCCACCAACAATTAACAGACTTATTTCAGTTATAAAGATTCTGAAGTTAATTCTAATGTTACGATAGCCTAAATGAATTAATAATAGTCAAAAATTACAAAACATTCATGTAATTAAAATCGATTTCACATGGAAATAATGGTGAATGACCTATACGTTTATAACCTCTAGAACCATTTTGGTTAGTCAATTAAGTCCTTCAACTTTACAGAGACACAATACAGAGGAAATACCGTAAGGAGAAGTTTAAAAAGAAAATACAGAAATGTAAGCTAGAATATGAAAAGACAACAAGATTTTTTGGCAAACCTCATTTAAAGTTTATTTAAAAGAAGAGTTAATACATAGAATTACTTTGCATTTGTCATAGTATAAAGCTCCTGCACATTTTTTTTCTTCTAAAATTATGCTTAAATTAGTGTTTGTGAATAACAAAAAACAAAAACATTGAAGAAACATGTAGCCTGTAACGTTGCATAGGCCTACTGGATTGGTTTGATTTATAAATGCTCGGAAGTCTACTAGCATAGCCTAGATATATCTTTGGTTAGCCTGCTGTTCTGTGTTCAGCCAATGTCCATGTGTTAGCCTTGGCCTTTATGCCTTCCTGTTAGCATTTAGTGGTGCAGCTACATGTATAACCAGTGACTGTAGCCTATATGACATACAAAGGCATTGTAAATTGTTACCTTACAGTAGCCCAACTAAAAAAGCGCTTTGGCTTTGACACCAAATCCTTCACCATGTTCATTAATAAAAAAGTTGTGCACAAGTATTTTGCTTTTTTAGATTATTTTTTAGGCCTTTATTAGACAGGACAGCTGAAGACATGAAAGGGGAGAGAGAGGGGAAAATGACATGCAGCAAAGGGCTGCAGGTCAGAATCGAACCCCGCACCGCTGCGTCAAGGACCAACCCTCCACATGTGGGCCTGCTCCACCAACTGAGCTATCTGGGCACACAAGTATTTTGCTTTTACAGTGATCATGGTGTTTTTAAATAACTTTAGCCAAGGCTACCCTACATATATTTACTTAAAAAATGTACTTTTGAAAGTATAGTTTTGCGTTTCACGTGTGCTGATTAATTAACATTAGTGTGAAATTGAGCAAAAGCTGGCCTCAACATATGAAGAGCTTGTGGATGAAGAAAGAAAATCGAAGCAGGAACTTGAGGTTAAAGCCAGACTGGCCTGTGCAAGCTCTGGACATAATGGTAAATGTTTGTGTTTAGTAGTTTGTGTGTTGTGAAAGATGACTGGGATGGAATGGTTTTGGCGTTTTTTATTGGAGTTGTAATAGGCATCAGTATAGTTAGGCTACATGTTGGGGTGTAACGATACATCGACCTGGATCGATATATCGATTAAATCCTCAACAATCCAATATTATCGAAACAAAGTCAAAATATCGGTATATCATCATCTTTAAGATGTGCCTTTATATATTTATTTTGAAATTCCCACTTTATATTTTTTATTAATCAAAGTAGTGCGTTTTTTATTTAAATGCCTGGAAGAGCTCACTAATGAAATTATCATTTTATTTGCTTTTTGTAAATATACTATATGTAACTGATTGTGTTAAATGGGTTTATGTATTGTCTCATATCGGTCGCAGTCCCCTAAGGTGAATCAAATGGAAATCATGTCGTGGCAGACTTTGTGAAATCAATAAATATTGTATCATTGTGCTAAGAATCAATATATTGTATCGTGATAAAACGTGTGATTTATACCCCTACATGTGCACAGAAGTCCATATTGGGTATTAGTTGTTTTCTTGGTTGGGGGAATTTAGTTTCATAAAGATGCAACAAAACAAATGTCCGTGTTTTATGTTATGTGTTATTCATGTGGGGAGAATGTTAAATTACATTGGAAGTTATTTGGGAGGGTAATAAAGATGATCATGTTTTTTTTATCTTGATTGTGTTACCAAAGAACTAGCATCAGAAAGGTAATGTCAATATTCTTGTTGTGTGCAGGTGTTTGTGATGCAACTACACAAACTGGACAAAGTCCTAGGATGTTTGCGTCCAACAACATACAAGCTAAATATAAATCGGATGAATCAACAATTAAATGGAGGGCTATAATTGTACAAATGGTATCATATCTTACAACACTGTAGCTTGCTGTAACCCTTTGGCTCCTGGAGGAGTCATGGTAATAAATTAAGCATGTGTGTTATCCTCACCTGCTGTAAGAAATAACCTGGAAATACTCACTACACCCCCAACAAAACAAACTGACATTTGGTTTGGGTTTTTTCACTTTATAAAAAGATTCAGTCCACAGTAGTTCAGATTTTGGCACCAACAATATAAAAAAAAAAAAAACAAGTTAATCAAAAAAAGTGTACACCCCAATGAAGCATTGAAAAAAATGCATGAATAATAAGGGATAAATTAAAGAAATTAATTAAAAATATAAAAAAAATACAAACATTTATGTAATTAAAATGCATTTCACTTGGAAATAATGGTGAATTTTACAATACATTTTTTAAAATAACAGTTGGTCTTTTGGTCTGTCAGCATTTTCTTTATAGATTTCATACATGCTATTCCTTATGTACTTAAAATAGTCACATTACAGATCACAGAATCACATCTACATGGTGACTCAAATAGCTGTATTAATAGCAAGGTCACATGTTTTAATATCAACTCAAAATAAACAGTGCTTATCTTTTTAAGGAAAGTTTGTTTTGAGTTTTTTTAGATTTTAATTGAAATCTTAGTGACCCATTGCTCACATAAAATCACACTCCTGATTTAGAAATGCATTCTATCATTACCTAAATATTTTCTGAATAGACAGTCACAGTGAGACTCAAAATCATGGGAAATGCAACAGATGTGGCTACAGTCATTAGGGAAGTTTTGTCAAAGGAAGAGAATTGTCATGGAATGTTTTTGAAATATTCAAAAAAGTCCCAATGCAACAGTAAAAATACTGGTGTGTGTGTGTGTATGTGTGTGTGTCAAGAGTTTGTTTGGGTGTAGGCAGGTTTGAAGGGATCAAGCAGCAGGATTTGTGCTCTTACAGATGTTAAGAATTCATTGACTGAAGAAATCCTTGTTTCTACTGAAGGAGGACCACAACCAACATGAAAAGATGGACAGATGCTTGAAAAGGCACAGGTATGTGTAGAAAAGTCTTGTTAAGGCACTTTAATTTGGTGAAGGGAAAACCTTCAAGTATAGATCTGATGGAAATGTCTTCTCTATAAAAACAAAACAAAAAAAACAAACAGGAGAAGGCTTCCTTCTTGAAGTGGTAGTGACGCTGTAGTAGTGACACTTCATCCTCCTGTACTCATACTCCCCTCTTTTCTAATCTAAGGGGTTGTTAGCGTCTGCAAGCAGCTCCGGCCTCAAACATTCAATCGGACACTGGATGTTCTGGAGAGCAGAGAAAGACAGGGCAAGAAGGGAATGAAAGAGAGAAATGAGATGTTGTGATTTATTAGTTTTGACTGGATTTTTAGCAACATCCTCTAAATCAATGAGAAATTACAGATCACAAAAACTGCTGAATTTAATAATTAATACTTGTTTAAGGGTGAGTAGATACCCGATTTTCAGTTTGTGGAGAACCATCATACAGTAGCATCCATTGAAAAAAAAGGTACTGTGTGAGTGCTTTACTTATGGCCTTCCATTTAGGCATGTTTAGATAAACCAGGTATCTTTAAATGTGAAGGATCAGTGGAGATGATTGAAACGGTCTTCTCCAATTTCAGTTGTTAGAGTATGTATACAGTGTGTTGATGTCTGTTGACTAAATAGTAATATTTATGTATTGGGTTTGTTTTATTAGAGAGCAGAACATTAGTAGTAAAACTTAACGTGAGGAGACTGACCAGTTTGCGTAGAGCGTTTTCTCTGTACCGGTCGAAGGCATCTGAATGAACCGGTTGAAGGAGGTCAGCGTCCACATCAGTCTGTCCTCCCGGCCTCCTGCAGTTCTCACAACGCCAGCCCTAAAGAGGTGGAGAGAGAGGTTAATGCTCTTCTGATGGTAGGACACATAAACCTATACATAAAGCAGCAGTGAATACACACACACAGTGTAACGCACCTGTTGTCCTCCATAGCAGGTACAGGTACAGATGGCGCCCAGGTATTCCTTTTGCCACTGGTTTCCAACCTGGTACATTTTACCATCGTCATAACAAGTTGACTCATCTGGAGGGTGAGAGTAACATATTAAAGTGCTTTTTTTTTTTAAGATAATTTTTTAGGTATTTTTAGGCCTTTATTGACAGGACAGTTGAATAAACAAAAGGGGAGAGAGACGGGGATTGACATGCAGTGAAGGGCCGCTGGTCAGAGTCAAACCCGGGCCTGCTGCGTCGAGGAGTAAACTTCTATATATGGGCGCCCGCTCTATCAACTGAGCTATCCTTAAAGTGTATTTTAATGTGTTCTCACTTCCTTTCATAATAAACATGAATGGGCAATTGAATTTCCATGAGAAATTATTGAAAGAAGATATATACTTAACAGAATCAGCCTGTATCACAATACTGCAAGCCTGACGTCTCAACGAGTGTGTGTGTGTGTGTGTGTGTGTGTGTGTGTGTGTGTGTGTGTGTGTGTGTGTGTGTGTGTGTGTGTGTGTGTGTGTGTGTGTGTGTGTGTGTGTGTGTGTGCGCGCGCGTGTCATATACTTACGGGGTTCACATTTGAATTCTCCCTTGCCATTTCCCAGGCAGGTGCAGCTCATCATGTGACCGTTTTCAGCCTGGCGATCCCACTTCTCGCCGACACGGTAGTTATTATTGTTGTCATGACACCACTCTGAAGTAGGGAGGAGAAGAAGTAATAGAGAGAGAGAGAGAGAGAGAGAGAGAGAGAGAGAGAGAGAGAGGTTGGTTTGAGAGCAGGGTGAGAGTGTGGAGGAAGGAGTATGAAGTGGATATGTGGGGGGAGTTCATTAGTTGATGTAGAGAGCAGCCAAACACAAATTCCAAAGGTCAAACTTTCCCCTTTACGCTGCAGAGAAAGAATTACAGCATTCACAGAAACAGGTTTTCACACAGCTAAATCCACTGTAAAACAAGCATAAAACATATTTGTATTTCAAACATGTGATCACATCCTTTAAATTCGACAGAGCCTGAGTGAGCTTTACTGGTTCCCAGTTGAATATATGCATCGTCCCAGTACGGACACACACATAGACATTCAGAGAATGAAATGATGATTGGTGATCTCAGTTTCTGGTATTGTAATGTTAGCTACATAGACAATACAAATAACTGAGACCAACACTGGTCAGTTAGCTTAGCTTTCTGCTGTCTGTGCCGTTTTCACAGTATACAGAGGCAGAACACGGAACAACATGGGCAGACTACAGACACACATATAGTAAATAAATAATTATCTTTATGATGAATGTATGTATAAAAAAAATTCTAAATATATTACACTACAATTGACACAAATGCAAAGGCTGCCCATGCTGTAATTGTATTACTGCGTGTTGCAGCACATAGAACTGCACAATTCTATGGCATTCTGTAGCTAAGGAATTTATAAAGTATATGATGTCAAATGTATTCATTGTTGTGTTCCACATAACTCAAACAATTCTTTAGAGTTTTGATTATCTAGTCGTTTTATTATTTTCCTGTTATAAATTCCTCTTGAGTAAATCACATGCGTTTTTGCAAAGCATGCTGGTATGGGGTTATTAAGCCACTCACTGGATGAATCACACCTAAAATGGCCACTGCCCAGCCCCAGGCAGCGGCACCACAGCTTGAAGCCCGTCTCAGACATGCGCTCCCACTCTGAGCCCACCTCATGGTAGGTCTGTGTGAATGTGTCATAACACACATCCCCGTTGGTGGAAATGGGGATGTCACCTGGAACTAAGAGATGGAAGAAACACAGGTTAAGAATAGAATGAACTGACATGATACACACAATCTATCTTTTAATTTGAATGCTGCATTCATCAAATTGTCCATGTTCAAACATTGTTTAAAACATTTATTACAGTCTTTGCAAAGATGTATACGATTAAAGCTATAGTGTGTACTTTCTGTCTCCCCCATGAGGAATTCTAAGTAATGACAACAAAACTGTCAACACGTCCACATGATACAAGCCTTCCGTGATCATGCACAGCCACCACCCCTCCCCCACGCAGTTGCTAGCAGCTAAGGAGGCCACGGAGGATTCAAAAAACACGATGGACTCTTCAGAAGAGGTAATTATCTTCACTCGAGTTTCTGCGCGCGAAAGTCGCCTGACAACACCATCTTGTTAACATAGAGAAATACAGAGAGAGCTGTGTGGAGCTGATAGTCTTAATTAGCTTTGTAGCAACTCATTTGACAATGGCTTGAATGTAACGGACGTTTATTAATATCAAAAAGTTACGCACTAAAGCTTTAACTCATCTTTATGTACACATATGCTACATAGGAATGCATATTAAACTTTATTGTGGTGAGAGAGAAAAATTCTTCCAGCACACTTTGTCAGTGGGGACTACTGTACCAGCGTTGCCAACGGTTACAACTTCCTCCAAAACCTTCTCTTTAGACCCGCCCCTCATGGCCTCTACAACGACGTTATAGGACGCCCCGGATGTCAATCCAATCAGTGTGGCACTGTTGGAGGTGCCAGGAAGACGCATCTATATGGAGGGAGAGAAAGTTAACAAGCAGTTCTTACTTCTCCAGCAGTACATATGTGTGTGTGACTATGTGCGTGTATATACCTGAAAGCCCCTTTCCTCCAGGTGTGTAATAGGATTACAGGACACCTCATACTCTGAAGTATGAGGAACGCCAGACCAGGAGATGGTTGTGAATGTCTGTGCTTCTTGGGGCAACTCTGTTTCGTTGTCAGGGAAACCAAATGCAAGACCTGGCAGGGGACCCTCGCTCACCTACAGGATCAAACATACAGTTTAGAGATAATGTGAGGTCATAAGATCACCAAACATTTCACATATACACGTTTATGTTAAATATGAAAGAATCGGCTGCTACTGTAAAAAGCAAGTTTTATATTTATTAATAAGAAAAAGATCCAGCATGTACTAAAACTACATACCTTAAGCATTCATATTTGTTAAACTAAGACAATTGAAGTTAGGCATTACTGAACAGTGATTTCAGATCATCAGAGACTCATTTATTTAAACCACAGTTTCATGTGGCCTGTTGCTTATCAGCTGAAATCCTGAACTCAAGATAATATAAATCTAAATGAGAGTAGATAAATATAAAAACATCTTACAACAGTATTCAAATATTATGAGGTACATCAGATTTGCAACAGCTCATTTAAGTCTCACACACCTTGACCAAGGGTACCCTGTTTCCATCAGGGCCTGCAACAGGAATATAGATCAGAGGTTCTCTGAGAGTTGGTCTCTGGCCTTCTCTTGGTCCACTGAAGGGGCCATGAAGTCCGTTATTAGGGCCTAGGCTCTGGTACTCAGTATAGATGTGCTGGCCCTGCTGGCCTGGTTGGGTTTGGCCATTAGTGCCAGACAAGTAAACATGGTTGGTGTCAAAACTGGACAGAGAAAGAGAGAGGGATGAAGAAAGAAAAGGAACAGGAGATCCAAATGGAAAGAATAACAAGCAGGAGATGCAAATGGGGAAAAAGAATGAACAAAAAAGAGAACAAATGTTAAGATCAAAAGCACCAATTGACTGCACATACATTTTATTCGTTTTTGGTCTTGCATTTTTATTTCAAATTTCAGTATGGTTATGCAGGTTCTTACATCTTGTCATTGAAGGACTCTGGAACATCTAGGATGTCAGTGGTCGGCCGATGAGGAACAGGAAGCAGTGGCAGCTCGGGAACCAATAGCTGATCATCTTGAGCTGGCTCTGATTGGACGAGAGGCATATGTATGTTAGCTGTTAGAAGCAAGCAGGGCAAAGACAATGCGCAAATCCACTAGCTTAACTTTTAGCAGATAAAAACACAAGATGGTTGTGTTTCCACTGTGCTGCTTACAAAACAGGTAACTCATTAACCTGCCTGTCTCTAATAATGCAATACACAAAGAAAAATGTTTATCAAACAGTTATCTAATTATTTTCAATAGGAAAACCAAAATATAGTGAAGATTTGAAGGGTGAAAATGCAGCTGATGGATCCATATAAGCCCAGACACAGACTGAGGTAGTACAAGTTATAGTTGGGACCTGGTTGGGTGTATAGAGCAATTTTTGGTGGATTTCATCAAAATGGGATGTTTGAATGGTTTGCTGAATAGTGTTGACTGGCTAACGCAATGCTATTATGAAACATAGATAATCATGGTTAGAGATAGAAGAATGTAAATGACAATCAATGTCAAGGGCTATATGCTGTAATCAGCAGCAGTTAGACAGGAAAGCCAACAGAGGGCAGCAGAGCATAGCTCTCAAACACATGGCTTACACATAGTTTAAAACAAGATAGGGGGAAGAGAACTAAAAGTTATTCTTCATTACAACAGTCCTGACAAATAAGCACAATCAGACAAAGTTCTCTCCTTGAGTAGAGACATTAGATTATCTCACCTAATTAGTGCAATTATTGGCACAATTCCTGAAAGTGGGTAATATAAAAACAGCCCATAATGTTGTATGTTATAGTTTTATGATCACTTTGTGGAAAAGTAATAGCAGATAGTTTTATGATTCTACAGCATCAGTTGTATGTAATACTTCAGGAATTCAAACTCTAAGCTGAAAAGATGATCATCTTTGCAAGAGAAATGACCAATTCTCCAAAATAACAGCTGAATGTCTTTTGACATTGTCACAATGTCTTCTATATTTTCAATATAGGAGCAATCTTTACTTTAATAAAAGAAAAAAAGGTCAAAGTTAAAGAAATAAAGTTTGCACAGGCCATTCATGCTTGCAAGTGGATGATGGGTGTACTCACGTGTTCTGGCTTTGCCCACAAGAGGTGTGCTTCTCAAAGCATGCTGCAGCGCGACAATCTTAATGACATACTCTGTTCCTGGTTTCAGACCTGTGACCAAGCACAAGAAGTACACAAAATGTTATAAATGATGTTGTTATTTAAAATAATTTGTATTCGCATATATGTTCTATTTGCCTGAGGACAGTAAATCTCATGCTCCACACTCACCATGAATAATGGCGTAGCTCTGGCCTGCATGGGGTCTGGGGGTAACCTCTCGAGGCAAACCCCCGGCCTCCTCATAGGTGACATAATACCCAGTAACGCCTGGACTGCGTGATGGCTCCCAGGTGAAAGAGATACTTTTAGGGTTCAGGGAGGTGAAGCGGATATTGGTGGGCGGGATGACCACCGGTTGGGCTGGAAGAGACAGACAAGTAAGTAAAAACTCAACTACTTGTTATTTTGTTCACGCATACTAGCTACACCTATACTGAATAAATAATATTACATCTGCATGTAACTAAAACACTGATTTGTATGTATTGAATTGTGTCCATTTGTGTAACCATTTTATATTTACAAATTATAGCGAATCTGAAAATATAAAAATGCCAGTTTGGGATAATTTAATTTAATATTTTAAGCAGTACTATTGGCTTGACCGACACTGTAGGATTGAGATGAATAATTACTTGTGGTGGCAGTGAGTGTAAGAGGTGCACTGCGTCCGTTTCCTTTCAGTGTATACATGTTGATCTTGTAGTTGGTGCCTGGCTCCAGACCTGAAGTGAAGACACAGTGACAGCTTAGTGAGGGGTTATGTGCTTTTTTTTTTTTTAAATAATCCTAAGTATCTGATGTTATGATTGAATTATACTATATGCAATTTTACATTATTCTTACAGCCGTGGGTTTACACTACATCTTTGTGTATGTACATGCGTGTACATTCTCATATCTGTGTACCTGTAATAGTGAATGAGCGTGAGTCAGAGCCAATGGTCCTTTGAATGGGTGTGTAGCCTGTAGAAGAGGTGGTGGGTGTGACCTCAACCAGGAAGCCAGAGATGCTTTCTGTCTTGGAGCGCCAGGTCAGGTTGATGGAAGAGTCGTTAACATCAGAGATACGAACACGACGAGGGGGGCTGATATCTTGAGGTAGATGAGGACAGAGAGAGTAAGTAAGGATGAGAAGGAACAAATCCAGTTGAGAGAGAGTATCTTTTAATAACGGGATCAACGCAAGAAGAGCTTTTTTCACAACACAAGAACTATCTGTAACAACGTTACTTTAACCAAAATGTTTTTATGTATTAAATCAATGCATTCATTTGTCAGAATTTCACAATTTACGAGTTACAAACTCACTCTCCAGAGTAGTGACCTCCCCTTGGACTGGCCTGCTGGTCAGAGAGTTTTTCAAAGCATAAACATGGACTTCATAGGCAGTTGCAACCTAAGGGAGATAGAGAAAAAGAGACTTCACAGTCTCTCACGGTGTTGCCAGTTTCCACAGGACTGAGTTTAGGTATACTAGCTGCAACTACTATCATAACAGTGCATATGTACCTACAGGTATGAGTCTGCCTATGTATTATTTACTTTTTGTAATCAGTGCACAATGCACAATTATTCTTAGTTCTGCTATTGTTGCAAGGTAATATAGTTTTAAGAAGGGACAGAATTCATTGTGATGGACGTCTCTGCAAGTCCATTTTCATACTCTAATAACATAAATGGAAACCAATGGGTATCTGAATGGTAGAAAAACAACCTTAAAACTAGTTTAAAATTGCTGTTAATGTAGAAGGTCAGGTTATTGCAAAACATTCACTTCTAACTTCTCTTCAAGAGACAAATACAAACGGAGTCCTTCATTCAGACTCACGGACCCACACTCACCATGAGTCCAGAGATGTGTGCCTGTGTGGCATCTGGGGCCAAGTTAATCTCCTTGGTAGGACCGCTCTTGTTCTTTGGGTTCACCACCACACGGTAGCCTGTGAGGCCCGTTAGGCCAGTTAGTCGGTTTTCCTGACCTGGCACAGCCCAGCGCATAGTGAACGAGGTAGGGCCAACCTGGGAGAACTGGAGGTTGGTGGGGGGGGAGATGGCTGTGGGGGGGAAAGAGAAAAGACAGTTCGAGGGAGACAGTACTGAGTATCGGCAGAGGGAGGTGCTCACCGAATACTGTCAAGTCTGAAATAAAGGATTTTTCCTTTTGGTTTCGGAACTTTGTGTCGTATCACATTTTTACCTCAAATATATATAACATCTAGAACTAATCTCATTGTATACCTGTAGCTTGTGTCCCGACCAGTGGTGTGCTAGCCGTGTCATCATGCACTGCGATGACTTTCACAGTGTATTCAGTGCCAGGTTGCAGACCATAGATAGTAGTATACTCAGCATCTCCTCGGGGAGCAGGGCGCAGTTCTCTCTCACCCTCCTCCGGACTTGAATACAAGACCCGGTAAGATGTGACAATTCCCTCAGGACTGTCCCAAGTGATCCGCAGTGAGGTGGAGTCGATGTCTGAGAAGGTCAGGTCCTTGGGACGGTCTACATCTAAAAGGGTGATGAGAGCAGACAGAAGGGTGGCAAGGTAGTGGGGTTGAAGAAATAGGGGGAGAGGTCACAAGGTTGTTTTTCGATGTGTGAAAAACAGACAACATTTCACAAATATCTCGCTACAAAGTGTATACCCTTACTTGTTAAAGCATTCACCACCAGTGGGGAGCTCTCTCCATCTTGTCCAATTGCATATACACTCAGAACGTACTCTACAGTGGGCATCAGTCCTGAGAAAGTGATCTCTGTCTGGTCTGGAAAAGAGAAGGAAAAGGATACAAAAACAGGGAAGAAAAAGAAACATTAGAGTTTCCTAAACTGAAAGCCAGAACAAGTGTATAGCTAATCAAGCTTTAAAATACTGACAAAACACTACATACTGGAAGCTTTGGCCAAACACCATACCTGGAGCCACCACCTCAGTGAAAGACTGTCCCTGTCCATTTCTGGGGACCCCAGTCACCCTGTATCCCTTGATTGGGCCCTGGGCAGGGCTCCACTTCACTGTGACACTGTTGTCATTTACTTCCATCACCTCCATTTCAGAGGGAGAGTCAACACCTAAGTGGATGGAGAGATGAAGAAGAGAACGTAATTTGAAACATGAAGAGGTTGGATAATCACTAAAAATGGGTGACTCTGTTTGGTTTCGTGTCTCATGTGTGTGTGTGTGTGTGTGTGTGTGTGTGTGTGTGTGTGTGTGTGTGTGTGTGTGTGTGTGTGTGTGTGTGTGTGTGTGTGTGTGTGTGTGTGTGTGTGTGTGTGTGTGTGTGTGTGTGTGTGTGTGTACCTGTCTTGTGCATAACATAGATTGGAGTGCTGGAAGCAGGGCTGTCTCCTCTACCAGTCACAGCGTAGACAGTGATAGTGTAGTCAGTACCAGGCTTCAGGTTATTGATTGTGGCAGTGGACTGAGAGCCAGGCACTGTGAACTCCTTAGGATTACTGTGACCTCCTGGATGAAGAATGATCGTGTGGTACATTTTAGAGAAAGCAATATCTTAATACTCAATAGACTCATCATACAGTGACAGGAATCTCCGCAATAAATAAACACTGTATGGACTACAGAAAGGGAAAATGCATTCAGAAAAAAAAAGTTTCCTGGCCAAAAAGAAAATCAAATGATTATTTCAAGCCATTATTACTAACTCACCGGACTCTCCATGAGTGATCCTGTAGTAGCGCACAGTGACCGGTGGGGCATCCCAGCGGACGGTGATGCTGGTAGGGCTAGAGTCTAGCACTTCCAGGTCTGTGGGAGCATCAGAGACTAGAGAGAGAGAGTGAAGAGCCAGACACAAAAACATAAATAAACAACATGATGATGATAAAATGGTGAGTAACCAATCAAGTATTAAATTAGGATTTTCATACTTGTCTTCTGTTTCCCACTGAGCGGCAGGCTCTCTTGGGTCCCGCTCACTGCATAGATGTTGACCAAGTACTCGGTGTCTGCAGTGAGTCCTGTCAGGGTGAAGTGGTTCCTGGACGGGGGTAGCCTCTCGTCCTTGGCTCTCCCGCCGCTTACCATCTGGTAACGCATACGGTAACCGGTGATTTTGCTCTGGGGAGCAAGCCAGTGGATGGTAAAGGAGTTGGTGAAGATCTCAGAGAAACGCAGGCCAACTGGTGAATCCAGAGCTGAAGACATGTTGGGAAATACGGCAAAACATGTTTTGAAAAGATCATCATTTATATGATCTGTGCCCTGAAAAAGAAGCTATTTCTGGCCTGACCCTGGACCCTGTTGTTAAATTAGATCATGTTAGGCTCACCTGTTTTCTGGGTGCCGATGAGGGGCGAGCTCTCTCTATGCTCATACACACACACCACGCTCACCATATACTCTGTGTTGGGCAGCAAGTCTGGAGACAGTGAAAGAGCCATAAATACAAATGTAGTTGTTTGTGTGTCTGTGTGTTGTGTATTATTTGAATTTGCTTTGACTTACGCCCTAGCACCACGCTGTTACTGCCTCCTGCGCTGATTTCTGTAGTGTCATCTTCATCATCAATTGGATGATACCTGAATAAAAAGGATACCAATATAAGATCAGTGTGTCCTAAAGATAACATCTGAATCAGAAAAAAATGAATACAGAGCATTAAAAATGTTTTGGGTTTTCCTTGTACCTGACGAGGAAGCTGTTGAGGTCAGCGGTGTGGGGGACACGGGGAGCGACCCAGGTGACTTCCATGCTGTCTGGACCAACCTGACCAAAGCCCAAATCAGTGGGTGCTGGTACAGCTATTGAAAAGAGATAGCAGCTTGATTCAGAATGTATTCAAAAAGGTACATTTATAAGAGTTGTTACTGCTCAAGTGAAGGTGGCCAGAGAATTGTTATAATTCTATAAAAAGAGTGAGGAGACTAATAAAGGGAGTCAAAAGATATGAGGAAAGACAAACGAGAAAATAATGTTATGACTAAAAGAGAAAAGTATTCCTATATACTAAGTATATCTATTTGAGGGAAGAGTCTGTTATGCGTGTGTAAATCTGTCTAAAGTTTTACGACATCTTAAAAGTGAGAGAACAAGCAGTGTTTGCATTGGGACGCAAAATAAGCCTCAGTATGATTAAACCCTGCAACTTAAACCAGATGGTCCTCACACACACACACACACACACACACACACACACACACACACACACACACACACACACACACACACACACACACACACACACACTTATTGTGGATTATTAAACTGACAACACAGCATGCTGTGCAATTACATCAGCAGCTTTAAAGGTTTGCTTTACAGAGCCATGTCTTAGGGTTAATAAGAACCTTATTACATTATATAACTCACCACACACAATGTAATGTGTGATGCACACGCAGGCAACTCTAGTAAATCCATCTATCTATCTACTTAAATGATAGTTGTGACAGTTTTGTATTCATATTTATAACTGAATGGCTCTTCTAATCAGAAAATGTAATATTAGTAATAAAAGGACTTCTTACAGGTCTGCTGAGTGACTGTGGTGGGCTCGCTCTCGCCATTCTCCGTCACAGTGATCACACTGATGTCATAGTCGATACCAGGTTCCAGTCCGTAGACAGTGTAATGACCAGTCGTTGGCAGAACCATGTCTTGAAAGATGGGTATACTCTCGCCGGCTGCCACCACTGTGATCCTGTAACCAGTGATGGCTGTGGTGTTGAGCGGTGACCAGCGGAGACTGATAGAGGTGTCGCTCACGTCCTTGAAGGTGAGGTCAGTCAGCTGTGGGACTTCTGGGTAGGTGGGAAAGAGGATTGGAGGGAAGGGGTGTAGGGGGAGAAGAAAGAACAGAGAGAAGACAACAGAAACACCAAACAAACGAGAGGCAAAGGCGGAAGGAAAGGGGTTGGACACGAAAGAGGAAACCAACAGACAAAAAGACAGGAGCAGTGGTCAAGGCGAGCAACGGAAATTGTCTGCTTCCAGTAGGGTGAGATACTCAACATATCACACCAATGGAAGAGCTAATGCAGATAGCGTTCCCTGGTATATATTGCCATATAGTGAGGTTTCAACTAGTGATCAATGAAGCTTTTCCATTGAACATTCTTAATATATACATAGGTAATGTAGCATTAGTGTTGCATGAGTTAGAGCGGTAACAGAGCATAGCTAGTATCTGTTAAATGTTGGAAGCTAATGTGTTATTTTGACACATTAACTTTCAACATACTATGTTAAGTTAACAATGGGGACGGTTATCTCTTACCTGTATACACAAACGTTTCCCTGACAATATGATCATGAGAATGAGGCCAGACTCCCTAAAATGATGGTTCAGTTGTATTTCTCATGTTGAATATCCATTCCCTATGGTCTCAGAAACCCATTAAACCCCCAGGATTATGAGCTGACCTCTCACTCACCTGGTGTAATGACAGTTGATATAGGAGTGCTCTCCATATCATCCTTAACAGTAACAACACTGATGTTGTATTCCACTCCTGGACTGAGATTCTCCAGGGTGCAGGAGTTCTGACCTGCCTCCACAAACTCCTCCACACTGTTTCCTTGCTGCCCATTGGTGGGAGTGCATGTCACTCTGTAGCCGGTGATGTCTTAGAGGGAGAGAGAAAAAGAAGGAACATTTACATGGGGTGGGAGGAATAAACTGGAGATAATGCATCATTATGGAACAATTACATGCTGAGGGGAAAAAACCAACACCTATAACAGAATGACTTTTTTAGTTTGGCATTTCAATGGAATTTAGAAAATGTCACAGCGAAGAGACTGTAGCTCACTGACGAATGATTCAAACAAAAGGAGAGTAATCAATCAACCTACAACCAATTTAATCAACAACACACAAAAGAGGCCTACTATTAAGGTGTTAGATTATTTGTAGTGTTCAGTGTGATTAAATCTTTTGATTTTCAAGCACACCTAGGTAGGTGGCTATGTGGCTGTGTGCGTGTGTGCGTGTGTGCGTGCGTGCGTGCGTGCGTGCGTGTGTGTGTGTACCTGGTGTACTGGCCCCGTTCCATTGGACTGTGAGCTCTCCGGTGCCTGGGTTAGACTCCAGGTTGAGATCAGTAGGAGGAGACAGAGCTGGAGACGAGGAGAAGGAGCAAGTGTTAAAAATACACAAAGTGGAAACATTGGGGGATCATAGAAAACAGCAAGCAGTAAAAGGAAAATCCGAATAAAAGGTGACAGGGTCAATATTCATTGGTTTGTTCTTACGTGTGACAACACGGCGTGTGACTGGGGTTCCCTGCTCGTGGCCGTTTATTACTGGCTGGACGCTGTATGTGTACTCCACTCCCGGAGTTAGACCAGAAATGTAAATACTTCCTGAGTCAGAGGTCACGTCTCTGGGGGCTTCTCCGCCCTGACTGGGATGTACCGTCAACTGAAAGATAAGTGCACACAGTGTTAGAGAGACAGCAGAGAGCGAGGCATGGACCATGGGCTACAGGAGGTAAAGGTCAGAGGTCAGTGTTTTCCCAAGAACATGGAAGTCAGCGGAACATTCTCATCTCTGGTGTGACATATTCTGACCAATCACATTTAACCCCCGAGGTCTGTAGTTCCCATGTTATCTAACTCCAATGGGGCTGACACTAAACCAAGAATAACTGTAATGTTCTTTCCACAGCAAACAGAAGAAAACTATTTGCATCCGAAAACAATCACACAATCCAGTCGTTCATTTAACAAAAAGGGACAGAATGGGAAAAGTCAGCTTTAAGAATATGTGGGTATAAAAACACTTTGTATGTTATGTATTAGCAGAGAGCATACCTTGTATTCAATGCGGGGAACTGGAGTCCAGGAGATTATAATGGAGGTGTCAGTCACATCAGTGCTGAAATGAGGAGCGTTGCCCATTGGCAGATCTACAAACACACGGAGAGTAAAAGTGTGTTCTGATAAGTTATTGTGTCACGCAAGGGCGCAAATCCCAGGGGGGTTGGGGGGGGTCAGGACCCCCCCATCTAAGGGTTGTCCCCCCCTAGAAATATCATTAAAACAATGCTGTGTATTGTAAATAACATAATGATGTATACTTAAAATATCTGTGTAGGTAGTAAAACAATACAAACCCCAAAAAATGCTTTTTAAGTTTAGAAACATTTTGAGTCCCCCCTCCCTTGCCTCACAGTGGTTTGGTCCACTGCAGGCTGTACGTTTCCCTTCTGCACTCGACTCACAGTCACATCAGTAGTGACAGGAATGTAGTAAGTAGGCGGTTCAAGGCTGTTTTATTCACATTAAACATCGGATGAAGTTGTTCTTTTCTCAAATAGAAATGATGCTGAGTAATTAATGAATTAGTTATGACAAAAAGTTTGCCATGTTAGTGTAATATAATGTAACGTTAGCTAGCTTGTTTAATAGCTTGTTGGATATAAATGCACCCACTACAACTAACGTTACCACGGCGATAAGCCTAGTTATGTGTGTGAACTGACATTAGGGTTAATATTGAAGATCTACAGAAACGTTATGTTTATTTCCCCCCCTACTGTTAGATCAGATTTACACCCATGGTGTCACGGTATGTTAAGATATAAGCACCCCACCCCCCCAGCGTGAAGATTGAGTGCATGCATATTCAGAAGATTGCACCTACAGTATCTTTCCACTCAACTCTATCCATAACGTCTCTACTGATCTTACATCTTGGTTTTTGAGGGCAGAAACCATTACTAATATTTTTGGATTTATTATAAGATGACCATTGCCAATATGTTGTGCAGGTATTCTACATGGGACATGTAACATGATACTTTTAAAGATCGTACCCTCACTTTGTAAAACAAATCCTAATCTAGGCAAACACGTGCACCCTTTGAGCATATGCACAGTGACCACACTGCTTTGAAATCGTTCATATGCTTCAGACACTCACTAGTGGTAAATACAGCGGTCTCTCCTTCACTGAGTGTGTTATCTTGCTCGGCATGTAGCGTAGCGGTGTACTCAGTATCAGGCTTCAGGTTGAGGAGGGTGTACTGAGTAAGGCGGGCAGGCAGGCGCAGCTGCTTGGGGTTAGAGCCCTCAATGGAGAGGAGGAGACGGTAGCCAGTGATTTTGGCACGAGGGGCAAACCACAAAATCACAGCACTGTCCTCCGTCACGTTGGTGAAATGGATATCTGTGGGAGCATCAGGCTCTAAAAAGAGACATCAATAAAAACACTGTTAGATGTGGACAGTTTGATTTAAAAAAAAATAAAAATAGAGGACCATACCAGAGGTTTCACATGTTTTAGCTCATTATGTAAAAATCACATACATAGTATACATTACAGACAATCATTCTTCAGAGCACACCACTTTCTTTTTCTTTTTTTCTTATCCTGTTTCTGTGCTGTTTTGCTGCACCTTTTTTAATATTTATCTCTAGTTGAGACTTGATATTTTGTGTCATTACCCTAAAGACATGAGGGCATCTGTCATACTTACTAGTGGTTTGCTCCCCAATAAGTGGTAAACTTTCCTCTCCATTGTGAATGGTGTAGACGTGGAAGCGGTACAGTGTTCCAGGCTGTAGGTGTGACACTTCAATGTAGGAGTTTTGACTGACAGGCAGGGTCATCTCCCTCTGCAGGGAACCAGACTCATCAACAGGGACGGCAGTGACCCGGTAACCTGAGACGCCGCTGGCTGGGCCGGACCAGGTCAGAACGATTTTTTTATCGGACACCTCGAAGAACTGCAGGTCTGTAGGAGAAGTAACTTCTTCTGTGGACAGGAAAAAAACAACTTAACATTAAAATTTGAATCCTTTAATATCCATGAAAGAAGTCATCATATAGTGTTTAAGTCCCTTATGTAACAGAAAAGTTGATGCCTCCTACCAATTCAATACAATGGAGAACTCATTTGAAATATTATCTGCTACACAAGGTAAGGTATGTGAAAATTCTATTCAATTTAATTATATGACATCATGGCTCTTTGATACTTTATTCAATGCATTTGCTTTTATGTTGCAGATCATCAAAGCCTCTTTCCGACCAAGTAGTTACAGGAACGTAGTTACAGGAACAGTCCACTTCTAAACAATTCTACTAACTACTCTCCCCCAAAACCGGTTTTGCCATGTGCATTCACACTGGCCAAGTGGCCATAGGAACTGGTAGGAGGGGTAAGGGAGTGACGCAAGCACGGCAACGGTCTTTATAGCGTCGTCACTTGACTTTAGCACCACATACAACAACAAACCAAATCTCTCCGGTCGGAAAGGGACTATAGTGTACATCTACAGAGGGGGATTCACTTGTCTGTCCGAAGATGGCAGCACACACTCTTAACTAGGTCATGTATCTTTATTCTATCAGTCTTTACACACGCACGCACACACACACACACACTTTTCCAGCATCTGCTCAACAGCATGTTAGACCTGGCAGACTGAAAAGCTTTACATAACTCCAGTCAGAAAAGGAGTGCAACAGCTGTGAACTCAATGACTTCACTTTCCATTGGAAAACACTTCACTCCTAGTATTAGGAATTGGAAACTTCTACATTAGAACTGTGACTAGGCCACAGGATGACTTGCAGGTTGATTCTGGAGGGTGCCCCTATGACAAGAGTAATAAGTTAAATTAATTCATACATATAGCAGAGCACGGGGGGGGACAAGATCAAATGATAATACTTAAGGATCAAAATCAACTAATAGGCAGATTTTTCTAACATCAGCATAGGACTAAATGTCCCATAGCGTTTTACTCTCTACATCTTTGGTCCAATCATTACATAGTAACTGGAGGGGGTGTGGGTACTTTCAAAGTGCCAGAAATAGTTTTCCAATAGATGTTTGACTATATCCACTTCCGAGATTGCTCCGGTGTCGCAGGAAATTCCGCCGGATGCACGTATTTTCCGTTTCCTTCTTCTTTCTTTGTATTGGAATTTTAAATCCGGTGGATTTATGAGGACTATTGTTGACTGCTCCTCAGATCTCTGCAGGGACAGTTAGCTAGACTATCTGTCCAATCTGAGTTTTCTCTCGCACAACTATTTTCCAGCGTCTCTGTGCGGAACTTAGCGCCGCCCATGACGATTGTGATTGGTTTAAAGAAATGCCATTAAACCAGAGCAAGTTTTCCTCCCATCCCCGAATGCTACGTGGAGTAGCCAGACCCTCCTCCAGCGCGCTTTGGAGGAGGGTCTGGCAAAGCGAGACTAGGGGTACATAAGATTTTTTAAATGTTTATCTTTAAAAATCTGTTGTTTATCATTCTTAAAATATTAATACACAATAATAAGGAATTCATTTAGTGATTCTAAACATTTTAAATGCATTTCAGTGTTTTTCAGTTACAATATTGTTGTTTAGTAAAGCAGACATTGATGGTGCAGCGCTGTGATGCGTTTCTTTATATAGCTAGTTTTTTAGTATTCATAATGAAAATGTGTTGTGCTCGTCAAATGGTCCTTGGATGAAAAAATATTTCAAACAGGATACATTGTTGAAAAAAGTTTGACAACCACTGCCTTTGAGAACCACTGCCTTAAGCAACGAAAACCTGAATATACACATATGGAAGAAACTGTGGATTTTACATAAAAAATAAAGACCCAAATATTAAGGATAGCTTTTTCAGGAATCCATCCAACTGGTCTTAACTTTGCCCGACACTCTCTTTCTCTCTCTCTCTCTCTGTCTCACTCCCTCTCTAGTTCTCACACACATAAACAAACACAGAGAAAAAGCAACCTTAATTAGGCTTACCGAGTTCAACCTTTCCAAATAACAATTGTGTCTTGTGTGGTTTTTTTTTTACACATCTCAGTCTTTTACCTGGCTGTGGATCTCCAGCGGTGTGGACCTGCACAAAGATAGGCTCACTCTCCAGGCTGTCCTCCACAGAGTAGATACTGATGTTGTACAACTTCCCAGGTAGAAGGTCACTCAGAGTCACAGATGTTGCCGTGTCAGGGAGAGTCAGCTCCGTGCTTTCACCTTCTAGTGATGGCGTGTAGACAACACGATAGCCTGCGTGGAGGAAGAGACCATACAGTTCATTGTGCATTCGGAACTGTCAAAGTTAGCAAGTGCAGAATGGTGAGAGATGTTGGCTGTGACATAGCATACCAGTGATGGGAGCCAGAGGTTTTTCCCAGCTGATCACCATGGAAGTTTCTCCCACGTCCTCCACTTCATGCTCAACGGGAGCATCAGGGGCTATGGAACAAATGGGGTTTAGGTGTGAGAAGGAAAATTACAACCACTGCATTTTTTACTAGATCACTTAATTTATAGTCCCTGGCACATGTTCATTAGGCAGCTCTGGGTTTCAGAACAACATTTCAGTCTAGCAGCTGCAATGTGAGAATGGTAAGAACATAGAAGAAAAGATAGGAATATAAAATGTATGCGCCTACTGACCAGTGGTTTGTGAAGTAGTAAGAATTAGGTTGTTCTCTCCGCTATCTGTAATCTCATAGACGTTAACAGTGTACTTCCTCCCAGGTAGAAGGTCATTAATGTTCACTGAGGTAGCTGTGTGGGGCAGGTCTGATAGAAGAAAAAAAAAAAAAACGATTGTATTAATACATTTGTTTTTATACATAGAAATATTTTGAAGCAGCTATATAAAAACATTTTTATCTCTGACAGATAAAGAGTACTGTCTTGGTAAAAAAATATTTCATTTTGAAATCAGGCCAAAATACAAATCACAATATGTTTGCCGCCATCTGTACAAAACCCAACAGTATTTTTGTGTATGTTTTGATGTTTTTATATATGTGTATATATATGCACTTACCTAGCACCAGTGGTTGTCCAGATGCCTGTCCCTGCTCACTGAGCTCATACTCTATTCTAAAACCAGAAACTGTGTCAGAGGCGGAAACCCAGGAGATGACAAAGCTGCTGGAGGTAATTTCAGTCACAGACTCTGAGATGTCAACCATAGGCGGAGGTTGGGTGGTCTCGCCTTGTGATGTTGCCACTACAGGAGAAACAGACAAAGACAGAGATGGAAAATAAGTGAATTGGCTACTTGCTGCCTCTGAGATCAAAACTGGCAACAGGACACTCTGGGATAAATGTTTTTAAATCTCAGTGAGGAGTTCTTGGTTAAATAAAGGAACTAAACAGATTTTTTTAAGAACACAACATATTGCCATTTCATGATGTTGCAAGCACATTTCCAGAGCCCTGTCTTCAATATCATCTTTCATATTTACTTTGCAAACCAGTGCACATTAAGCAGTGATATGCACAAAAACATACCCATGCTTAAACCAGCTTGCATGGAAAAAGTAGCCCCATTAACTGTCAATACTGTTGGTTAATCAGCAATGCAGCAACTAAGCCAGTACAGAGATCTGTCAACTCCCTCAACTCACATGATCCATAATTGGTAGTGAAGTCAAAGCGCGTGACCTCTCGGCGCCCAAACCGCAACACGCTGATTAGCTGACCCTCGTAGGTGATGCCCGGCTTCAGACCAGAGATGGTGTAGGAGTTCAGATGGCCAGGGATCATCACCTCTCTCCATGGGCTGTGAGTGTTTTTCTGTCAAATGTGATGAAGGATGTTAGAAAAACAAAAAAAAAGATGCAAGAGTATTTTAAAGCTTAGCGTACAGAACAGGAGTTGACTGATAGATATGTCAATAGAGGCTGCGTCAGCATCAGATCCTGTGGAGAGATGCAAGACAAGGCATCATTTCTTTGTTAACTGTAAAGCTCAATCAAGAAACTCACCACTCTCCATTTGAGGACGTACTGGGTGATGTGAGCAGACTGTGGGGCATTCCACTGAATAGGGTGGGAGTTGGGTTGGTTTCCAGATTCAGTTATGATCACCTGAACAGGACGAATACCACCTGAGAGAGAGAGAGAGAGAGAGAGAGAGAGAGATAAGCAGTTATTCAGAACAGACCAGGAGCTTCGCTGTCTACTGTAAAGATATTATCATAATGTGATATATTGAGAACAACTTAGTTAGATCTTAACGTTGGGAGGCAAACATGGCGAGATACTTCTACAATTTGAGAAATTTCAGAAACTTGCAGTTTTACATAAGCCAGTTTAACAGTATGTGAGTATTAGTGAGTGTGCTGAAGCATATTTCTGAACAGAACACAGAAAGAGTGAGGGAAAACTAGCACGTCCCTGTGAGATTCCAGCCCAGATTTCAACAGCTGGGGAGTTGGAAGAAGCCCTTTACCCTTCTTTCTCTTCTCTTTAACCTTCTCTATTTCATCATGTTTCTAACCTTCACTATTCTCTTGCTGTGGACAAAGAGCAGCATTTAGAGGACAGCTTGCAAACAACAAGTGGAAATATAGTGGACTAATTTCACAGGGAGACTGCTCCATGTGTTAATGTTCTTTATTCCCTCATACTTTTCTTTGACAGACTGTTCTTTAATCTTGTATCTCTAAACTCAGGATTTCTCCACTTTTGACATTACTGCAAACATCAGAAAACTCAATAGTGTATAAGCTGAACAATTCAGCAATCTTTATCATAAGGGCTTTGTCATTGGCTTGTACGGCCTCATGTGATTGACATAATTAGGTTTGCAGAAGCATCACAGAACGGTATATGACAAAGCTCTTTAAACAACATGCATCCAGTGAAAAAAGTAAGGCATGCTGAAACAACAAAAAGTTGCCTCGTTAAAAACGATACAGCCAAGCTGATAACACAAAATCATGGAAGTTATTGTGCTGTATAAGCCCATTTCAGTCCTAGAAACTCTTGTGGTGGTGAGTTTTGTAGTTGACAGGAGTGTGTGTTGTGTCATTACTACATCTGACAGAACTCTGGCACTTCTTTATTGCGAAAAGTTGCACTCCCAGTGTGTGTGTGTGTGTGTGTGTGTGTGTGTGTGTGTGTGTGTGTGTGTGTGTGTGTGTGTGTGTATATATATATATATATATATATATATATATATATATATATATATATATATATAAAGAAAAGGCTTAGCAGAGAAAGAAAAATGATATCGGCAGAAGCTCAAAATTGAAGTTTCTTTACTGGTTTCAGGAATGAACAAAATGGCATCGAGTCATCTTTAATGTAAACAGAAGTCATGTGGCAAGCAGACTCCTGACATAAGCTGTGCTGATAAAAACTGGTAGCTTCTATAAAGAACTGAGGTTTTCTAACCACTTTTCCAAATAGCAGACCTGTAATCAAAGTTTCTGAGCAAGTGGCTCGGTTAACCAGGAGTTGCTAGCAGATAGACAAACCTCAAAAACAATCTGGGACCAATTACTGCCTATTACAGACCCACAGGCCACTTGCGAGGGTAAGGGTTACATCGAATCACATGTGGGATGCAAATGAAAACGGATGCACACTTGCAGTGGATGAACTGCATGTGCACACACACACACACACACACACACACACACACACACACACACACACACACACACACACACACACACACACACACACACACACACACACACACACACACACACACACACACACACACACACACACACACACACACACACACACACACACACACACACACACACACACACTCCTAGCATTACATACACACATCTGTGTAACTTACAAGCACAGACATACATGCACACATCCCCCTCTACTTTGCACACACAGACACAACATTGATTCTTGATACAGACAGATTCACCGCAAGGTTGTGATAAGGACCACAGTAAAAGGAAGTAATGTTGAGAGTCATCCTAACAATAAGAAATTCCCCAAAAGATTAAAGAGTAAATTACACTCCAGACAAGGCGAGATAAACGCAGACGGCAGAAAAGAAAACAATTTTTTTTTTTCTTCTCAAAGATCTTATCAATGTAGCGCTAAATCTGAGACTTATCAAAGCCCCCTTAAAAAATCCTTAATTTGGGTTTTCCATTTTTACCTTTTATGGTGTTTTACCCAGCCAACTGACTTGGAGTCTGGCTTTGCCCTTAAATCTTTGAATGCTGTAGTTTGTATGCCTCGCCAAACACACACACACACACACACACACACACACACAGAGCAAGTTCACAGCTGGTTGCTATTATAGCCACTTACGGAAGAATAGCGCCCTGCATTTTCTATCTCCCGTCAACCTGCTTCCCACACACAGCAAAGAAGTACTAGTTCAAATGTTCCTTTATGTAAGATTTATCAAACTTTAAGTTCTGTTTCCATTAGCATAGCTTAACAGCCTCATTGATACTGTAAATGTGCATCATTATTTTACAAATAATAAGAGAAAATGGGTAAGGAATGGGAATATAATTGCATGTTGTTTTATTGGGGGATGCCTTTCAAGAAGCTGAAGAACGTGGTCAGTTGTAATGACAAAGGGGGCAGAACACTAACAAGTCAACAACATAGTGTGAAGAAGGGACACAGACCTATGTAGGAGAAAACTTAAAGTCAAGACAAAACTGTGAGAAACCCATTTCTAAAGATTGGTTTCAAGTTGGCAGGAATGAGGTAACTTAACCATCAAGCCTGCATAATGTTGTGTAATGAAGCATGACTTTATTCTAAATGATACTGGCTAAGACATGAGGTTTAATTTAAAGTGCTTTCTAAAAGCCACACAATTGAAAACTGTTGTTCAACAGGCTTTAAAAGGTGTGTGCATGTGGTAGGTGTGTGTGTGTGTGTGTGTGTGTGTGGGGGGGGGGTGTATACACACACGTGCACTGTGGTTTTTTGTACAGCTGTGGCAACAGCACAGGGGATGTACCACATGCTAGCAAGAACAAAGGCTCAGAGTAGGGGGTGTATCTGTAAAACAGGAAATCACACCCCCTATCATTTCTGTCTGTTTTACATCAAAGTCAAGGGCCTCATTTTCGAGGTGACTTAAA
This sequence comes from Zingel zingel, assembly GCA_023566125.1. NCBI lineage: Eukaryota > Metazoa > Chordata > Actinopteri > Perciformes > Percidae > Zingel > Zingel zingel. Next base: position 33,105,416 of record CM042327.1, on the reverse strand, counting down.
CAAATAGGTTTCACTGCAGGAGTTGGAGTGAAATTTGTAAAGTTAGCTTACTTTACCATCACTATTACTGAACACATCCTTACTGAGGATTAAATATATATTTTACAGCTATTGTGAACATTTTGCCCATTCTTTATCATGTACAATGCCAGAATGTATATAGCCATCCACCTGGCTTTCCTATTAAAAGACCCAACGCTTAAACAACTTACTACCACTAAAATTAGATGGTGAGAGGTGCCAACCTAACTCTAAAACAGCAGTCAACATAATAAAATAGTACAAGAGACTGAAACAGGACCAGGAGTCAAAGTGACAAGATCGGGACAGGACTTTTTTTCTGAAAAAGTTGACTAGGTGGAAAAAGTTATAATTAGTCATTATAATAAGGATAACACACTAATGTTTCTGAGCGGGAAACTCTACATGTAAGTTGTTTTGCAACATTTCCCAGCAAAGCCTTTTACACCCTAATGTACAAGGCATAGTTTCAATAGCAAAATCTTTTGAGTGCTTGACAATTTCCTTACATTATATACACTACATTTCTGAATGTATGTTTAGCATCTTACCAGGGTAGGACTGCTGGGGCTCGCAGCTGAGCTCTCCAATGCCGTTGCCATAGCAATAGCACTTGTACATGATTCCTTGGATGACTTTATCCCAAGAGTCTCCGATCTTATAGAAGACCCTCGTCTCCGGCTCCTGGCACTGATCTGAGGGCAGAGTCACATAAAACCAGGTAATGCAACAGGAACCACTGGAGCTGGCACTAATGCTTCTCCACTCAAATATGCGACGTAGACGAAAACCAGTAAAAAAGGATTAGACTAATACAAAGTTTAGGAGTAGAATTTGGAAGAATACATCAAATTAATGTTTGCATGTCGTTGAGAGTTAGGAAACACAGACAAAATGGTGCAGCCTGTAAGATGGTAAACTCACCAATGGCATCACACTTCCAGCGACCACGCCCCTGTCCAAAGCAGCTGCAGTTCATCATGTAGCCCTCCTCATGTTGTTTGGTGAAGGTTTGGTTCACCTCGTAGGTCAGACCATCTACAATACACTGGTCTGCAACAGACAAACACAAATATATGAAAACATGCAATGTCATGAAGGAGGAAAATGCTAAAACTTCTTTTCTAAGTACCTCACTGCTTTTGCAAATCTGCTCTTTCACTCTCTGTGTGTGTGTGTGTGTGTGTGTGTGTGTGTGTGTGTGTGTGTGTGTGTGTGTGTGTGTGTGTGTGTGTGTGTGTGATGCAGGTGCAACTAAAGTGCAGGTGGCCAGTCTCACCTTTGACCTTTTGGCAGGTGAGTGATTATATCTCACGTGACCTTTCACATCTTGACTCAGAGTATACTAATTGTACTCTCTAATTTTTACCCCACACACATACAGACAAAAACACTGCCACGACAGCAGCTCTCAATCACCTTTTCTTCCTCTATGTAACCTATTCTGTCTCTCGCTGTTACTATCACGCACACACACAAACACACACACCTTTAATCTGGGAGTAAGCAACACAACTCCATTCCCCTCTGCCATTGCCGATGCAGGTACATCGCATCATGTGTCCCAAAACATCGTGCCGTTTGTCCCATTGGTCTCCCACGCGGTACATCACCCCTTCATTGGCCGTACACACTTCTTCATGGTCTAGAAAACACAGGACAAAACCAGTTACAAAAGCACATACTAATATGTTTTGATCTTCATTCAATCTGACTCCAGTTTGGACTTTTGGGCAAAAACTTCAACAACTTTAGTTGAAAATACAAACCAAACTACACCACACTAAAGATGTATCCAAACACATATGAACACATCATACAAACCTTGTTAGTAACACAAGCGGCTTCGAGATAAAAGCAGACACAAACGAAGTATGATGAATGATTCCCTTTGGAGATCACCGATTCTACCCTGCAATTACTACACACTGTCACGTCTGTAGAGGATACAACCACCACAGAACACCTGTGTCCATAGAAACAAAGAAGATTTTCCTAAATTGAAAGCCAGAAACAGCTGTCTTGTGTTCTTGTGTGTATGAATGGCTGTGTGTGTTCTCCATGTTCTCCGGTCATTAAAAGAGTGAGTAGTGTTTAATCCGGAAAGATAGAAAGTTTGTGAATGTGGTTGGGACAGGCAAAGACCTGTCCTGTGTGTGTGTGTGTGTGTGTGTGTGTGTTCTAAGTACTCCCTGCTTTGCAAATCTCTCACTGTGTGTGTGTGTGTGTGTGTGTGTGTGTGTGTTCTAAATACCTCCCTGCTATGCAAATCTCTCACACTGTTTTTTTGTGTGTGTGTGTGTGTGTGTGTGTGTGTGTGTGTGTGTGTGTGTGTGTTCTAAATACCTCCCTGCTTTGCAAATCTCTCACACTGTTTGTTTGTGTGTGTGTGTGTGTGTGTGTGTGTGTGTGTGTGTGTGTGTGTGTGTGTGTGTGTGTGTGTGTGTGTGTGTGTGTTTCAGTAGTAAGAAAATGTTAATGGAATTTGACTGTTGAACAGAGGTTCTTCACATTACTGGTTATTTTAGTGCAGATTCTAACCTCTTTTGTTGAGTGTTGACCTGTATCTACATTTAAGGAAGGAGCAAGAGCAGCAGCAGAGCTTACAAGAGATTGCAATGGTGGCAAAAACTAGCATTTATTGTTAAAACACATGAGTCAGTTGCAGACTAGTGACATTTCTTAAACGATGGTGCTGTAGAGCTAGAGGATCAGACAAAGCTGATATGCATCCATGCCCATGTGCATATCTGTTTAACTCTCCATATAGGGAGGTAGACGTGGAGATAAAGGGCAGATCTGCTGTCTTGGAACTCAGCCCGGACTTTTCCTGCCAGGCAGAATCTAGACGAGAGCCAGACCATCTGGTTCCTGGGAGTAAAGATCGTTTGGACTTGCTTTGGTGGCTATGAACCAAGGCTGTGACTTGGGGCCGAAATAAAGGGGACATGCTATAGAATAGTCATGAAACTGGGCAGTGGTTTAAGATAAGTTAATTTAGCCATTTGAATGATCCGAGTATGTGCTGGTGTACTAAATGTAATCCATATGATTTTATATTGTAAGTAATCATAACAATATTTCTCTTTCGTATTCAATTAAATTGTATTGTCATTGACATTGTCATGATTTAAAAAGGTATGTAATACATGTTATAAGAATGCAGTTCAAGCTAATATTCCTCAAAGCCTTAGTCAATGAATAAAATCCAGGTTTTTTCAGTATAGCTTGTGTTCAAAATGATTGGAGGCCATGTCTGGGTGTGTTTTTACCCCATCCTTTCCAGTTGGCTATAGCTGAAGGATGATCTGATGCTTTTTCACAATTTAACTGTCATGTTTGTGAGTGTCACAGGGGTAGAGAGAAAACAGTGGATCTAATCATGTAAATGGTGCAGTTAGCATAATGGAGGTGGAGACCGTTGCACTGCCATCCCAAGAACACATGGCAGACACCAGACAACTCTATCTGGCATCTTCCCGGAGGACTGCCACAGGTGGAGCAGAAGGGGCTCCAGACTATTACCGTCCTTTAAACACAGCCATTAACATCTCAAGTACCTTGTTTGTTTTGACCATCCCTGTGAAGTCATTAATGTCAATATCAAAGACCCCCTGGTGCTTTAATTGCTGGACTGACACTCTGACACTGGCTAAAGGGCATGAATGCTGTTTTTTTTCCTCTTACTTGACAGGGTATTGTTAACGACAGGGTGTCGGCCCAAAGGTGGGTCCCAGGGCTGAAGAAGACATAAAGAAATTCTGAAGAAAATTATAGCTTTAAAAATTTTTTTTTTTAAAAATCGTAAAAATCTGTACTATCCATCATTCCATTACATTCTATGTACTTGTTAAGCACAAAGAGTACTATTCCATACGCTATTTTCATGCACATGTGTCAAGTCTTTACTTCTGCACACAGCAGAACCCTTTTACTTCCAATTAGAGTTAAACAAGTTTCAAATATTTGAACTTCTTAACAGGATCCCCCTTCTGTCTTGCCACAGTGCATACAAACATACAAAAGATAAGTTCTTATGAGATAAAATAAATCCAGCGCTCCATGTTTCTTAGAATTCAAACACTACTTTATCTTAGATTAGTCCTATAAATGTTTCCACTGTGTACTATCGACATTTTACAGTCTGCTGCCAAACAGGCTATTCAATCTTCTATCGGTTTACCTTGAAGTCTACTTTGATGTAGACAGCAGTAAGAAGGATTTCCTATTTTTTGGATATTGATATTGTGTCACTACACTTGACTGCACTCAAACCGTGTGCACACTAAATTCAAGCAAAGCCCAAGATAAACTTCAGTGTTTATCTTCAGTTATGTTTAAAGATATTAGCTAGCTTGGATCCACCTATAAAAAAAGACATTCACAGCCATTCAAAGACATTTGTTGTGACCACTCAGTTGTGTTTTACTTGGCTAAAGCAATACCCGCCATAGTTATGTAGTTTTTAAATTAGACTATTAGGTTTATCTGGACATCAACATGCATTAGCTCCGATATCGAAATAATTCCTCTAGTTTGTCATAGTTTTACTCTTTGTTTAACGGCATGTTGGTATCATCATTACCATTTCATTATTCCTTCACAGACATGAGTGCAGTGTCAATGACCCCCTAGTGTTTCACTGGCTTCAGCCTCTTTTGTTACCCATGGAGACTTAATTGACACCGATACAACAAATTTCTTACAAGGCAATGACCTCAATGTGAATTTGGCTACAGTTTAAATAAACGTTGTAAGAACTGTAAATTAGATTGTGTCTGTGCCAACAGCCCTCACTGCTTTTTAACATCACTCTGATAATAGCTTTTATGTAAATGTAATACGATTACACATCACATCTTTTCATCCTCAAAGAATGGTCTTAATACAAAGGCCATGGTTACTCATTGATTCAAACTGGGCGGAGATACATTTTATTTAAGATTGGGAGGGACATTGCAATTAGCCGTGCTAATTACGTTGGTGGCCCCCATGGCTCGCAAACTTAGTTGAAAGACAACCATTTTGAAACTGATGTGAAGAATGTAAAAAGGAGTTTTAAAAGTTTTGTTTTTTTATGGGCATTTGAGTGACATTTTAAAATGTATAATTTATTTAGAATAGTATGGCCTAAATCTGCTTTCAGTACCACGCAACTTCAAACAACACCAACACCTCCAGCCCCAACATCTGTGTTCCCTTCCTTATCTCTCTCACAACACAGGCAGAGACTTACCAGCCATAGGACAGAACCCAAAGCGCTGTTCTGCATCATAGTCTGTTGTGGTGCCGCACCACTTCATGCCGTCTCTACGTCCATCTGCAGTACAGTCAGTGTAGTTTCGGCCATTATAGAGGTAGGGGAACTGGCACAGAGCACCGTTAGAATTACCGCCTCGGGTTGCCACAATTACTGTTAAAAAAAACATAAAAAAACCAACATATAAATTGTAATCACTATGAGTTATCAATATATCAATATCCAAACCCCAATAACGCTCCTGTTTTTACATTTGCATGCAACTAACATTATCACGCTAGGCTAGCTGCCTTTTCCCCCAAGATAAATCCAGCAAGTGTTACGTATCTGAGAAGATTTTTCTCAAGAAAGACTTGCCACTGTTTGTCTTTCTGAACAGCAAAGCACAGTCTACTCTCTTTTTGTAAAAATTCGAATGTAAAAATGATATACAGTACTGTTAGGTACACCAGTGTGTGTAACATTAGAGCATATTCGCTGGACAACAGCCAAGAGATTCACAGAAGTAGCCTAACATTAATTAGCTGCAGCTAAGTACATTTCCCAGCACTCTTCCAAATAAAGGTTGTTATATAAGAACAATTGTTCATCCTTTGTCAACTACCAATTTAATTTAAAAATCCCTGGACAATTCCTGCCTTTAATAATAGGCAACACATCTGCTCACCATTCTTCTCTGTACAGAAAGAATATTTCTGGTCTGCCTCATAGTCAGAGGAGGTGGAACACCAGAGCTGTCCATCACTGCGTCCATCCGAGATACAAGAGTGGTAGGTCTTCCCCTTGTAGACAAAGGGAAACACACAGGGCTGACCTCCAGAGTTGCCACCATACACTGGAGCTGGTCCATCTGTGTGAAGACAGAAGCACACACAAATACTGTAAATATGACTAAAAAACATATCCTTACAATTATGGCCACTGTTGATGAATGCTGTGAATTTGTAAAGACAAGGGAATATCTCTTACCCCACTGTTCACAGCTGACTCCATTGCCAAGACAGGTACAGATCATCTGCTTGGTTCCCTGGTTCTTCATCCAGCGCTGGCCGATGAAGTACGACAGTCCTGCATCTGTCCGACAGGGTCCCTCCTGGGCAGGCTCAGGCAGAGTGGCAGGCTGGTAGATCGCAGGCTGGATGTTAGTGATCACACGAGAGCCAGTGCCTGGAATGTAAAGTTGGATCCAGGTCAGGGGTAGCTATGTTATCACATTAAAACATCCCAAATTAAAAGACTAAGTGATAATGTAACTCAAACATAACATTTTAATTCAATTAAAACAAGAATAAATATCTCTCAACATGCAACTGTCACTTGAAGAAAAGGTCTATACATGACTTCAGCTGAAACAACATATAGTTATGTGTGTTATACTGTATAATGTACACAATGAAATACATATCTGGCTTTTATTTAGACTGAAGGAGGACTGCACAGGGTTATTAACATGTTCCACGGGCATTTATATCTGTCTCACACCCAATAATCACTTTAAGCACATTTCTCCCACTGACTTTCCTATGATGATTTGTTCCTCTTCATTTCCCTGTTCCCCTTCTCTCTTTCTCATGAGCTCATGGTCACGAGTTACAAGACACATCTTTCTCACTTCAACACTTGTTCACTAGGCACTTCTTATCTCTCTCTCCTCACAGCATCTGTTTCTGGTATACATTCTTCTCTCCATACAGAGAGCAGGAGGAAAGAGACGGGGGTATTCTATCTCACCCAGGCCAGTGGTGTGAAGTGAAGCATGTCGCTCACACTTCCACTCCCCTCGGCCGTTCCCTGTGCAAAGACACTGGAGCGAGTGGCCTCGGGCGTCTGTCTTGGTCCAGGTATCTCCAATACGGTAGGAGTTCTGAGTATCCTGGTCATTACAGCGATCTAGGAGAGAAGGGAATGAGAGGAATTAATTAGAAAAAATATGGAAACTGTGAGACAGCAACGTGGCCCTTTTGGGTGGGAAACGTTTAGCTTAATGTGCAAGAGTGCATGTTTAAAAGCCTGCAGTGGTTCTGTGGGGAGAAGTTCCTCCTGGCCTCCAGCTGTTTCCATGTTTGTGCCTTGAGACTTTGTTGATAACATGCATGATAACAATGTATTGATTACCTCCACTACAAACGTGCAAGGCCACCCTGAAGTCTTGCATGCGACAGCAAGCCAACAAGGGAATAACATTCCGTTTCACCCGTTACATCAGCCAGCATCATTAAGGATGCAAGTAATGGTCTTAATTGGAAACACAACTGGTAAACAATTCCTCAACAGCCTGTTCAAATCTTCCAACAAATCTTAAGAGACACTGTTAACTAGAGAGTAGGAAAAAGGTGATAGTTCGATAGATGGAAGAAATAAATCAAGTTTTTTTTTTTACTTCTGGAGGTGCATGTGATGCGTCCGCTTCCCTCTCCCAGACAGGTGCAGTCCACCACCATCCATCCCTGGTACGGCTTCTCCCATGTCTCCCCAACAACATATGATGTTCCCGCCGAGTTGTCATAGCAACGCTCAGCTGCACATAACAGAGACTCATGAGCTACTAAAATCTTTTGTACGAAAAACACTCAATACAAATATACCCTAAAAGTTAAAGTCTATTTATTAACCGCCTGTAAAACATAAGAGAATGAATAATAAATAATAATGATAATCCATTATCCTAAATTTTCTGGCTAACTAAATCAGCCGGTTTTCCCGTCAGGTAAATACAGTCGTCTGTTAGTCAGTGGCTGTCTGAATGACTCACCGACAGGTTTGCAGGTCCACTCTCCCTTTGTGTTACCCAGACAGACACACTCCAACATGTAGCCTCCCGTTTCGTGGGGTCTCCTCCAGGTGTCACCGATCTTATATGAAGCCCCACCCTCATGACAGCGGTCTGGGTTGACAGAAAGGAAAAGGATGATTTTAGACAGAGGTCCACATGCCTGGGTGTGTTTGCACAAATATAAATCAAGGGAAAAGAAACACACACTCAGACATTTCTCCCATTATCTAACCACCCGGCTTAGTGCTAACAGCTGCACAGCACCAGTTGCTAATCAGCTGTGGAGAATATTGAGATTAACCCGTTTACTGGCCTCAGTCTGGCAGACCAGGATATACACAGAAACACTTGAGCTAGGATGTTTGGTCTGGGGTTAGAACAGTTAATGGCAGTGGCAATCACAGAAAACACACACACACAAAACACAAACTTACTGCCGATGGTGCAACTGATCTTGCCCTTCCCTGATCCAATACAGGTACAGTCCCAGATCATGCCATCCTTGGGTCTCTCATAGGTTTCTCCCACATTATAGGACTTCTGGTTGATCTTATCGAAGCAAGTTTCCTCTTCTAGAGAGAGAAAACAATGGAAAAGGGGTATGTTCTGTGTTTTTGTTAAAGGATGAGGGAAATTAAGATGGATTGGTGAGGGAAATGATGCAAAAGATGTGATTTCTGGACACAGTTTAAAAAAGAATGAGACCAATACACACATACTAACCTTCAGGTTTGCTTTTACACTTGATGCCAGCGATTCCATGGCAGGTACAGACCAGAGTACTGCCCAAATATGGCCGTTCCCACTGATCATTAATACCATAGAACTGACCGTTCTCTCTACAACCATCTGACAGGAGAGGGGAAAAAAAATAGAACAGAAACAAATACAGCTGATGAGACTTTGGTACCAGCTAGAATCAGGCACCAGGAGGTCAAATAAAACGCAACTCCTCCCTTTGCTCCTACACTTAAAAACACACACAGTGTAGGGAAAATGTGAGAGAAAGAAAACACACTCCACCCTCACACACCCACAAACACTGTACCTGAATGAAGACACTGGAAAATGGGCTATCCCTGATCATAACTACAAAACACAGACCAGTAAAACACAGACCAGTATCAAAAGACAAAGGTTTTTGCTATCCCAAAAAAAAGCAAACCCTAAATAAGAATAAACACGTTATAGTGGGACAAGACTCCACCCATGTCAATGAAATTGACCCTGGATGTGTTGACTGGACTTCAAAGGCCCCCAGGGCTGAGTAATAAATCAGTTGCACAGAGTGGAGAATTATATCCACCTTTAGCACCCCCCACCCTCCCCACTCCTCACACACCAGGCATGTTCTTTGTTAACATCTCTTATTTTTCAACTTTAAAAATTGAAAGAAGAAAGACTTTTTAAATCTTTTTTTCCCTCTCTCTCTCTCTCTCTCTCTCTCTCTGTCTCTCTCTGAAGCTTTGGTCAGCATTCACACACGGATGAAGTTGAGGAGATCAGAAATGTTGTTGGAGTTGAGGTTAATCCAGTGACTCCAAAATCAGAGATCAACAATTATTTATGCTTGTTGTGGCGTTCAACCTCAGTCACAAACTAATATATATATATATATATATATATATATATATATATATATATATATATATATATATATATATATATATATATAATAATAATAATAATAATAATAATAATAAAACACACTACAGGGACACGACCTGAAAAGAAGTGTCCTGTTAGGTATGACTTGACTATGTACATGTTGCTTTCCATCTCAACTAACATGTCAACACATGATCGAAATGAACTGTAATTTCATTATTTACCTTCAAACTCTCTGAAGTTCCGTAAGTGACCTCTGGTTAAGGAACAACTTACTTCTACACGAAATCATTCCTGTGACTAATAACTTGAAATAAAGAAAAAAAACACTTACCCTGAGAGACTGAGGGGACCTGATGCTGCTGCCCTTGTCTCCGAGTCCTGTGCGTCCCTCTGGGCATGCAGTTCACCGCGCTCCCGATACAGAGCGCAACCAGCACCCTGGCTATGGTGCTGCCGGACATTGTGTAATGCGAGCCAGGTGCTCCTTGTGCAAAGTTTATTTCACTCAGGGACGGAGAGAAGTCGGTTCCAGTGCAACTCTTATTTTCTGCTGCGCTCCTACCTCCCAGATAACTCCGGTCCTCTCCTCTCTCCAGTCCGCGGCCCCAGTGTGCAGGTTACCAGTCTGTGGGAGTGATTTATCTGGGCATGGCTTAGTTTCAGCCGGAGGAGGGAGGTCCAACAAAGAGACCGACTACCCACGCAGCACGTACAAGAAGTTAGGCGGACAAACGTTTACGAAACAAACATGGTTACAAATTCCAGGTAATAAGCTCTTCCTCCTAATATTTTCTTTTTAAACCTTAAGGTAAGACAAAAGTATTATTTTAGAAATACCATGCTTGTGTCCATGCAACCTGCAACACTGAAGTGGGCCTAAACAAACTTTAAAATGTCTTTGAAATCATGATCCGGCAACGCCCCATTAGCAGATTTGTATTACCCCACCTGGTTAAAACTGTAGGGCCCTGGCCCCTGCACATCTACTATACTGTATCTACTGTAAAGGTTCTGGGGTTAGGACCCTGTTGGCGACAGGGGTGCAGCCCGACTGTCATCTGCTCTCTCTCTCTCTCTCTCTCTCTCTCTCTCTCTCTCTCTCTCTCTCTCTCTCTCTCTCCCTTGAAATTTCATCCAGGGAGAAAATTAAAATCCACCATCAGTAAACTCAAACCTCCTATAATGTTACTGTTGTCTTAGTCACTTATACAACCAAATGCCCAAATTGTGTCTCAAGAGTCCCAGGAGTGCTTGACACATACATGACAATTCACTAGATTTGAAATACAATGTAGAACACAGTGTTTCTTTCACTAGAAGGAAAGCCTCTCCCACTTAATTTTGCACAAATTCATACCTTCCATCAAATATCGAGGGGTCTGTGTCTTCATTGCTATGTGATATTGTCATTGAGTGTTAAGCAGCACAACCTATAGGTTTTATACAGTCCGGGTAGTGATCTGCAGGAATTAGGTCAATGGCGTCATTGTCTGGAAAGTCTCTAGTAGCATAAAGTTTCAATGTCTGAATGTCTTCTGTGAGCTGGCTAACTTCTGTAATGTGCAAATCAAGAGATTGACTTTCTTTTTCTCTCTCTTTTACTCTCTCTGGTTCGCTCTATGTCCTTTCTTATCAGTTGTAATCAGTTGATACTTTTCTCCTGTGCATGGATTGTTGTCATTGGCTCATTTTAAAAGTATTTTACACCTTTATAAAGCAAGAGGAGTGCTCTTCATCTGTCCCTTAGTGACTGTTTTGTTAAGTACTTCCATGTGTCGCTTAGTGGGAAAAGTGGGAAAAGCCTTGTGTACATTATTCATTTTTAGAAAAGCCACTTAGTCAGGCATTTGTGTTTGGTTTTGCAATTGGAATTATAATTAATAAGGTTCCTTAAGCATTATCATTTTGTCCTTTTTTCTCCATGTTGGTAACCTTCTGTTATATATATAATATAAAATAGTGACCACTTTGTTAATGGAAACCTACAGTAACACTTCAATTTTGCCTAATTACTCATTTGTTTCCATTTTCCATGAGTGCAAACATCATCCTAAGTCACAAGTCTAGTCACTTCTAGACATTTTTGAGGTTGAAACAGTCATGCATGGTGAGTTCCTAAATGTCTCTCCAATAACAGAAACAGTTGTTTTGTGTCCACCTTGGAGCAATGGATGCATCAGCCAAGTTTTTAAAATAAATGTCCCACGTAATGATGATGCAGACACTTTGATACAAACTAAGACAAAATCTTCAAGCAACCCGCTAGATCGTCGTTGACACTTACAGTACATGTAATGTGCGCTTCACATAAAGCACTTTCAGACCGATCCATTCCTGACAAAAATTAAAAACGGCACGCTCGGTGTCATGATTTCCTCTGCGGTGTCATGAGCTCAACTGTTAGAGCAGTAAAACCGATTAATCCTCAGTCAGCTGGCAAATCAAGTCAATCAAGCCGTAGTGAAAAGGGAGTGCAGGCTCTCTAACTCGGGCCATGTGGGTTATCTATCTTATGTGTGTCAGGAAATCTACAGCACATTTTCGAGGTGTTAGAGAGATTTCGTGTTTGCATCATTTGGCTCTACCGTGACGTTTGTGTTCACACCGTCTCTCACTGAGCATTTGTTCCGCACAAAATGATGCAGGAGGAAATTAGTTTGATATGCCATTGGACTCATCTGTTGCATTTTGTCCCATGCATGGTAAATCTGTTGGCTGGAATGTGGACATGCCATAACACTGTCTGTGGTTTCTTCTCTTTGAAACCAAGACAGAGAAGATTGATACAACTCAAAGACTCAACAATTGTATTCCTGTCTATGGGAGTAGTAGCTCAGAGTCATTTTATTTAAAAGGATGCATGCAGATCATCCTGACAAAAGCCCTGCATTCACATTTTGTGAGGGTACATGTTTTACAATATGTTCAGCTCAAGAAGTGAGGAAACATCACTTCTGAGCAGAGAAGCCCCACATGTGTTTTCAGTTACAGACTTACAGCGTAAATGCAGTCTGCTTGTCTATCTGTCCGCATATTCAACTAATCTTCCTCTGACAGCTAATGGTACTTTATGGTCTTTCTTTCCATTCATCTCCTCTCCTCATCTATATATGGACATGTTTGTCTGATGGCAACGTCACGCAAAGGTGAAGAGATGAAAAGGTCATCTGATACTACTGACCGCAGTTTTACACCTCGAGTGCATTTCTTATTATCCGTAGAGGCATTGACAATGTTGTGTTTCTGTGTTGAACTTCAACTTAGAGCTCGTGACAACAGAAAATTGCTAAATTTGGACCGCACAGGGACAATCAGCCTCGGGCCTCATAGCAGAGGAGAGGAAGCTACATCATGCCGTAATAATGAGGTAATCATATCAGTCTGATGTAGTGAGATAGTTATGTTACATTAAAATGCAGTTATCCACTGAAACCAACTGAAAGCGCTAACCACTAGATTTAATACTTCCACTGGGTGGTGGCTTGTTTTAGTGATCTTTGATTTTTTTCATCCATACTTCGACATTCTAAGTTTGTCCAAAAACTGGGTAAAGTAGCTTTTTCACCATCATTTATTTACAAAAGTTCCTAGTTTTTTTTACTCCCTCACACGACTACCCCCAAAGTGAAATCATTTCCCTGTGGTTACCATCTTTATACCACTTTAGCTACTGCAATGCCGGGATGAATGTTGATGAAGCCGGAAATCCCAGTTTAAAGCCATTATCTGGTTATTGTGCAAGCTCGCTGTGGCTGCACATATAAATATATAACATTCTTATGGTTATAAAGCCTGGTTTTAAGTGGTAATTTGCCATTAAAAGTGAATCACGCAAGGTGGTCACAATGAAACCTGCGACAATCATTTCCTGTATGCAGCTTGGTCATGTTGTTGAGACAGTCACAGATACGAAACAGACTTTTTCCTCCATGTGACTTGAGCTTCTCTGCATTAAAGGGGCTGTATTTGATAATCAGAACAATAATATAGCAGCAAACAAATATTTGCTTTATAAAGATATAGTGGAGTAATGGCGTCCTGATCAATACAAACGTAAAATCTGTCCTTCTATATGGCTGTGAAACCTGGAAAACCACCAAATCAGTCATCGATAAACTACAAGTGTTCATTAACAACTGTCTCAGATACATAATGAGGATTTGGTGGCCCAACAAGATAGCAAATGTAGACCTGTGGAGACGCATGAACCAGGAGCAAATCCACATTGAAATCAAATCCAGAAAGTGGGGATGGATCGGTCATACATTTAGGAAGGATCCGAGGAACATAGCAAGACAAGCTCTGGACTATAATCCCCAAGGCAAGAGGAAGCTAGAAAGACCTGAATCCAACCAGAGTCGGTCCACACTTGATGAACTGACCAAGACGGGGACCTCCTGGCAAGAAGTAAAGACCTTAGCGCAGTGGAGAGTGAGGTGGAGATCCATGGTGGACGGCCTATGCTCCCAAGGGGGCCAAGAGGATTAAATGAAGATGAAAATGAATAAATGAATGGTGTCCTGAACAGAGAATGAAGTCACACTCCCTCTGTGTGTTATAAAGAGCTTCTCTGTTCTTTGTTTGGATGGCCGTGAAAAAACGCAGGTATTTTACGTACTGGGGAAAGGTCTATGAGAGCAGTATGGAGGCTATCCCAGTAGAGTGCAGATCAGCCCGCATTTTTCTGTCCTAGTCGGACCCGCGTCCAACAGAGAAGTAACCGAACCCGGCCCGAGCCCGACAGGCATTAAGATATTTATGTCCGAGCCCGACCCGAGCCCGACACATTTGAAATCTTGTTGTTTTCTCATACTAATGACACATACGTTTGTTTGTGTGGGTTAGGGTTATTATTTTTTTATTTTTTATTAAGCAACTGTAGGAAGGCATTCGGAAATGTCAACAGATGAGCGCATCAGCGCACACGAGGCGACAAGCACACATTAACACAGGCGGGGACGTACATAATAAGCTTTTTTAAATTCCAAATGTTCAATGCCTTATCACGCTAATATGACCGAGCCCGACCCGAACCCGAACATCATTTCTTAATATCTGGCGAACCCAGTCGGGTACAGTCGGGACCCGTTGGGACCCGACGGGTCCGACGGGTCCCGACGGGCTCAGTTCGGGTATCCATCCTCTATATCTCAGTCTGCTGAGGGTTTTTTGTATTTCAAGTACAGCCACTTTAAACCTTACACTGTGCTTTTGTTGTACAGCCCATACAGTGTATGATTGTATGAAATAATGTATAGATTTCTATGTATTTTATCCCAGGTAAACTTCTCAACTTGGATTTAGCAGAAAGCTTGCAGACACTGGAACAGATACAGTCTTGTTTTGGATGTTTGGAAAGATCCTGAGAGAAAAGTGAGAGGTCAGAGAAAGTGCATGAAAGAAATTGGGTATTGAAAGTATTGAATAAAGTTTAGAGAATTGTGAAAACCTTTTGAGAAACGTTCAGTTCAGATGGAGATATGAATAATAAGAGACGGTGGGTGTAGTGAGTGAAATAGAGGCGACGTGATGTGAGTGAATGGAGAGTTGAGAAACTTTCGAAGAACTAGTTGAGTTTTATGCTGATGTGTGGAAATCAAACTGTAACTTTGTGATTGCAACACACTCAGAATGATCATCCTGAGAAACAGGACAGCTGCGAAGTCTATGTACAGCTGCTGCACATTTTCATCCAACTTTTTCTTTCTAAGCCCCTCTCTTTTTCAAATCTTCTCAAAATGTTACTCTTTAGGTGCTGTCTGACCTTACTGTCTTTCTTTCTTCTCTCCCCATTTCTAACTGTGGTTTAGCATTATGTGGTGTCCTTGCACGGAATAATTGGCCAATTCCTCACATATTATTGCAACATCCCAGAGCAGTCTCCGCTGGCTTGTTCTTCTCGTCTTACACTATTCTTTCCAGGCCTTCCTCTCATACAGTGTTTTCCATTTTTAAAATGTCTTGCATTCCTCTATCTGACCCTGTCAGGGTTTTGGTATTTTGTTCTGTTTTATTGTGGTAGTCTTGTTTTTCTGTTATGTTCTGTTTCCTGTTTTATTTTGTAGTCTGTCTGGTCTCCCTTGTCTTGTCTAGCTTCTTCCTGTCTTTGTTTGTTTCCCGCCTTTTTGATTGCTCTGCCCCACCCTGATTTGGTTCACCTGTTTTATCACCTGTCTTGTGTCAGTGCTCGTTATCTGGTGTATTTAGTTTCCCTCTGTTTCCCTTGTCTCTTGTCGGATTCTTGTACTTCTGTTAGTGTATGTTTCTGCTAGTGTGTTTCTCTGTTCGTGTGGTTCGTTGTCGTGTGCTGCCAGTAGTCTTTTCTGTTTTTGGAATAAAACTCTGTTGAACTGCATTTGGGTCCAGTCCTTCTCTACATCCTGACAGACCCCCTAACTGCATATTTAATGTTCTGATGTGTCTCCATGTGTCCATTCCGTTCACTTTAAGCACATTTAGTAGTATGTTTGCTGTCATGAAGTAAAGGAAAGTACATTAGGTTTCTGCAAGAGACCTAGTTTACAATGCCATGCACTTTACCACAGTTGGTCTGTATAGTTGTGTCCAATTTCAAGGGGCAGCCTCTTTCTAGTCAAATTTGGATCATAGTATCCTCTATTTTTTCTAATGTTGTTGAACAGTCCTCATCTACTTAACTGAAAATATAATCATGTCACATAAAACAGGTATTATGGAAGTCATTGGTGAATAGATTCCATTAACTTGACCAATGAAGATGCCTCAAATGGATGTTAAAACAAGACTGCATCTCATGTCGCTTAAATTGCATCCCCGGCGCCTCCACTTGCCTCCCTTCCAGAAATCATGGGAGGAAAGAGGCAACAAGGAGATGTCCTTTCCTCTGAAGAATCACATGAATTTGTCAGCTGTTTGGGCAGAGTTAGCAAGTCCTTCAAGTGCACGGCTTCCATGAAGGCTGCTCTTGTGTATACTTGGCTATAGCTCCTTGGTGATCCCTCCTCGATGCTCGCTCCTCGGGGCAGAAATAAGAGCTCTGAGACGGCCTTTTCAGGGTACAGAACAACTTCTGGTTCAGCCGAGGACCGAGGAGTCGAGGAGCTATCAAATAAGGTACATGGGACGTACATCAAGACAATGATATGTAAAGCTCTACTTACGCACAGCACTGCCTTCAGCAAATTGCTGTGTTAGCAACATGCTGATAATGTTGTTAACCACCTTGTTTTAGCGTTTAAGATAACATTTGTTAATTAGCACTACACAACAGGTACAGCTAAGGCGGATGGGTATGACATGGGTATTTGCAGGTGTTTAGTAGCAAAGTATAGGACAAATCCAAATTGTTCTTGATGACGCTATAGGAAACGTCAGAGGATCACCGGACTTACCACAGTTCATCCTGAGGGGAGCATAAATGTTTATACCACATTTCATGGAAATCTATAAAATAGTTACTGATATATTTCACTCAAAACCACAAATGTCAAATATGGCGCTAAAGAAAATGTCAGGAGATCACCAAAGTCAGAAGGCTTCATCCTCTGGACACCATGAAGGCCTGTACAGACGTCTGTGCCTATCCATCTAATAGTTGTTGAGATATTTCAGTCCGGACAACGCCTGATCAAAATTGCAACAAGAACGTTCTACTGGTACCTGCATAGTTAGCATTTGTTTTTTACATCTTCCATCAAGTTTAGACATAAATAATCAATCATAAACTCGTGCTATCACGGAACTTCCCTGGTTTACTCCCGAGATTTACCACAATCTCTGCAGTTCAAAGGCAACCTCCTGGTAATAAAACATATCAGTCTTTATGAGTTGATGAGGACCGCCTAATTGCAGGATATTTTTTGTTTCTGTAAGGCAAGGAGTGGGAACCCACAATGATGCTATGGTGAATCATCTGTGGAAACATTTGGAAAAGAGAAGAAGAGAAAGAGAAGCCACGGGTTAAACTTTCAGTCTTGTGACATTTACACATTTGTAAGGAGGGAGATGCCAACATTATAAATCCAAATCTTTCATATCTTTCACCCTGTTTAATCATGTACTCACCTTTTATTTTTATGATAGTTGTGTCTCTGGGTTTGCTTTTGCTGAACCTGCAGTATTTATCTGTAGATCTTGCAGCACTCTACACCATGCACTTAATGTACAATAATTATTAAATACATGTCATTTATTAAAAAGTTGAAATCTACAAAAGGAAACATTTCTAATCTCTGTCAACATCTTTTATGTTTCCCTCCCCCCCTGCTTTCCTCTCTTCTTCCTCCTCCAGCCTCCCCCTCCTCCAGGGAGATGAGGTCACAGTCTGAGGAAACATGGAGTGATTAGGAGTTCAGACTCCACGGTTTTCTTAGCTGGATTAGTTCTGGATATCTTCAAAGCTATCTCAGTATTTCTAACTAGTCAGACCTGGTTTGAATTGTGGCATAAATCATTGTGCAACTGAGTAGGCTAAATTATTATCCTGTTATCTTTCATCCATTCGGTAGCCACTGGAGCAGCTACTGCCAACGTTTGTCTCTCAGCGTCACAGATGTTTTACAGAGGCGGTCTTTAAAAGATTAAGTTGCTCAGTAGTGGGTAATTTTCGTGCATGAGAACCCATTATTACAATACACATAAAGGCAATTTGTTGATTTTATCATTTAAATATTAAATGTTTTACTTCCATTTATTTGTTTTAGCGGCTAATTTGGTGCAGATTTCATGGATGTTTGATATTTTTAAGCTATCAAAAAGCTGTGAAATGCAAAGTTTTGGAGTGGGTGCCGTCCCCTGGAGATTCTGATATCCTACACCCTCCCCCCCTCTGTGTGACCTTACTCATTGCCATTTGCTTCGGAGACGTGCCGGAAAAATCTCAAGAGGGCCCAAGAGAGCGTGAGAGCAACATGGCCCCTAACCACCTATACACCCATTAGCTACAGTACACCACAAATATGAGTGATTCAGATCTCTAACTATTGAATTATTACAGATAGACTGGAAACTTCCAAGTGTGTCATATACACCTCATGGACCACTTCCACTGCTATTGTCATTGGAATGGGGACTGTTGTTGTTTTCTTTTCTTTAACAATATGGAAAGGGTGATAAAGGGATTTGGATGTTATGTATCAGGGTAACATAAAATCTCTCGTAGTCTTATCTGCTGTGGCAATATAAAAGGTCAATCTTTCCATACCTAGCATTACTTTCCGAATGCTTTAGTTTAATTAAGACTTATGCATGTGCATTGTTCTACATTTTAGTCCAAGTCCTAACCCGAATTCCACCTACTTTTTCATTTTTCTGACTTCACTTTAAAGACTGAAGTTAACTATCGTATCGATTTAAGGGTACATCTTAAAAATGTCAGGAGTATTCACAAAAGCTAGCCAACATTTATGATATAATCATTTAGCTTTTCTGACACTGACATGGTTGTTCCTGTGGTTGTTCAACAGGTTCGCACTCCCATCTCGTAAAATACGGACGCTTGGTCAGGTGCCTTTGTCGTTGTTATTGACGCTAAAAGTCTCCTTTAGCGTCATATAACGCGCTTTAACTAAACGCGCTTGGTCGGGACTATTGGCGTCCCTTTTGACGCAGTTATGATAAGGTAAAGGTCGTGGGTGGGCTTACGTTTCCGTGACTCGCGGGAATAACGGGACGGTTAAAAAAGAAAGCGACTTTAGGAAACGTGACAAGCGGGACACAAACCCCGGTCTCCTGAGTGAAAGTCCTGTGTTTGACCCATCCACCACCCCAATCAACCACCTTACGCGGAATTTTGGCCTTAAATAGGCTACTACTCGCTAAACCCTGTGTAGCTGCCTGCTCTCCCCGGTACGTTATACAAACATGCTGAAGGACGCCTTTTTCATCGCTTCAGACGCTGACAGCCACTGTCCAAAAGTCCGTATTTTACGAGTTTGGAGTGAGAACGGGTTGGGTTGTTACTGTATCTTAAAACCTGCAGGTTTTTCGAAAGGCCCGTTTATATGTTAGTTCATTTTAGAACTGAATGAGAATAAGTCTATGTAAGGCCTCAACTTAATTTTACTTTTGTTTTGTTTATTTCATTTTTTCAAAATAATACTTCTGCATTGTTTATCAGAACCCCTGCTTTAAGCAATATATGCTTTTAATACTGCATCACAAACTGGCCCTGAATGTACATGTTGAAGATGCTCATTATTCTAACCTAAAGTAAAGTTTGGTCAACTTCTTGCATTTGTTGCTTGTATTTATTTTATTTTTTTTGTCACCATTTCTGATTATGAAGTCTGCACTTTTCAGATAGAAAATACAAAGTAATCTACCTTTTTTTTTTGATTACGTGTACCACAGTCTGTAGTATTTTTTTTTTCTTCTTTTTTCTACATACTGTACCTGTATCATTTTCACCATATTTCTTATGCGTTACTAGTATGTTTTGGAGACATCATATACACTGCCCATACTGAAACATGTATTTTCTGTAGGGACCTCATACATCTAATATTGCAGCTATCAATAGCTGTCTCCCACATGTAGGAAATACAGTATGTCATGAGCTTTTCCCCAAACCATAGATGGTAAAAGCCAAAACCTGATTAAACCCCCAAAAATAATACATCTGTAGATCCTGAATGAGACTGCTTTTTGGAGATTTGGGACACAAACTAACA
This sequence comes from Zingel zingel, assembly GCA_023566125.1. Classification (NCBI taxonomy): domain Eukaryota; kingdom Metazoa; phylum Chordata; class Actinopteri; order Perciformes; family Percidae; genus Zingel; species Zingel zingel. The sequence goes on along the minus strand of CM042327.1, from coordinate 33,085,102 downwards.
CAGGCATCTGTTAACTTCAAAGAATAATACACAGATGGAAGCTGCACTTAAATGAAAAGCTCATCCATAGACTAAGCAGCTGTGTTCTGAAAGCAAACAGCCAGTAAGTGCAAACTGTGAGTGTTTGATTGTTCAGTGAACATACTGCGGTCTAAACAAACAAAAAGGAGGAAAAGTGGGTTACATTTGCTTTTTTTTATGAACGCATCTTGTTTCATTCGTTCTACTTCAGCTTCAGAGTCATTCTTTCTTTCTCAACACCCCACTTTCCTCAAGTGTCCCCAGTCCCTCTCTCTTCCATCATCCCATTTTTCCATCTCCCCCCAGGCGCCCCATAAACAAACAGACACATGATGTCATCACTGCAGTATTTGGTTTATCTCCTGGTGACAGACCATAATGCATTGGGCTGTCGACCCCCGCAGGGAACACAATCTAGATGGGAGGAAGTTAGAAGTGGTTTGTTACAGCCAACAGATTTCACAGACAGATGTGAATTGTGCTGCATCAATAGCACCATCAAATTATATTCTCCACATTTTACCCCAACAGCTAACCATTGAACACACCTATAGTATTTAATAATGACCAAATGGATTTACAGCCCTGCCTCTTAGAGCAGCTGTTTATAAACATCTGTGCTAGGATAACTATAAAAACTGTATAAAACAATTGTTAATTGAAGTAAAGTGGACTCAATACTTTAAAGAGTTTTGCTGACCAGACCACATATATTTAACATTGGCTAGATATATTCTTCCAATGCATGGGTGTTTCTTTTTAAATAATTTGTTGTTTGAATGAAGCAGTATCTAAACGAGTACACAGTGCTTTGTAGTATTAGTTTATACACTGTAAACCCAGATTTAGTTATAATTCAACTTTTTAGTGGTCACTACTTATTCTTTCAGGTTTTGATAAAAACATTCATTGCTAAATAATCATCTTAAGTATGCAGTGCACAGATCATTTTAAGCAGAGATAACTGAGGATGTTAAGTTTCTGCATGGGAGGGGCGGGGTGGTTTGAACTGTTCTGCCTGAAGCGGTGCAAAGGCTCATGGGATAAATACTGTATATGTTTTGAGCAGTTTCTGTCCTAGTTCAAGAGTGTTTTATAATGTTCTGTTAATGTTGGGTGTGCATTTATGTTATCTGGGTTTTAGTTTTGTATGGTTGATTTAGTGTTCATATAATAAGCTACATTTATTGTTGCTCCATGACCGAGACCCGGGTGGGGACTGATGGGGTCTGGGCTGTGAAAAAGTCTTCAGTGGCATATCTACTACTGTCCATGTGCTGTGATACATTGGGAGTTTGCAATGTGGTATGTGTTCTGTATTCTTTTCTATATTTATGGAACAAATGTATTCAATACATTGCCCCCCCCCCCCCCCAAAAAAAAAATCCTTCCTGTCGGTTATTGGCTGGAAGACTGTTTGTTATGTTTGGTGGTGCAGGTTGGCACAGATTGTTTTTGTTGGCGTTTGTGGAGCCTGGGCTGTCTACAGAGACAGCGTTTTTTTTACAGTGTGGTCAGGGGACAGGCACCTAGCGGATAGTGAGGAATTGTTTGATATATGTGACAAAAAATGTAGCCTAAAAAATGTGTGACATCTCTTAGAGCAACTTTAACTTAACATGCTTGTTTTAGACAACATGACTGAAAAAAAATTGATGTTTACTAATGATTTTTAGTAATGACTACTAATGTCAACTTGATTTGTCTACTGCCTCAACTTACCGCTCTGTTAATACAACTTGACCTGTTAAGTTTCACCTTGTGTAAATACTTAGACTGTTTAAAGCTTTAGTGCGTGAGGATTGTGGCGTCCGGTGACTTTCCCACGCAGAAGCTCAAGTGAAGATAATTACCTCTTCTGAAGTCCATCATGTTTTTTAATCCTCCGTGTCCTTCTTGGCTACTAGCATCTGCGTGGAAGAGGGGTGGGGGCGTGTGCGCGATCACGGAAGGCTGTATCATGTGGACGCGCTGACAGTTTTGTTGTCATTACTTTGAATTCCTCATGGGGGCGACAGAAACTACGCAATATAGCTTTAAGGCAATGGGTTTCCACGGAAATTTCTAGTAAAGTCAACTAATTCGGGATAGCGGTGTACAGTATATGGTATGGAATTGGCACAGCTGGTCTCTCTCCCTTTGACAGATTTATCTTCCCATTTTACATCTATTAAGTCCAACTACAAAAAGATCCCTTTCTAGAAAGATTGAAATTGAAATGATGTGGGACAACATCCACAGTCTTAGTTCTGTGTAAAAATGCATACTAAAGTTCAGCAATCTGAGTCACTCGTATCACAAATGCATTACTTTGTAATGTCAACACACTATACAATGGAAAAATTGCTGTTTTGATAACTTTCCAAAGTTATAAAATCCTGCATTATAAACATAATGCAGTGTTGAGAAGCCTTCAAATTCACAGTCATTTAACTGTCTCATACAAACAAAGACATTTATTAATATGGCAATGCACACAGACTTGTTGAATTGCCATAATTTAACACTTTGGATTATGGTGTGCAGAGGGTGGAAAATGTCATGTAAGAGATGGTGTACCATAGATATAGATATGTTCTATATCTATGTGGTGGACAATAGCCACAGTCCTATTTATGTGCAAAACTATAGCTCAGCCAAACAGTTAACAGTCTGACCAAAACAGCCCTACATTAAAACAAGATACAGGGCTGCGGTGGTGTGTTTCCACCCCCTGCACACCATAATCCAACGTGTTAAATGATGGCAATTCAGCAAGTCTGTGTGCATTGCCATATTAATAAATGTCTTTGTTTGTGTGATCATAGTAAAAGGCAGCGACGAGTGCAGTTCAGTTATGTATTTGCCATTGATAGCATTTGCCACTTTCGCTCTATCTGCTATCAGCAATAACACAGTTATTTACCATGCTGATCATTAAAGTGCATCATGTTAAGGTGATGAGTGCAGTTCACTTTGCAGCATGGCAGCCATTTCATTTGGTTAAATCCAAATCATTTGACCCTTTACTCTACTGTCTATTTCACTGACTGATGAATCATGATCAATGAGTGTAGAGGAGGAATGTAAATGTCAGCTTTAAGGTGTTGCCATCTTTTTTCCACTTTATTAAGCTGTTTTGTAAATCAGTATGACAGCATTTTGATGACATGTTACTTGGAAACATTTACCCTTTACTGTCTATTTCACTGACTGATGAATCATGATCAGTGGTTGTACGGGAGGAATGTTAATGTCAGTTTTAATGTGTTGCCATCTGTATTCCACTTTATTCAGTTGTTTTGTAAGTCAGTATGACTGTAGTCTCACTTTGCCAGACCCTCCTCCAAAGTGCGCTAAAGGAGGGTCTGGCTACTCCACGTAGCATGCGGAGATGGGAGGAAAACGTGCCCTGGTTTAATGGCATTTCCTTAAACCAATCAGAATCGTCATGGGCGGTGCTAAACTCCACGCAGAGCCGCTGCAAAAATAGTCGTGCAAGAGAAAACTCAGATTGGACAGATAGTCTAGCTAGCTGGATTTACCCTGCAGAGATCTGAGGAGCAGTTAACCATAGTCCTCATAAGTTCAGCAAATTTAAAATTCCAACACAAAGAAAGCGGAAGGAAACGGAAAATACATGCATCCAGCGGAATTTCCTGCGGCACCGGAGCAATCCTGGAAGTGGAACGCAAAAGGATATAGAATAGTATGGCAGCAATTTGGTGACATTTTACATGGAAAACATGATTAGAGTGTCATTATCATAACTTTGCAGAAATCATGAGATATGTAACATTATACCATTTAAAAAAAAAATAACATGGGGTCTCACTGATGCCCCGTGTATAGTTCATACCCAGACTTTGGATAAACACTGACAATGAGTTTACAGGCCTCTTCGCATCACTATATATGGCAGAAGTACTTGTTTTCATAAGTCTGGGCCCATGTTTTAAATGTGGGTGCTGGTCTGGGAACACAAATCAACCTCTGGTTTATTTTTTAGTTTTGGTTTCCAGATTAGGTGTCCATTTCCGTTAAATACAATATATCTCCTAGTCGAGAATAATATTTTTTCTGCCTTTGGTTATTGAGGAAAGAAAGGATTTGGCTTGTAAGCTTCTTGGCAGATTGAAAAATGTTACCATGTGGTTGTATGGACAAAGTGCTCTTTGGGCTACTTAAGAAAGATGTATGAGCCCAGAGAGTGACCCGTCTGATCCTGCTGTCCCCTGTCTGACCTGGAAATATTTAACATCCTCATTTGCGTATGTGTATAGGTTTCTAAACAAAACATATCCAATCAATAATGCAATAACAAAAAAGCAAGAGAATAATATGTCATTCCTGTAAAATAAGTTATTTATTTTAATATTTAAAAATGTTATGCCTACAGGCAAGGATAAGAATTGCCTGTAGGCAATTCTTATCCTTACAATATAAGATGTAAGAAGTAAAATGTAAATGAATTGCTGTTTTCACAGTTGCCAGTATTGACTGTTTTCTCAACTCAATATGAAGCTAAAAATATCATGTTAGTTACCGCGGGGGATTTAGATTGGGGTTTCCATGGTTACCCCATAACACTGGTGAGGAATTCCAGAGTCATAACTTGATCGCAGAACAGAAAGCTCCAAGAGGAAAGGGGGAGGGTGAACCATACTGAATGGAAGAATAAAGGGGAGGAGAAAAAGTGAAAGAATAAGAGAGAGAAGGCAAAAGAGAAGAAGCATGAAAGAAGGCAACCTCCAACGGCATCGTGCACAAATGTGTTTGGTTGAGTCATTATTATATCGTAGAAAAACAGTTACTAAGCACAGAGGGCACGGAAAGTCGGGAGAGCTGGGAAATGATGACTTCCCTCAAACATTTGAGTCATACACAGTCATGTTCTAATTAGAGGTATATAACTACAGATGGAGATGTTTGGGAAGAGATGCGTGTGTGTGTGTGTGTGTGTGTGTGTGTGTGTGTGTGTGTGTGTGTGTGTGTGTGTGTGTGTGTGTGTGTGTGTGTGTGTGTGTGTGTGTGTGTGTGTGATTTCTTGTTTAACTATTTTCTTGGGGTCCAAAAACCGGCAATACAGTATACTTGTGGGGTCCAGACAGCTTTGTGGGGCCAAAATGCTGGACCCCACAACTTTAAAGGGCTGATTGAGGGTTAAGACTTATTTGGGTTAGAATTAGGTTATGGTTAGGGTGAGGTTAAGGTTAGGCATGTAGTTGTGATGGTTAAGGTTAGGGTAAGAGGCTGGGGAATGCATTATGTCAATGACAGGTCCCCACAAAGATAGTGAATCGCACTGTGTGTGTGTGTGTGTGTGTGTGTGTGTGTGTGTGTGTGTGTGTGTGTGTGTGTGTCCTGGATGGAGGAGTGAGGGAACCTATTTGCATGTGTGTTTTTATGCTCTCAGGGCAGAGTTAAGCATCATGACTACATTTTGTGCAAAATGCTGCGATGTGGGATCAGAGGTCGAGGATATCTTCCTGTCCCACATCACATGTTTTCTATCACTCAGCCACAAAGCAGCCCTAAAACAGTCAGTTACTGGAACTACTTGCATTATCAAAGTAGTTGGCGACAGATAAAGAAGCTTTACATTAGCCACACAGGTTATCCCACCTGTCTCAGAGACTCTGCTTGTTACTACTAAAAAAACAAACAAATTACAAGTAAATAAATAATAAAATAAATACAGAACACCGAGAGGTGTGCAATAACTTGGTGTTCTGTATTTATTTTATTATTTATTTATTATTATTTTTTATATATATATATATTTTTTTACGTGTATTTATTGTCTGTAATGGCAGCTACTACTATGCACCACGCACTCTTGAGTCCATGACAAAAAGTATATTCTATTCTATTCTATTCTACTTGGATTTAACACAGGTCTGACACTGCACTGTTTAGGTTTAAGATGAAGAGAATACTTGACACAGGTTTTAGAGATGTGCTAGTTTGACAGCTCATTGTAATAGCCCTTTTAAAACCATTAAATATTTCTCCCTTTGTAGGAACGTATCTTAATTGCAAGTCCCATATGGTGCCAGAACTACTTTCTTCCAAGGAAGAAATAGTCCCTATAAAAACAGTGTGTGTTCTGTGGATTATCCTGGTTAAGGGTGACACTGCATTATGAATTCCCAATCTGTAGGCAACAGGACAAGATTTGGTTGTTGGAAGTTCTGATTTGTAGTCCACATAGTATTGACCAATCATGTTTGAGCGGGCTTTGGTTGTATGCAGGTAAACAGTCCATGTGGAGAGCAAAAGAGGCGGAACGCATTGGTTGAAATGCAATCTCGGAACCCATCGGCTATTGTCTGACAATGGTTTAGCTTTTTATTAGCTTTTATATTTATTTATTTATCTGCATTCATATGCAGTCATCTGTTTATAGAAAACATAGAAGGCCCGGATATCCATAATCCGGATATCTGCTGGATACACCAGAACCCCCCAAATATTGGTCGTTGCCCCCAGAGGCAAAATTGTCATCTCGTCAGACTGATGTTGCTGTTTTTTTTTTTAATTGTAACTTTTCAATGTTGTGTGTGCCACAAATGTAGTTGCATTCACCTCCATTCTATTTGGGTGGAGGCAGAACATTCAGAGACTGGTGTCTTAAAAACATTCTGCATGGATAATTACCACTAGAGGTAAATGAGAAAATATGTGTGAAGTGATCCTTGAGTTTACTTACCAGTGTCCTGTAGTCTGGTATTATGGTATTGGTTCAATACCCTATGCCATACATGAGGTTTTTGTATGAAATGAGTATAAAATGAAATTGCACCTTTATTTTTCTTCTACCTCTTTCTGAATTTGAGTGTTACATCATAACCTGCATGAGTCAGTTTGGTCTGAGTGTAAACCAATGAATGGAAACAGACTGGGAAATTCATACACTTCCAGATGGCTCTGTACTGTAGGCTACTAGACACTCCATTGGCATTGGAAAGACATCAACTGGGCTGTTATGACAAGGGCACCAGAGAGTGAGTGAGGGACGGACGGGGAGGAGAGAGAGAACTAGTGTGTGTTCATGCTGATGTAACTTGTGTGCGTGCTTCTCAGTACATTTCCTGCATCATGTATGTGGTCAAATGTGTTATTGCATGTTAACATTATGTTGTTGTTCATATGAACTTTTCTTTTCTTTTGATCTAATTAAAAAACAACACTGGCTTGTATTAAGCTACTTTACTAGACATCTGAAAATGCCACAAATGTGCAGTCATTGTTTGGTAAGAAAGAGAGAATAAATACAATGAGGGAAATGAAAGAATTAGGCTAAATGAGATGAGAGGAAAAAGGATTGGGTAGAAATAATTTGAATGGGATTTCTTACCAAGTAGGTTTTCACATACAATGGATTTGCCATGGTGTTAAAAAGAAATCTACTTGGTGTCCTAGAAGGATATAAAGTTATAAATAGCATAACAGGTCCAGTTCTTGTGATTGAGCAGGATGTATTGCTATATTCTTAGATCTTTGTTGGGGAGTGGGGATTTTAATCTACACCATTAAAAAATTAAAAAGTGTATGTGTGCATGTGTGCAGTAAATAGAAGGGATCAGGATAAGGTTTTGGTTTCTTTCATGTCTTTTGAGGGGCTACATTATTAGAGGAGCCTCTGTTCCTTTGCTACCTTGTCCACTGAACCAGGACAGACAAATCAGGTCAGTTCTTTTGATGTTGCGCACCAACCTGCCCCAAAATATCTGCTCTGCTATCAGAACAGAAGACTGACTGTTTGACTAAGGGCAGGCAGCCTACTCCTCTGAAACTCTTTATTAATCCTTCTGATAATATGTGGTGCAGAGAGACGGGAAAATGAGAAGAGACAAATGTTACATCATACTGTAGATGCTTCCGTTCATCTGTTGAGGATCAACTACAGCAAATAGTAGTTTTCAGCCACTGCAATAGTAAAAGTATAAGCCTTTTTAAAATAAGGGGGAAACTACATCCAAAAATGATTGTGTGTCAGATGACATAAAGAGGAACTGTGCAGTTTTTTTAGCTTAATTTACCATAACTGAACAGCTTCGGAGTCATTGGAATGGTTATATGACTTTTTCGAGTTCACTGGTGGTTGTCTCGCTACCCCGTAGTGCCTGTGAGCGGAAAAACCACCCTTGCAACTTTCGGCCTGCGAGCCGCCGGCCTCAGCGTCAGGAAGTATCACGTGATATCAGGTATCGCGATGTAACGAATTGCTTCACGGCACTGCACACATACGCCCATTCAGGAACCGGCTAACAAGGTAACGATAGAGTTTTTCACACTATCGTCATGGCTGAGCCGGCAAAAAGAAGCAGAAAGCTAGGAAAGCATTCTCGGAGGAACAGAGAAAGAGGAAACAGCAGACTGACCGAGCGAGGAGTCAGACACATAGGAGCTGCCAAATATCTATTCCGAAGCTGTAGGGGGAGCTCTATAGAGAAACCTGCGAGCAAAAAATGAGAAAACAGCGAAATGGCCAAAACTGCATTAAACTGCTCATATTATGCTGATTTTCAGGTTCATAATTGTATTTAGAGGTTGTACCAGAATAGGTTTACATGGTTTAATTTTCAAAAAACACCATCTTTTTGTTGTACTGCACATTGCTGAAGCTCCTCTTTTCACCCTGTGTGTTGAGCTCTCCGTTTTAGCTACAGATTGAGGCATCTCACTTCTGTTCCATCTTTGTTGGGAGTCACACATGCGCAGTACCTAGGTAAGGACTACTAGCCAGTCAGAAGCAGAGGATGAGGGCGTGCCATGCTAGCAGCTAGGTGAGCATTAAAACGTGTGTTACAAAGTGACGCATGTTTGTTACGGAAGTAAAGGCTGGACTACAGTAGAGCTGTTTGGAGCAGTTTGTGAACAGTGTTTTCTGTTGGAGATGGTAAGTCCCTTTGGGGTGGACTTTGGGCTTTTTCACTTTGTAAATCTATAACGTGCACAAAAAAGATATATAACACAATACAGGAAAGGGAGAAAAAGCCAAAAAGCACAATATGAGCACTTTAAACTCTACTAACTGCCTCTCCTCCCTGGAATTTTGTTGTTAGGATTCATATATCATTTCATCCAATAAAGAATCTCAGAAAAGGAAAGAAGCCCTCATTGCTAGTTAGCTTGCAAGCTTGTTACTGTAAATCAGTCGCTAACAAGATAATAAGTTCAGTTTGTTCAAAAGGTGCAGTTGTACCATCGACTCCTGTTTCATAACTGTATGAAAGCCATTCCTTTTTTTAGAGCACTGTATACTCTGACAGAGGAGGATTGAATTAAAGTGAATAGTGCAACACATCTAATAAACCACAATAACTTTGTCTATTTTGGATTATCTGGCCCTCCCTCTCCTATCAAAGGTCAGCACTGTCAAGGCTGCTTGCTGTTGGTCAACTGTCAATAGCAGCAAAGTTTGCCAAAGTTGAACTCAATGTGAAAAATGTGCGTGGATTTACTTTTCCCCCTCGAGGGAATCCACTGATTGTGGTGAATCCATTGAAATGAAATTATTTTACTGCAAATGTTTCCTATCAGTTTTGTATCATTGCTAAACCATGCCGGTGGTGAGTCACTGTCATTGTACATTCGTTTTAACATAACATAACACCATTTAAACCAAGCTTCAACTTTTCCCCCACTGTTATCATTGGGCTTAAATTAATACACAAGCCAATGCTCCCCCTAAAATCCATTTACTGTACAGTATGTTGTAATCATGCAGTTAAGTCAAGTACAATTGTAAAGTCAATATAAAGACAAATATGTGTGTCATTGTTCTGTAGAACTCCCAAAAGTCTCCTCTTAAGCAAAAAAAACTGATTTTCTGATTTACCCAGTTTCCTCTTGCGTCCATTTTGTTCTACATTTTTGGTGGTTTGACCTAATTTCAATTATGCAGAATTTCCTATACATTTTGAAATACATGATCTATGAACTGTCAAATGCAATGCAATACAGAAAAAAACAACTGGTACCTTCTGTATCACATCTGGAATTGATACACTAGAGGAGATCAAGAAGGAAAATGTAGGAAAGAATTAGCCAGTGGCTCAAACTCATACCCCACTCACACATTTCAATTAAAACCACTTATTGTTGAATCAGTGGTGAACCAAATCACAGTGTGTTTTTTGTTTTGTCTCAGCATATTATGATGTCATTCATGTTTCCTTACTGCAGGCTGTAAAACTAAAAGAATTAAGCTATACTCTATCAGATGAAAACCCAACTAAAACCTGGATAGCGTCTTTGTACTTTTTGGTATTTCAAAGTTAGAGCAGCCAACAAACCAATGCAAGACTGGATGCAACAAAGAGAATAACGGTTCGAGTTGTTAAATTAAATCTACGGAAATAACAATGATCACATTCTGTAGACCTTGGAACACTTTCCCCACCATAGATGGACTGCTGCTCTGGTGGGGGGTTGTGTGTGGGTGTGTGTGTGTGTGTGTGTGTGTGTGTGTGTGTGTGTGTGTGTGTGTATGTGTGTGCATGCGTGCGCAGACATTGGAACATTATCGCTTTGTTTTTTGAAACAACACTATAAAATGACACTCATTCAAAACAAGCTCCTCTCGTTGCCCACCAGATGTGGATTATCCAAATTATTTCAACAATAAAAAAGAAAACCACACACACTGTCAACCTCCACATTGGTCATTGGTGTAGTCCAAAAAATCTTCTATTTTATGTCAAAGTAACCCTTGAATACTAGGCGATTATCAAAACATTATTTTGTCTAATGTACAGGCTTAAAATAGAGTGGCTGTACAAACAATCCCAGTGACCTGCTCAGTTTCTTTTCCATCAGAGATACTGGAAAATACTTCCAAACCAGCAAAGACAGAAAACCAATAAAGTAACTCTAAATGCATTCTGACAGTATTGCTGCAGGCTGCTGTTACAACCGACTTAATGCTGAGATATCTTTGTAGAAAATCATACACATGAAATGATGATCAAATTATCCTATCATTCCATATTTACACATAGGCTGTCTGTTCTGTCTCTAAGACCCAAATGAGAGAAATAGCCTGCCCCCAAAAGTGCACCCTAGTAGCACTTCTGTCAAGGCCCCTGACACACCAAGCTGACCTCAAAGCTTTTACTTCATATGACAGCGCCCACATCGTCCTACATCTCGTCTCCTCATGACACCTCACGTTGTATAGTGCAATTATACTTGAACACACCTCCTTGCAGAATATTACATTTTAAAGGGTCCCCTACCATTAGAGCAATAGTTGTATGCGTGGCAGTATTAAAGATGGACAACAGGAGTCGCACGGCTCCAGAGAGGTGTGGGAACCATGAGAGGCCGAGAACATGGGAGAGACAGGCACGTGACTGTATGATGCCATGCTAAAGACAAGAGGATGGAAGCTAATAGGCTCACAGCAGACGCTCAATGGTGTTTTAAGCCCCCAACGTCTCATCCAGGCAGCGCTGTGACTGTTGACTTCAAGGCACCTAACCCTAACCTCAACCCTAACCCTAACCATTGCCTAATCGACTTCAAGGCAGTGTTGCGACCGTTGACTTCAAGGCACCTAATCCTAACTTTAACCCTAACCATGACCATTGCCTAATCCTAGTGCCTTCCAGGCAGCGCTGCCTGGTAGGAGACGTTGGGGGCTTAAAACACTGATAAACACAGCAGACACACTTCCTCAGACTAGACGAAGACATGCTGTAACAGCTATTAATTATATAATGCTCACTGGTGGTACCGGGAAAGAATTTTCTTTCTCTTATACATCCCACTTCTATCTTTTCCAGGCCAGATTCCCGGGCCTGCTCAAACGGATTCTCACATAAAACTTTTTCTTCTGCTCATACACTTTTTAGCAAACATCCCTCCATCTCATCCAGTGTCTACATCATCAGTGTTTTTGTTGACACAAGTACAGACAATATTTTAAGTTTATTAAAAAAAATGTATTATTATTTTCATTTTATTACAGATTTTGTATCTAAATTAATCTATAAAACGTGTCTCCTAAAAGCAAAGAAATGCATATGTATATTATAAATAAGTATTAGTGTTTATATAGTGTTATGTTTGTTTTAGATCTATCCAGATTTTGTCTCCATTCAGCTGAGATGCACATCTGGTATCTGATGCAATTGATTTGTGTTTCAACTTGTCCAATTTAGCTTCCCTGCTCACATTTGATGGGAACTGCCACCAGTGCCAACCACAACACTACACACATTTACAGTCTTCCATACAGCCACACGGGAGGATTGCAGTGACTTTTTGGTAGTGAGGTACTGGAAATGTGTCCAAGTTGTCTGGCAGAGGTGTTTGTCTTTTTCTTTCTGTCTACTCTCGCAAGCATCTGTTTTTCTCCTCTGCGTTCTACTGTAAATGTCCTTCCTAATGCTCGTTTATTGCTTTCGTGAAGTTCTTTCACACATCTTTTTTTTCATCTCTTCTGCTTTCACTGTCCACACCCATATTTTTTTATCCATTGTCTTTTCCTCTACTTGTCTGTAATCAGTTTCATTCTCCTCCCTGTCGGATAATCCGTAATGATCTGAGAGTTTGTAGTCATCCTTCAGCTGAAACCTCTAATCATTCTATCTGTGTGTGTGTGTGTGTGTGTGTGTGTGTGTGTGTGTGTGTGTGTGTGTGTGTGTGTGTGTGTGTGTGTGTGTGTGTGTGTGTGTGTGTGTGTGTGTGTGTGTGTAGGCTTTTGAATGTGTGTCTTCTGTAACTCTGTGTGCAAATCAGTGTGTCACACCCAGTTAATACATCATGATAACAGTAGGATTGGACCTGGTCCTAACGGAGTTACAGAAAGTGTGTGCGTGTGTCCATGTGCGTGCATGTGTGCCATCACTTCACGAGTTGGCCATTGGCCAATAAGATAAACACTTAATTAGTCTTCTACTGGGGTTGCTAGGCAGAAAACACATTTGAGGGTTTCCTCACATCAAAGAGAAAGAGATGCGGCTCTAATTTGTCACGTTTTATCTTCTTTCTCCCTTCTAATCTAGTCGTCTCCTCCCCTTTGCTCTTGATTTGTCTCTCTCTCTCTCTCTCTCTCTCTCTCTCTCTCTCTCTCTCTGTGTGTCTCTATTACTCTCTCTCTCACCCTTTCCCCTGTTTCTCTCTGTGGATTCACCCTCTCCTCAATAAACAAACCATTTCCACAACTCAGACTTTGTTTGTTCAAAAGTAATCTGAAAGTGACATTGTCATCAGTTAAACACCCCAATGTAAATGGATACAGACCATTTACTGAATTACTTTTTAATTTTTACATATTTTTAAATTCATGGAAATGGTACACATACTGTTCTGATTATCTAAGAAGCTGCAGGGCTCTGAACAAAACATTAGAATCATCTAATATAAACAATGTCTATTTTTTTTTTTTTTGCTGATGTAATATTTTTGTTGGGTGAAAAAAGAAACTCTCTACTACTGAAGTTTCCAGGTTTTTACCCTACAGCAAACATATGCACGCTCATGTACGGACAGTAGGTGCAAGTGTAACCGCCCCTAATGAGCATAATTGCTCTGACCTAAAATCATCATGCAGTCCTCACGAGACTCAATTTCCAGATGATGCAGATACAAAAGAGAAATTAAGTTATTACCAACAAAATAAAAGAGTTGAAGCATTGTAGTACAGTCGAAAATGGCAACTTTTCCGAGAGACAAAAGGAAAGAGCATGCGACCAAGCTTGGCTTTCTCCCCTTGTCACAGGGCCGGAAGTTTGCCAGACTAGCCCTCTATCAACAATCTGTATAACAGAGTCACTTTCCTCTTCCTCTTCCTCCCCCATTACCCATCTTTCACATCCTTCACCTCCTCCTCCTTCTCTCTGTCTTTCTTTTTCAGACATCTATCTTATCCTCAGTCACTTCCTCTGCTCTCACCTCCTCACCCTCCTCCTACATATCTTCTTTAATTTCATCTTCCGCCTGCCCCCATCGCTTCCTCTCCTTCTCTCTCCTCCATATCAATGTTTTAGACAAAGATATGGAGTCAGTTAAGTAGGGCATGCCAACTTTCCATGTGTTCCAGCATGTTCTGTTTTCCAGGAAAGAAATGAGAAGATTTACTGTTACTTGTAACTTCCTATACTTGTTATTACTTTTGAGCATTTTCATGTCATGTTTTATTAAGAGATGCCATAAAGGGAAGACAGCATCCCTCGTTCCAAGGACAAAATAATAAACAATTTCTTTCAGTATGTACAAAGAAAAACCTGCCCCAAGGCTCCTGTGACACTGATAATTGTGGCTGAGGTCAAAGAGCTTTGATCATATTGCAGATTATAGAAGGTGCAATGAAAAGATGAAAATAAACAAATTTGTAGCAACTCTCAAGTTGGCAGTAAAGTTTTGAATCTCATTCTGTACGTTAATCTTTCTTACAGTTACACGTGTAAACTAAATCTCCCCTTAGTTTCATTCCAACATGATGTCAGTGAGAATGCGAGGGCCTTTTTTGAGAGACCTTGGGCCAGTCATGGTTCATTTATGATGCTAAAGGCTTTGTGAATCATAGCCAGGAATAACAAACCCAAGACTCCCTCGCTGTGTTGTCTTAAACACTGCGATCCCACTGTGGGTCATTAGAGGGGGGTTTCATATACGTAAGTCTTGGATCAACACTGATATGAGTTCACACAGAGTGGAGAAAAAATGGGGTTAGGTATAGAGAGAGAGAGGAGGGCGTGTGACAGTAAGGTAAGTGATGGAATAAAAAATATTGAATTGAGAGGTAAAAGGAGGGTTTTAGATGACTCTCTCCTCACTATACACACACACACACACACACACACACACACACACACACACACACATCCAAGTTCCCAGCATTGGTACTAAAAATACTAAAGTGTCAGTCTGCACAAAATGGAAGACATTAACCTTCAGCTTGAGGAAAAATTGGATGTGGAGCACTACATTTAGCAGTCATGAGGTTTCACATGATAGCAGCATGGGCTCTCTGATTTTTTTTTTTTTTTTATTAATCTGAAGTGCCCTAGAACTTCTATTCCATCTGCATATATGTTATCCTCATGGGCTCCTATTCGTGGTTTTAGTATAGCTCCCTCTCTGCCTTCATGTTGAAGCAGCTGACTCTACTTTCCTCTTTGCCCTCTGCTCCTCTGCCTAACCACCACTGCACTCGCGCTCTGTCATTTAACCATACCACACTGAGAAAAGCCTTCTTTTTCATGGGTCTTCGTGTGTGTGTGTGTGTGTGTGTGTGTGTGTGTGTGTGTGTGTGTGTGTGTGTGTGTGTGTGTGTGTGTGTGTGTGTGTGTGTGTGTGTGTGTGTGTGTGTGTGTGTGTGTGTGTGTGTGTGTTTGCGTTTGTCTGATGTGTGTCGGAGTAGCAAAGTTCTTGAGTCTGATGGGATACTGAGCCAACTGAAATGCATACAAAGGAACACACACACACACACACACACACACACACACACACACACACATAAACAGACACACACACACACAGGCACACAAACAATAATCCCCAAAATGGAAAAGTCAATGCCACATTCAGCTTGGCAGTTGAAGTTATCATTGCAATAATAATTTTCACTTACTAAAATGTTACATAATGATTTACTTGTGGCCATGGCCCTTCAGCTATATACTGTATCCGTGCCTTTGTTTGATTTATTTCAGTCTGTTAGTTTTGCACAATTAGCACAGAGATGGACTAGATACAAAGCAGTGTGTTTGAACCAACTTGTCCTCATACCTGAATGATAGAATAGGTTGTTTGCCTATAATTTCCAAAACAACATAGGACCATTGGATAGTACCAGCGACAGGAACACACTAATAAGAGATAATCCTTGTTTACAGTAATACAATTTTGGTCTTATTTGATTTGGCCATCATTTCTATGTAATAACATTGTACTTGCCAAGTTAAATGCAGCAACATTGGTAAAATACATTAAATGAGGCCAAAAAAGCAACAATCAGATGATCATTCAGGTTTTATTAAACTTTATAATATTTTCTTTATAATATTTTTATTAAAATTAATAAGATCAAAGATATACTAAATTGGAATGATTCCTTAACTAAAGTCAGATAGACAAAGAGAAAAAGGGAGAGACTGAGATACAGACAGGGTGTTTACACATAAATACAGGAAGAGTCAGATAAGAGAATAAGTAGGCAGTTAGACATACGAGGCTTCCCCCTTATCTGACCTTTGTGAGCGAATGGCAGCTGTTTTTCAATGAGCTCATATTGGTGGAAGCCCAGCACTTGTCATGTGTGTGTGTGTGTGTGTGTGTGTGTGTGTGTGTGTGTGTGTGTGTGTGTGTGTGTGTGTGCGTGTGCGTGCATGCGTGTGTGTGCATGCATGGGAGTAGACCTACGAATAGGGGATTTTTGGCCAGTGAGAAACAGCAAGTGGAGATTGCAGAGTCAGGCAGATACATATCCCGGTGTCCTTAAGCAAAAATCCCCTCCTTACCTAGACACACAGACACAGAGATTTAGAATCACATCAGTAGCATATGTGCTCCATTAGGTGTGTATAGTAGTGTGGCTGTCTGTGCCAACTTTTTTACGCTCAGAGTCTCACTCATATCCTCAGGGAGGTTCTGACTCTGCTACTACAGTATCTACAGTGTAGGACATGTTTCACTTACTATATTGCGGATCGCTTTTCTTTCAAAATTATAACTTGTTTTATCATCCGAAATACACATTTTGCGGTCTGTAGGCAATTTGTTTTAAACTTTATAAAATAAGTACAAATAATGATTGATTCTGTGATGTTCCTGAAATTACTTCCTTAACGCTTAACTTACTTTCTAACATCAGGCTTTTTAATACATTGTGATCCAATTCCATACATAAAGGCCTAGTCTCCATTTTGAGAAAATCATAGAATACAAATAAAGTGATGAGACATACTTTTACTTGAACATAACTGTTAGCTATCATTCACATGAACACATGGAGTGTGAGGGTTGACAATGGAACGCCTCTGTAAATTAAAGAAAGATTACAAAATATTATTCTTTGGAGATAAAATGTCCTCAACAGTAGGCTATGTTCTACTGTAGTATGCTGAAAGGCATAAAAGAAATGATGGATGGGTAGAAAGATGATTGGATCTTTTGTTCAGACATCATGATTGATGAATCATCCATGATGTCTGGCAGCTTCAAGCAGACGTTATAAGTATCGAGGTTCACCAAAGATATTCATCTAAATCAAGTTGAGACGATGACTTCATCAGTTCCAGATAACAGAAAGGTTGCATCTATTGCCAGTAAACAGTAGCATATAAGAACATACATGTATTGATATTAGTGATGACTGCAGACTGCTGTAAAGACTAGACAAACAGCTGGAGAGTCACTTTGGTGTTTTCACAATGACATCCTCAGCTAATGTCCATCATGAGAACCATCATGTGAGCCGAGACAGAGTGTGTGTGTGTGTGTGTGTGTGTGTGTGTGTGTGTGTGTGTGTGTGTGTGTGTGTGTGTGTGTGTGTGTGTGTGTGTGTGTGTGTGTGTGTGTGTGTGTGTGTGTGTGTGTGCAAATTAAAAGTGACAAAAGATATACAAAGTTTTTTTTTTTATTGTAAAAGAGTTCTCCATAAACTTGCCTAGTCTATGTTGTACAATTAAATCGTATTATAAAGACATTTTTACCGTAGACATCCAAACCAATCTTTGAATTTTAATTGAACCATTCATCAGTGTAATTATGTGAAGCTAACATCATTACTTTTTCAACAAAATATTCTCACAGATATTTGTCACATCATTTATTTATTGATTTTTATTTTTTTTTATAATTGGGATTATGGCAACCTGATGATTGCATGTTCAATATTCATTCTCCTTTTAGCTGTTTTTTTTCCCTTGACTATCTCCTAAAAAAAATATCAGTCTTTAGCTGCTAGATTATCAACTTTCTTCACCAGCTAGCCGTCAACGTTGCCTGTCTGTAGGGTAGCGTATTCCTCTGCCATACACCTTCATTGTTGTCCAAAAATCTTTGTTGAGTATCAGTGAGCCACACTGTTGCACGTTGCATGTTCTTTTGTTACAGCAAACACAGGCATTTTAGTTTATTTTAAATCAACCCCACAACTACTACTTTTGGTGCAGTAAATACTAACTAGAGAACCAAATGTGTATTAATCTGCAACTGAAAATAGTCCCGAAGAAATTTACTTTTTTTACGTGTTTGAGTGATGTTTGAAAAATAACAGTATAATAATAACAGTGCCCAGCTACTTTTGAAAGTTGCTAAGCATTTATAAAAAAAAAAACTATATTTATGACCCATTTTTTAAAGATTTAGACTTTAGAAGGAACTGATGGGCATGGACCTAAGTGCCAAAAAATGGGGACCTCAGGAAATACTGACAGATGGAGTAATGCATTTGTTGGTTTTGGTCTTTTCATAGGATTTGCTATGTGGCATAATACCAGTTTTTCTCTATAGCAAGTCATTATAAAGGAAAATATTTGATTCAGCTTAAACCTGGCTCAATCTGAACCAAAGACATCTACTTTACTCCCTCATTCTCATTCAACTTTTCTAATTCAATACATCATAATTAGAAGAGAAAATACTTGATGGAAACACAGCTAAAGAGACAAACATAGAATATGAAGTCACTGTTCTAGTCTGACCAATCCTGTGGTAGATAACATCATGGAATCATAATTAGAATTATATTAGTATTCCAGAACTGCTTCTATTTCTATGAGGGGACACTCTTTACTTTCTATGATTGACCTTCCAGCTGTGGCACATGCATTCCTATGTGGTATTAAACACACACACACACACACACACACACACACACACACACACACACACACACACACATACACGCCTGGTGGTGATGTCTTAAACACTGGACTGACTATTTTAAGGTATGAACACCATATGTTTATGCTGTACAGTGGGTATACCTGTGTGTGTGTGTGTGTGTGTGTGTGTGTGTGTGTGTGTGTGTGTGTGTGTGTGTGTGTGTGTGTGTGTGTGTTTCTGTTTGTCTTTGTATAAAGCAGAGCCACTCTTCCATCTGCACCATCATTACATGACATCATCCACAGTCAGGGCGTCTGTTACAACAAAAGGAGGCTCTTCTCTTCTTTTTTTCAGTATGGATGCAGTCTATGCCATCAGTACAAGGTACTATGATTCATGTCAAAGGAACAGTGAACATGAGTGGGTTTGAGTGTGGGGCTGTTTTGTGGTTATGTTTGCAGGTCAGGTAGTTTGAGTGAACATCAGATGAGTGTCAACAGAAAACCCAGCCATGTGATCATAAGGGGGAGTGAATCACTGTCTGACTTTGCCCTGGAAAGAGGACCAATGGAGAGATGAGGATGACAATAATTTTTACTCATTACTACATTTTCTTTTGCTTCCTCTAACTTTCTTTTACCCACTTGTTTCTTAGCTTGTCCTGTTTTTTTTTCCCTTTTTTCTTTTTCACTTACAGAGGATGTTTCCATCATTCTCTCCTTCCTTCCTTCTTTCTTTTTGTTTTTCCTACATACACACGGGTTTTTATAATGTATTGTATTCTAACCTGTGATTTGGGACTAAAATAATTCCTTTTGGTCAGCTTTAGTGTGTGGTCATAGCAATTCCATTTCATCTGCACAAATCATTTATGTGACGGAATACGTCCAAATCAGTGCTTTCATTTAGTAACAACCAAAGAAAACGTGCACATGTGGACGTGAGTTTTCGGCAGGTTGGGGGGTAGGCCATGGCCTTAACAGCTGTGTGAGGAGACAACTCAAACATCCAAAACCACATCAGTAAATGCTGAAACACACATATACTACACACACAGCTGCATCTGGAAGTATCCCTTACTCCCATGGTAAAGCTGATTGGCTTAAACCAGGACCTGAGTAGCTCATGTGAATAAGATGTGTGTGTTCTTATAATCAGCTGTAATGCCCTTTCAGTTGTCTAGAAACACAAGGCCTATCAAAACATGTACTTACAAAGTACTATTGTCAGATGCTGACCCACTATGCAGTGATCTTTCTTTTGAATCCCCAAACCAATGCAGTTATTAAAATAACGATTACAGTAACAATATGTATACATGCAGTGTTTATTCCGTTTATCTCCTTTAATCACATTCGATTTGAGGGAAATAAATCAGGATATTTCAAGAGCATCAGTGGACTTGTGCTATTACTGATCCACCTCTGATGACCACAGACATGCTGTAGAACACACCCTGCCCTGCCCAAAGGCTTGCTCAACCCATCTGTGGTGTGTGTGAGCACATGTGTGTGTGTGTGTGTGTGTGTGTGTGTGCTGCATTATTCTCTGCCTGCACTGAGACGCTAAGAATGAAAGTGATTTCGAGAACAACATGCTTTCCATGACTGTGGTGTCTGTGAAACAGTAAGAACAATGTAGAATTGTAAATCTAGAACATTTAAAAGCAGCTTAGAATTAAGAGAAGTTGATGCATTTAAATAAGAATGAACTGTCATTGCAAAAACATTGATACATCTTGTTAACGATATTAAAATCGCAGTTGGGAGGGTTTGTCTTGAAAGCGGCATAATAACGTTGCCTTTCCTGAGCAGACTCTTGACCTCTGACCTTCTGTCGGGAGTCAGAGAGGTCAGCACACCGTGCCTGGTTCTCTAAACATCCATTACAAATTACTGTGTGTGTGTGTGTGTGTGTGTGTGTGTGTGTGTGTGTGTGTGTGTGTGTGTGTGTGCACGCATTACGTGTATGTATATGTCTGTTAATGTTTGTGTGTATGGGTGTAACACAGCGGTCAACACTGTCTTATCATAAATTACTCTGTGAGATAAACTGTGAAAGTTTTGAGAGTTCAGGTTAAAATGGGGCATTTGCAAAATCATATTGCCTGGTTGAGTAAAACTAAAGGTGGACAAACTAAATTGGTATAGTTTCAATTTGGTTTAAGGGTATCATATTCAATCAAGCCCTTATACATATACCTTCACTATCAACCTAATTAATGGAGGTATATCAAGGTGACTTGATGCTTATTTCCACTCAACTCAAATCAACATATGGGTCTGGGTAAGAAAACATCTAATGTACATAATTGAATAACAAATGTTATTCTTATTTTAGGTTTAAGCTTTAAATTCCAAGTGTCTGAAAATCATAAACCATCTTATCTCTAAGACAAAACTAAAACAACACAAATTATAACCTTGTCCTTGTCCTCAGCGAAAGCTATCCTGAAACAAGACTAAGAGTCCGTAGGCACGCTAGCCGCTCTTTGAGTCTGTAGGCTACATAGGCACAACAATGCTTTAAGCTAAATGGTATCAGCATGCTAACATGCACGCAAAGACATTTCTAAAACAGATTTTTAGCAGGTTTTAACTGTAACTTAGTTTAGTGAGTTAGCATGCTAAACACAAAGCACGGCTAAGGTACATCAACAAAGTAGGATTGGGAAATTTTGACCACAATATTTGTGAAAATATTTCAGTCTGGAACAAAGTGGTGGACCACCCGATAAACATTGCCATCCATAGATGCTGCTTGCCTGGCTAAAAATGAGTAAAATGCTGAGGCAACTGTGGTTCACAAAATCAAACTCTTCATGTCTAGATGTTTCAAAAGTTAAACACAAGTCGGGCTAATTCAGTGTGTCAGAGTATCAGTGAGTGTGGTTCCTGTTTGTGCAGACTTAAGAAGTGTTAATGGAAGTGATAAAGATAACTAAGTATTACCATGTTTAGTCTCCAGGAGGATGAGTGTAAATATGTACCTCGTCACTGTTATGAACAATGTTTACTGTCTTAATTATTCTGGTTGAGTCAACTTCTAAAAGGCATTCCATAGTTCATCATTGCAGACTTTGATATTTAACTAAGTAAACTAGTAGTCACTGCAGCAAAGTGCTTTGTATCTTGACAAAAACATGAAACCTTATGAGTCATGGCTCTGCATTATGAACCACCTAGGGAAGTGGATGGGATAATGAGACCTGTAAAGAGAGAGGGTGTGATGAAAGAGGGCTAAGAAAGAAATGCACATTTTGAGAATGAAAGGAAAGAAACAACAGGGCCATTGGTATCAATGTTCTTATCTTACTCTTGGCAAAAACACAGAATAAAGACAGAATAACGACTAGATGGACAGACAGTTTATTCAGACATAATTTCACTGTGGATCCCCAAAACCATCACTCACCACTTAGGCTGTGTGTGAGTGTGTGTTTGTGTGTGAGTGTGTGTTTTTGTGGACAACGCCCGACTAGAGAAAATATATGACCATCAGCAGGAGCCACAGTCTGAATGAACATCATCTCTCCATGAGTGTGTGTGACCATAATGCAATGTACGCCCTGACCACTTACTGGCCTTTGGCAGTATGTTGTACACACACACACACACACACACACACACACACACACACACACACACACACACACACACACACACACACACACACACACAGACAGACACACAGTGGTGGATGAGCAGTGTGTCCTACGGTGAGGTATGTGGTGAGATTTGGACCTTTTACAAACAAACACATTGCCACATTCACCAGAATGTGACAATTTTCCAACTTCTATACTTCAAAATCCTCATTGCCTTCTTTCTTCTGTCACATTTCAATCCCAATTACTGTAATATAAGAACACTCTGATCTGTCTCATCTACTCTTATCTCTACTCTCCACTTTCACTGAAATTCAGAAAGTCTGAAAAAGGATGTCAGCATTACTCGATCTAAAGTATATACACACACACACACACACACACACACACACACACACACACACACAGTGGTATAATGAGAAAAAGGTGCAAGCAACACAATGCCTTTCAGTGCTGCCAGACCATTGGTCCGCCTCCCATACTGCTCCCCTCCCCCTATGCCCCCCCCCCTCTTTTAGTTCCACATCTGTTTCCCAAACTTGGGGAAGGGGCCTTGGAGAGAACAATATCTGGGTCAGAGTAAACTCTCTCTTTCTGTGTGCATGTGTGCGCAGAAGCATGGGTGTGTGTGTACGACATACCACAATCATCAACTGCATGAAGACTGTCACACAGTCTTTCAACCAGAAGATAGCGCAGTATCCCACATGGGTGTGTGTACAGTTTAACTCTTGATAGTTATTCAAAAGCCAAGATGATACGATCTCATCTGCATCCTGCCGAAATGTTAAAGAAAGGGATGTTCAGAAAATTAAGAAAGGGAGGTTTAATTTCCCATGGATAGACTGTAATACTGCCATTGTGCACTGTATTCTTACATTCTTCTTTTTCAGTTACTGGTTAACTATATTCCTCATCATTCCCAAAAATGTAAATCAACAGTAAATGAAAATGCAATCTCTTTTTAATTTTTGTGAAGAAACTATGTGAGATAAATAATGTGATGAAGCTTTTACCCCATTTGTGATACAGACATTTCCAACTAAGTATATTCTTTTTTTTCTTCCAGATTAACCCACTGGAACATGACTACAGCATATGCTGCCACCTTTTGGATGAAGCGGCTAACACAGTGGTAGACTGAGCCAAATACAGTATGTTTGAATGAGACTAACTGACTGAGCAAATCCAGCTGGACTAAGCAAATATACTTTATTAGTGACAATGTGATTAAACCAGAAAAACACACAGTTTGTTCTCGTCAGTATTGTCAGTTAACAACAAAAATGTTAAAGGTGTTTGTGGCGAGATAAAGGAAGACATTTAAATGGATTGTCTCATATTTATTATAGACACCAAATACATATTTTACCTGCAAAGGATTTCTTAACTCTTTTTTGAATTGAGTGTCCTTATACCTACAAAACCTACCCCAAAAAAACAACTAAACAACTATAACATTGTTTATCAGGGCAATCCTGCCCAGCTGAGCAACAGTGTAGCAGTGCAACAGAAGTGCTAGAAGAGTAAAACTTCTACTTTTAAAAGAAAACGAATACATTAAAAGCACAGTGTTTGCATACAGCATTACGAATGGTAGGCCAGTGATTCTCTAAGGCACTCTGCCAGGATGTCTGTGAAAAGATGCAGATGCATTCATTTAAAATATCATATATTTATATTACAAAAGGCTTCATAGTTCAAGGAATAGTATTTTAATTTTTAAATCTATAATAGTTCAGAGATTACTTCTAATCTAACAAATCTATAACTTAATCTGCAAATATGTTTAATGCATGTCTTATATCATTCTAATACATTTCTCTTGTGTTGTTCCTTCACATATCCAAGACTATAGAGGTGTAAAAAATAGGCTAGGTCAAATCATTCCAGGGGATATACATTAGGGTCCCTGGTGTTTTGTAAAAAATGAAAAAAGGTTGACAACAACAACAAATGTGCAACTTACCAATACACAGTGGATTTCAATTAATTTAATCAACAGGTGACAGGACATGTCAAAGAGAAGGTATTTTAATTTACCATTAGAATGACATTTTCCTCTACAATTCAATGAATATAAGAGTGTGGTAAAATGGTTTACAGTGTTTGAACGTTTCTTTACCCTCTCTCCCAGCCTTTATGCCGTCTTCTTTCTGTCACTGTCTCTCAGCCTACTCTCTTGGGATACTTTTCTTTGGCCAGCCTGACAAAGTCTTCAGCACTGTCCAGTGACACCAGGCGGTCCTGAGAGAAAGATGGAGGCAGCATGATAAGAACAATACACGTTTGATTGGAGGGTTGGCAGATGCAGATGGAGGAAGAGAGAGAGAGTGTGTGTGTGTGTGTGTGTGTGTGTGTGTGTGTGTAAGTGTGTGTTATGTGTACCATGACACAGAGGTATGTGTTCTGGTGTTCAGTTTCAGGAGGAAACAGCGAGGTGTGGTCCAGCAGCTGTTTCAACAGTTCAGTTGCTTTGTTCAGATGCTCCTGATCTTGACTGAAGCGGTTCTGTCTCTTCACACACAGCAAGGAATCCACCTCGCACTGATAACCTGCAGAGGGATGAAGGGTAGATCACATACTGACAACAGAGCATACAGCAGAATATAGCAGATTTGAGTTGAATGGTCTGGAGCAAATACTAACTGAACAGAATACCAATTTTAGGTAGGTGAGTGTCTCACCTAGAAGCAGCAGGATTTTCTTCCATCGAGATCTGACTTCGCGTCTGGTGTAGCGTAAAGTGTGTATGTCATAATTCAGCTTCTCCCATTCCTGTAAGCAAACACACAAACAGATACATATCATACAATAGGTATATTTAACTTATAAGTAAATGATTCTCATCCATTGTGAGACACATTTGGTCAAGTACAGTATACCTGACCGTTATTATTGATTACAGTAAAGGCCCGACAGTCACCCACACAGGTGTTTTCACTTTTGTTGCCTGATTAGACCTCCTCAATATGAACAGTACTGACTGGGCTTTATTGACATCTCTCTGACCCTCCCATTGGTTTGGTTTCACGTTTTAGGGTAGGGAAGTTACAGCTTTATCATTGTATGTGACCAATATACAGTAGTTTGGGGGCCCAACTTCAACCTGAACAGATCAGCCAGAATCAGTTAAAGTGGCCATATTATGCTCATTTTCAGGTTCATAATTGTAATTTGAGATTGTACCAGAATAGGTTTACATGGTTTAATTTTCAAAAAACACCATATTGTTGTTGTACTGCACATTGCTGCAGCTCCTCTTTTCACCCTGTGTCAGGTCTCTGTTTTAGCTACAGAATGAGACCTCTCAACTTCTGTAACATCTTTGTTGTCAGTCGCACATGCGCAGTAGCTAGGTAAGGATTACATGAGCTAGCTAGCGGTTTCTCCAACTTCAGCCTGTACAAGGCAGGATTAGCCGGGAGACTTCTTCTAAACAAGGGCGCACTTCCAACTTTGCCTTGAATACCTGCAGAACAGGGACCTGTAAGTAGTTCTATACAATTTATTTTGTAGATTAGGGTGAATTTGTGTGTTGTAGCAGTGTTTTGCAATTGAAAACGAGCTAGCATGCTAACGGTTAGCCCCCTAGGCCCCTCGTTTCGGCTAGTAACGTAGAAAGCCGTGCAGATTTTGAACAGCTCACTTGGAGACTGAAGGCAGGACACATTCAGAAACCGTATCTCATTCCAAACAGCATGGATGTTTTTTTTTTCAAAGTTTGTATGCGTGTGGAAGTACCAGAGACACAAAATAACACCCCAAATCCCAGAAAAAGTGATTTATTTCATAATATGGGCACTTTAAAACACATGCGTAGGTGTGCAGGGTCTTTTATAGAACATGTCACTTTCTTTCTATTTTTTAAGAAAAAGAAACATTCAAAACTGGCAGTCTTTCTCACAGCAGATATTTTGACATGCAGGAAAATCACAGGTGTAAATAACGTTAATGATGACTAAATTCCATTTAGCTGCTTCAGTTTCAGAGTCTTGGTATTGGGCGCGCTTTAGTGTCATGGCTTGCTGGGACACTTGAAAGGAATAAAGCCACCATTAACGTTATTAGTCACAGCTGTGCACTATGACAAGTCAAAATCTCTGATGTGAAAAAATGCCTTTAAAACTGCACACTTAAAACTGCACACTTATAACCTAACAGGTTTGAAACAGATTGTCATGCTGAACAAGAAACATAATACGAACTGTAACTGTAAATTACTCAAAGCAGAGAGGTTACATACTGGCATGTTCTACTTTATTTATTGGGCTGGTTTTTCCCCCAGCGCTGAATTACCTTTTAATGTAACAGACCCAATTGTCAGTTTGTTTGGCCTAATATTAAAAACAGTCTCACGACATATTTGGAATGGTTCAGTGAATATTCTCTTTGAATGGCCAGCCAGGCTGTTGGCCTACATCTCCATTAAGGAATTCATTTATTAACACAATGTGCCCACTGTGTCCTGCAGCCTGCTATTCTCTACACGGAGACTGCTGCTCACATGTTTACCAAACTCAAACTCTCTGCTTCACAGATTGCAGTCACTCAGCTTTTCAGTAGAGATTTACTGGAATCCTGACATTTTAAATGTGTTCCCTCTGCAGAGAAATGGAGGAAAAGGGTATTTTATGTGCTGCAGGGATCATCCTTCAAAGATACCATTATCCGAACCCCTCGTGTGCGCACACACACACACACACACACACACACACACACACACACACACACACACACACATAGTGCATCTCACTATCTTTGTGGAGACCCGCCATTGACATAATGCATTCCCTAGCCCCTTACCCTAACCTTAACCATCACAACTAAATGCCTAACCTTAACCCTTACCCTCACCCTAACCATAACCTAATTCTAACCCTAATCCTAAAACCAAGTCTTAACCCTCAAACAGCCCTTTAACCTTGTGGGGTCCAGCATTTTGGCCCCACAAAGCTGTCCGGACCCCACAAGTATACTGTATTCCCGGTTTTTGGACCCCATGACTGTAATTAAATAAGAACACACACACACACACACACACACACACACACACACACACAGAAGAGACATGCTACTTTATTCACTTACTCAATCACTAATCCAATACTTCTAACACAGTAACTTACTGTAGGTTGTTTATTAGAGAGTTAGAATGGGTTATAGACATATAGTAACTTTCTGTGTGTGTGTGTGTGTGTGTGTGTGTGTGTGTGTGTGTGTGTGTGTGTGTGTGTGTGTGTGTGTGTGGCAGTAAACTATTTTCTGCCTCACCTTTCATGATTCTGGCAACGCCAAGTTAACTTCCTCTAATGTGATGTGAGGTGAAATAGTGAGGTGAGGTGTATGAAGTTATTTAGGAATCTAGGTCAAGTTCATTTACTGATGCGAGTCAACATGATAGTGAGTCAAAGGCTTCTTTGAGAGCCACCTGTTTTTGTCCTCTCCCCTTATTGAATAATTACATTAGATAGCTGTAGTGGAACACATGTACTGAATTACTGTAATACCTCCTGGTACTGCTCTATGAGGAATTTCCAAAAGCATCTTGCCATGAGGAAATACAGTAAATCGTTGTCCAGATGTAACTGATGAGGAAAAATGGCTTACAAGTGTAAAATTGACAAAAGAATGTAATTTAAACTGAACAAATTAAACTGATTAACACCTTGGATGGTAAAAGCATTTCTTCTAGTTAATCAAAAGTATTTATAATTATAATTATTATAATTTAGCCTAATCTAAATCACAATTAAATCTTAAAAATATACAATAAAAGCCTGGTTATTCTAAAGAGCATTTAGCATTCAACCATGACGTGGCAAATCTAAATATCTAAATAAATAATAAATAATGAAATAATGGTGGCATATTTTTCTCCTGCCTAGATTAAATGCTAGTACTTGTCACTTTAAAAAAAACCCATAAATGTCTGATTTTTCAACAAAAAAAGTATACAGTGAAATGATAATTCCCTCTCACATGGTGTCTTTTGCATCTGAAATGCAACAACAACACACTTTCTCTCACCTCTGTAGCCTGGTCAGCTTGGTCTCTCATGCTGATAAAAGCCTGTAACTCTCTGTCCGATCCTCTCCTGATGGGAGACTCACAGGATCTGTTTGTGTATGCCCACCGATCCACAGTGCTCCTCTGGCTCGGCTGGTTGTTCCGTGGCCTCCTTCTTGAAGGCTGGGGCCCCAAAAGGCTCTCCTCTTCTGCGTCACTGTCGCTGGACTCACTGGCTAACAGCACTGGTTGTGTGGATGCTGCAGTGGCATGCATACTGGAGGAAAGGAAGATGAAATACCTGGTTTAAAAGCAGGATTAGAGGCAAAGTTTTTGGGGTGTCATCGTGTCTGTCAGGTGTTTCTCACCACAAAATAGCATTCTTCTCTTCCCTGTTGTGTTTCAGATAGTAATGACAGCAGCAGATGGTAAAGTTGGCACCCATTGGCCCTTTCCAAAACAACAAACAATCAAAAATATATATCCTCCCTGATAAAATCCCAAAACAATCACGCCTCCTCTAACAGGTTTCCTCCAGAATCCTAACAAAATCTAAATATTTCCAACCTGAAATGTCCTCACTTGCAAATGTCGGAGAAATATCCAAGCAATATTACTTGTTGTGTCCATCCCCCTTTCCCTGTGCCTATCCTGACCTGAATGAGAGCCGCTGTCAATTACATTATCCATGTGAGTCGCAAACAGGGGACAACACACACACACACACACACACACACACACACACACACACACACACACACACAGAACCACTCCGGGATGAATGGCACATTTATTCAGCAACTCATGATGTTGCAGAATGCAGCAGGAGAGGTATAGCTCTCTAGCTCTATCGCTGCAGAACACAGGCTTACTGCACAACCTGTAGTGTAGAGCTGGAATTGTACTATCATGTACGGCCTGCTTTGTAGTCGGTGATGTTACTGTAAATGTTTCTGGAGAAGCATGAGGAGTGTTTGCGTTTAGTGTTTAAGATTAACACACGCAAGAAAGAGAACTACTACCTTGTGACGTCAGTTGTTATATGATTTTAGTGACACTTCATAAATGTTAATAAATAACTGATTTAGAATTGTCTCTTGCATAAGCCCATATAGCTGACATGCATTTACCTCTGTGTGGGCCTGTAAAAATTGGAAATGATTTTGTCAAGATGATGACTTGAGGTCCAGACGACACCTGATAAATAATTTACATCTACTACTGGATGTTACTAACAGCAGTGTTAGCTAGTGCTGCAGAGCTACAAAAGGGTGTGGAGCAGTAGCCTAACACCGCTGAGTGAGCAGATTGTAAAAGTAAAAGTGAGAACGAGCAAATGGAGAAGGAGACTCTAACATTTTGGATACTTGGTTTGTTCCTGCTGATTTGTTGTGTTGTTTGATTTGTTTGATGTTTTAGAGACTTCTAACAGGTGAGCTCTGCTGTTGTGTTGATCTTAAGTTTGTCTGCGCAAATTTAACTTTGTTTAGTAGTGTGGTTTGTGAATCATATACATTCAGCCATTTATGAAACAAAGTGACACCACCCTGAATCTAGATCAACTTTTGTGTGATGACAATATATTTGTGGGGATCACTGTATGTAGTCACAGCTTTATACCTATCATTGTCCTAAAAGGGTAGCATGCCCTTAGGTCTAACTCAAGCACTTAATACTTAGTTTACAACGATGCAAATACACATGTATTCATAACTCGATTTATCTTTTTAATTCACAGTTTAGTGGAGAGTTTGGAATCAACACAGAGTTATGACTACTCCAAATATCACTCCATGGATGAGGTTAGAGTCTATTTAGAGCTCTAGATAACCAAACAGTACATTTTATTATAAATAAATATTTCTGGTTTTTGTCTCACTCCCCTTTTGTTGACTTTGATGTGAACTTTAATCACAGTAGATTACAGATGGACCTTGACCAAATAAAACTATAAATACCATTGTCAGAATGAATTATCACACTGGTTAAATTGCAATGCAGATATACAGGTGGATGGAAGATGTGAAGCGATGGAACCCAGAGCTGGTCTCCTCTGCTGTCTACGGACACACTTATGAGGAGAGAAATATCACACTGCTGAAGGTATTAAACACAGTCGCTATGACAGACACAACTGCTGAATTCTTCACATAATGTAATCCTACATGTCAAACTACATATGAACTATAGTCATTAATATTTATGTATATAAAAAGCTAAATCCTCCCAAAGTGTAGGGCTAGATATTGTTCAAAAATATTGGACACCGATACCGTGAATTCGATACTGGTTCATTAATGATACTTTTTTCGATACAAATTTTCTAAAAATCCATTTAAACAAAAATAAATCACAACCTTACACAACACGGTACAAATATTTTATTTTTCAGTTCCTTGACACCTATGTGACGCACACGTAGTCAGTCCTCAAAATACAAAAACACACACAGACGAGTCTCTGTGTATTTCAAAGTGTTTTTCCTGCATGCCTCTATGACATGTAACATCAGATAGCCAATCACATGCATTATTAGATATCGGTACAAGCATGCTGCGTGCTTACGCTAATAAGATTTACTCCTTAGTTATTGAAATTTGGTACAAAGTGACTTTGGTGTGGTGTTTTTGTATCTCAAACAACATGGTAAGACAGAGGCAATTCTGTATGGTAATTTTAAAGATACCACAGTTACTTTAGACAGTATTTCAACATGTGGAATAGCTCACCTTTAAATCTTACCCAAAGCGGGTCATGTTGTGTGCCTCCAGTTGGGACTAGAAAACCCAGAGGGCAGAGAGAAGAAGGTTATATGGGTGGACTGTGGTATCCATGCTCGGGAGTGGATCGCTCCTGCCTTCTGCCAGTGGTTTGTCAAAGAGGTTTGTACACTCAGAGTAACTGCAATGATACACAATTTGACCCAAGCGAGTTAACTCTGACATGTGAGCGTTTGTTCAGATTGTGAACTCATATAAAACCAATAAGAAGCTGGAGCAGATGCTGCAGAACCTTGATGTCTACGTTACTCCTGTGATCAATGTGGATGGATACATATTCACCTGGGCCAATGACAGCGTGAGTGCTTCTCAGGCGTTATTGTTCTTAATTACATTTCATATACATTCACATTTCTGATAGGATTATAATTACTTTGTTTCAAAGACGTGAGTATACTGTAACGTCACATTTCATTAATTATCTTACTAACCAACTGCACCGCTGTCTGCATGTTGTTTCCATGTAGACTCGACTGTGGAGAAAGTCTCGTTCAACCCCTCCTCCAGGCAGTAGCTGTTATGGTGTTGACCTCAACAGAAATTTTAATGCCAACTGGGGAAGTGAGTTGCATGATTTCAAGAATCACAACATGACTTATTAGTCTTCATTTGCCTCAAGCAAATAGTGACTCAAAGTGACTTATGTGTAGGATAAAAAAAAAAAAATGTAGGTCAGCCAAAATACCCCTTGCAGCTGAATATGTCTTAATTTCATTGCTGTATGTTGTCATGTCAGACTGCTCTATTAAAAAATGTGACAACCACTGAATGCTCCCAAATCAAATATTTTTCTTTTTCCTTGAAACTAGAAGGCTGCACGATACAACTAATACATGGTTCAAGCCCTCTGACACTTAACATGTTGGTTGTCACGAGCCTTTCTCTATGAAGTCACATTTTATATGTATACATTAATAATTACTTTTGACATAAGAAAACATGTTTTAAAGATGAGCCTAGGCAGTGCCTTGTAAAAACAGCCCTATCTTTTTCAAGACTGTCCTCCCCTGAAAAACAACCCCATAAATCGTTTGTTCATGATATTATCACAAATATGTGCTGATGTACTTGATGTTGTTTCTTTCCTCAGCGGTTGGTGTGTCATATGACAGTTGTGCTAACACCTACTGTGGGAAATCACCAGGGTCAGAGCCAGAGGCTCAGGCTGTGATGGACTTTGTTGGTAACTACCATCTATCAATTGAACTACATTAAAAACAATGCATTACTATTTGTATTATTATTATTATTATTATTATTATTATTATTACAAGTATGTTGATGAATGGAGAATTGTACTTAGGTATTATACATTCCTGAGCTGATCATCATGTCATGAAATAGTCATGTGCTTAAAAACTTTATTGGTGTATAACTGAAAGTTTACGGAGGCAGTGCTACACTTTTCTTTACATTCACTTAGGGGTAGTGCCTTAAAGAAGTCACTGTTGATATGTCATCTTAATATTAATCACTTGTTTATTCTGTCTGTATCTAGGTAAGATGGTTAACCAGACTCTGTGTTTCCTCACCATCCACTCTGCTGGGCAACTTATACTCTTGCCATATGGCCACCCTGAGATCTCTGCACCCAACTACGATGAACTGGTGTGTGTGTGTGTGTGTGTGTGTGTGTGTGTGTGTGTGTGTGTGTGTGTGTGTGTGTGTGTGTGTGTGTGTGTGTGTGTGTGTGTGTGTGTGTGTGTGTGTATGTGTATGTGTGTGTGTGCTTGCTTCAATGAATTTGTATCACAGTACGTTAGACCTTTTTCATCTCTGCTTTTCTTTGATTGAGCACATGGTTTATTTGGTATTTTGAATGTTTTGGTGAACTGTGCAGGTTTCAGTCGGCGAGGCAGCAGCAGCAAAAATGAAGAAGGTTCATGGAATGGGCTACACTGTAGGAACATCTCCACAAATCCTCTGTAAGACTCAAACTGAGCTGACCTGTTCTGTCCTGTCCTGAATAACTGTTATTAACAAACAGGCGGATCTGCACTCACTTTAACAAGTCATTCTGTTGCTCTTATCATTAGCAGCCTAAATAAAAAACAATATTCAGCGAGAAAAATTAGGCCACAGTTTGAAATTCATATCGCCTTTTGGCGTCATTGTGAACCTTTAATCTTCAGATCCAAACTCAGGCTCAAGCCGTGACTGGGCTCGTCTCATTGGCATCCCATTTTCTTACACCTTTGAGCTGAGAGACAAAAGTGAGATGGACTTCAGTAAAGTGTACTCTACATAGTCATCAGCCAAACATAATGCACTGTAATGCCTTTTACTTGATAATATTTTGGTATTATTTAATGATCCTCCAGGTGAGTTCAGCCACTTGCTACCAGAGGAGCAGATCCAGCCGGCCTGCGAGGAGGCCTACGCAGGAGCTCTCTCCATCATAACATATGTTCACGAAAAGACCTTCAACAGCGGTACCCTTCCCAACGCTTCTGTTTTTGGGGTTGCTATAATGATTTGGAGCACTGTCATGGCTGTGTCTCTCACCACAGGGGTCATGGTGTAAGATAGTGAAAACATCAAGCATACAAGGTTGAACCAAAAATAGATAGAAGGAGATACTTGACATACTGATGGTGGAAAACCCCTTAAGAAAGGCCAGAGGTGATGCATTTTAGCAAAGAAGAGTGGACAGACTAAAAAACAGAGCAACATGACGGTGGTTTTGTTCCTGCTTTCTGCAGCAGGGGGCAGTGTCACCCCATTTTGCACACCACTGTCATCCATGCAGGCTTCACACGGCCAGACATATATTTTATAACTTAATTTTTTCTTTAGCTGTGTCATGTGGTCTGGGCAGGCTTTTCACGCAGTGTAGTTATCTATGAGCTGTGTTGTACATCTGATTCTCTTCAATTCCATCATAAAGTCAGAAAAACACACATTTTGTTTGGCTGACTTGGCTTCTGTTCATTCCCACATAAAAAAAATACCGTCAACATAACACAATGATTCAGGTCTTGTCCTTTTATTAGCATTCCCTATTTCATTCATAGATTTAATTACCACATAATCAAATCAGAATTGAGACTTGATGTGAGTGAAAGGGCTGTAGATAGATAGATAGATAGATAGATAGATAGATAGATAGATAGATAGATAGATAGATTTTTATTGATATAAAAAAATACGAAATTCCAGTGTTGCAGCAGCAAAATATCAGACACACAGCACTCATACAGAATATACATGAAATAATAGGACACAATATACATGAAATAATAATAGGATGGAATATAAGAACAAATAATTTAAAATATATACAAGTTGGGAATAAAAATGTACAACTGTTTAACTAGTATTGATAAAGCTGTAGATAAACCTATTGTGCAAGGTGCACTTAGTGCAGTTGTGATGTCTATGAGTCTTATCTAACACGGTAGGAATGATTTCTTGTAGCGGTCCGTGCAACATCGAAGCTGTTGGAGCCTCTTAAAGAAGGTGCTCCTCTAACAGCAAGACAACAGCAAGGCCGTCATCTGTCATCAGTTACATGCCATATGACTTAATGACCTTAATGAGGATGCACAGAATTGGATGTACATGGGAGTTTTGAGGTTTATCTTTTATTGGTTTTTGCAAAATGTTCATACAAATGTCAATTTCGAAGATCAAAGACATCCCTGTCAGTGGAGTTATGAGTAAAGCAGGGTTCTTAGACAAATGCATACACACAAAAAATCACTGTCACAGTATTTACTCACACAGACGTTGGCATTGCATTGAGGTGAAACACATCTGTATCAGCCAATGACCATGGAAATGTGTGCTTATTAGAGCAGTAACATTTTTTATAAATGTTGAAGATTTTTACCATTACAATTCTTCTTTGTTCTGCACTGACTCCTGCAGATCGTACTACTGTTGTCTTTAGTTGTTTACTTACAATGTTGAAATGTTAATCACCCAGTTTATCTAGAAAAGTGCTGGATTTAGTTTTTTCAACTTTAGCCTAAAATTAAGTGTCAGGTGGCATTAGCGTGTGTTTTTATTTTCCACAGATGCCCTCAAAATGCTATTCCAGATGTTTCTGAGGAGTATATATTTTTTTAAGTGTCCTCTAGTGTTGGGAGGATTACACCAGATCACAGAGCCAGCGGTGATTAACCACAGCTCAGACAGTCAGGGTCATTCATGTCAATTACTTGGAGCCTGAACATCTTTGACTCAAAGGTCTTATACTAAATAGCTCAGATTGCTCAAACTTTTCCACAGTGGAGGGCTTTGGATTTTCTCTGACACGTTCTCATTGGATTTGAAATGTTCTGTTTATTTGATCGACAGCATGATTTGTTTGTGTGTAGAAGAGTAGGTTTCTCTTGTAACCTTTAGATATATAGGTCATACTCCCTAAAATTAGTTTTTCCTCGCCACTGTCGCACTAAATGCTTGCTCTTGGGGGATTTACTGGAATTGTTGGGTCTTTGTAAATTATAGAGTGGTCTAGACCTACTCTAGCTGTAAAGTGTCTTGAGAAAACTCTTGTTATGATTTGATACTATAAATAAAATTGAATTGAATTGATTATATTCCCTCAAACGTCCTCTCTCACCCTCTCTTTCTTTATGAGATTTAGATATCCGGAGTGTATCTTCCCCTACCTCAATGACTGCTATACCACCCGTTATTCACACACCAACACACGCACACACGCACAGACACACGCACAGACACACACACAGACACACACACACACACACACATACATACACACACTACTATACTTTGCCATTGACAATGTGACAGCAATGGAAATAGAATTATATTCCAGCACACATGCAACCTCAACAGAACAAGAAGACGGGTTAAACACCAGGGGACTAAGACAATAAACAGCAGGAACGGTGTGACACACACACACACACACACACACACACACACACACACACACACACACACACACACACACACACACACACACACACACACACACACACACACACACACACACATACAGCTCTTCAGGGAACAAACTATTCACTGCTCCATCACTTACAGTCATGAAAGATAATCACACATGACTTGGTGAGGCAGAGTAGAGCTTCCACACACACACACACACACACGCACACGCACACGCACACGCACATACACACACACATGAACGTAAGAACTGGGCAGGGAATCAGAGACACAGATTGAAGGTGATTATAATTCACAGTGAAGTCTGGCTGGTTTAGCTATCACCAGCTCATTCATCTCTTTGTGTGTGTGTGCATGTGTGGTTGAGCACTCATCACGGTAGCAGGGGGAAAACAGACCTTGGACATATAAATCACAAAGATAGGGGAAGTGGGGAAGAGAGGGAGAAGAAATCAAGCCCACCCATCAAGGAAGAGGTGAATAAAGAATGGGTGGAAGGAACAAAGGGAGGAGTACTGAAAGACAATAAAAAGAGGATGGAAAAATAATTTGCAGGACAGCACAGTGTGTGATTCACAAAACAAAATGGATTCAGTTAAAGTAAACAGTAATGACATACACTCAGGTCTGCCACAGGAGGAAACAAAGAAGCATGGTTCCACAATAAAACAATGTGATTTTGTTTCTCAGATAAGGTAGAAATTGTCTTGCATCACCCAGATCTCTATCATTTGAGTCACTCTGCAGATTTGTATTTCTGGTAAATAAAATATTTTAACTTTATACAATGGCCACGGAAAGTATTTATTTCTTAGTGGTTGGCATGGTTCATTAAAGCAAAACTTATGCAACTTTTAAAACAATGAATAGCACAATATTGTGCGTAGTTTGCAAAGTGATCTACTAGTACTAAAGGTAGCATTTGATTGGCCAACACAGTGTGTTACAAGATGCCTTTGTATTGCATTGCAGCAAAAGTTGAGCCCGGTTCTACATTTTTGCCTTACAACTCTGCAATTTTTAATGTTAATCTAGATTAGGTTACCTCTCCGGGAACCATCACCTTATCGTGGTGGAGAGGTTTGTGTGTCCCTATGAACCTGAGGGCTGTGTTGTCTGGAGCTTTGTGCTCCTGGTAGGGTCTCCCATGGCAAAGTGGGAGGGGCCAGACAAAGAATGGTTCAAAAACCATATGAATAAACGAGGAAGACATAGAGTGACCCTGCCCGGAGGAAGCCCGGGGCCCCCGTCTGGAGCCAGGCCCAGATGGAGGGCCCGTCAGCGAGCGCCTGGTGGC
Source organism: Zingel zingel (assembly GCA_023566125.1). Taxonomy (NCBI): domain Eukaryota; kingdom Metazoa; phylum Chordata; class Actinopteri; order Perciformes; family Percidae; genus Zingel; species Zingel zingel. Next base: position 33,047,739 of record CM042327.1, on the reverse strand, counting down.
CGGGTTTGCCACGGAGCCCGGCCGGGCACAGCCTGAAAAAGCTATGTGGCATCTCTCTCTCCATCCCATGGGCCCACCACCTGTGGGAGGAACCACTGGGGTCGGGTGCGCTGCCATATGGGTGGCGGTGAAGGTCAGGGGCCTTGACGGCCCAGACCCAGGTGGCAGAGGCTGGCTCTGGGGACGTGGAATGTCACCTCTCTGTGGGGGAAGGAGCCAGAACTTGTGCGGGAGGTGGAGCGCTACCAGTTGGATCTGGTGGGGCTTACCTCTACGCACAGTCTTGGTTCTGGATAGGGGTTGGACTCTTTTCTTCTCCGGTGTTGCTCAGGGTGTGAGGCGCCGGGCGGGTGTGGGGATACTCACAAGCCCCTGGCTGAGAGCCGCTGCGTTGGAGTTTACCTCGGTGGACGAGTGGGTCGCCTCCCTACGCCTGCGGGTTGTGGGGGGGAAAACTCTGACTGTTGTTTGTGCATATGCACCAAACAGGAGTTCGGAGTATTCGGCCCTCTTGGAGACCTTGAAACACCATGTTCGAACATAGGGATGCTCATAAGTGTACCTGGTACCAGAGCACCCTAGGCTGAAGGTCAATGATCGATTTTATAATCGTTTCATCTGATCTGAGGTTGTGTGTTTTGGACACTCGGGTGAAGAGAGGGGCGGCGCTGTCAACAGATCACCATCTGGTGGTGAGTTGGGTCAGGGGGTGGGGGAAGACTCTGGACAGACCTGGTAAGCCCAAACGGGTATTGCGGGTAAATTGGGAACGTCTGTAGGAGGCCCCTGTCCGACAGACTTTCAACTCACACCTCCGGCGGAGCTTTTCGTGCATCCCTGGGGAGGCTGGGGACATTGAACCTGAGTGGACAATGTTCAAAGTTTCCATTGCTGAAGCTGCAGCGGGGAGCTGTGGTCTTAGGGTCTTAGGTGCCTCAACCCTCGAACACCATGGTGGACACCGGTGGTCAGGAAAGCCGTCCAACTGAAGAAGGAGTCTTTCCGGGATATGTTATCCCAGAGGACTCCGGAGGCAGTTGCAAGGTACCGAAGGGCCCGAAGGGCTGCAGCCTCTGCTGTGAAAGAGGCATAGCAGTGGGTGTGGGAGAAGTTCGGAGAAAACATGGAGAAAGACTTTCAGTCGGCACCAAGGTGCTTCTGGAATACCATTTGCCACCTCAGGAGTGGGAAGTGGGGAACCATCCAAGCTGTGTACAGTAAGGATGGTACACTGTTGACCTCAACTGAGGAGATAATAGGGCGGTGGAAGAAGCACTTTGAGGAACTCCTAAATCCAGCTAATACGCCCTCTGTGGTAGAGGCAGAGCCGGAGGATGATGGGGGATTGTCGTCAATTTCCCTGGTGGAAGTCGCTGAGGAAGTTAAACAACTCCACAGTGGCAAAGCCCCAGGGATTGATAAGATCCGTCCAGTAATGCTTAAAGCTCTGGGTGTGGAGGGGTTGTCTTGGTTGACTCGCCTCTTCAACGTTGCGTGTATGTCTGGGACAGTGCCTAAGGAGTGGCAGACGGGGGTGGTGGTTCCCTGTTCAAAAACGGGGACCAAAGGGTGTGTGCCAATTACAGGGGTATCACACTTCTCAGCCTCCCTGGTAAAGTCTACTCCAAGGTGCTGGAAAGGAGGGTTCGGCCGATAGTCGAACCTCGGGTTGAAGAGGAACAATGCGGATTCTGTCCTGGTCATGGAACAACGGATCAGATCTTCACCCTCGCAAGGATCCTGGAGGGAACCTGGGAGTATGCCCAACCGGTCTACATGTGCTTTGTGGATCTGGAGAAGGCGTATGACCGGGTCCCCCGGGAGATACTGTGGGAGGTGCTGCGGGAGTATGGGGTGAGGGGGTCCCTTCTTAGGGCCATCCAATCTCTGTACGACCAAAGCGAGAGCAGTAAGTCGGACTTGTTTCAGGTGAGGGTTAGCCTCCGCCAGGGCTGCGCTTTGTCACCAATCCTGTTTGTAGTATTTATGGACAGGATATCGAGGTGTAGTCGGGGTGGGGAGGGGTTGCAGTTCGGTGCACTGGGGATCTCATCGCTGTTTTTTGCAGATGATGTGGTCCTGATGGCATCATCGGCCTGTGACCTTCAGCACTCACTGGATCGGTTCGCAGCCGAGTGTGAAGCGGCTGGGATGAGGATCAGCACCTCTAAATCGGAGGCCATGGTTCTCAGCAGGAAACCGATGGAGTGCCTTCTCCAGGTAGGGAATGAGTCCTTGCCCCAAGTGAAGGAGTTCAAGTACCTTGGGGTCTTGTTCGCGAGTGAGGGGACAATGAAGCGGGAGATTGGTCGGAGAATTGGTATTACATTAAATTTATCGCACCGTTGCGACGAAAAGAGAGCTGAGCCAGAAGGCAAAGCTCTCAATCTAACCTGTCAGTTTTCGTTCCTACCCTCACACCAGGTTGATATCTGTTTAATGTTACCTATTGTCTTTTAGATATACAACTGGCAGACAGCAGTAGATCTGTGTTAGTCAGGGTCTTTAGCAGTTTTGGGAGATGTAAACTACCAAGGCACTTTCCCCCAAGTTAAGTGGTAGGGGTGATCTTTGCCAAGTGTTTTAAAAAAATCTGCCTAGTCTTTATTAAAAAGATGATTAAATGGATCATGAACATGAGCATGGCTTTTTATTTCTTTTTAGTCTCAGCAGAAGCTCATTAAACCATATTGGTGCAGTGATATTGTTGGGACTCTTAAGCAATAGTTATATAGTTTTTTCCGTTTCCGATCAATATGGACCAGTCACTACGGGACCCATGCCAGTGACTGCTCTGCCTCTGCCTCTGTCTCTGTGATGATTGGACATTTCCTGTAATGTTTCAACAATGTTGAAATGTTAATTACGGCCAGCTGAAGGAAATGATAGTAATATGTTTGTTCAGCTTTAACTATGTATTTTTAGGGTGAGACAATATGTTTAAACTCTCACAAACTCTCTCTATGAATCCCTCAGGTTGCAGCCAGGGTTCACTTTCCAGATGAGGTTAAAAAAGGAGAAATCATGTTTTTGTTTCTGTAAGTGTTGAGACTAGTGTGGGAACTCTGTCCTCTCCAGAAAGACAACTTTATAAGTTGTTTGTACAATCAGCAATTACAACCCATATTTACGTTTTATTGTTAGGCGGCGTCGCCCTCTAGTGGTCGTAGTAATTATGACGGGAGCTTAGGCAGGAAGTATAAGAGCGCCAAATTCTGCAAAAGGAGGCTGGTTACAGGACTTTTACCCAGGAGACCAGGGGTTGTGTACCATTTAAAAATAAAAATAAACGGTGAGTTTTTTTACTTTATGGAACAAACGGAACTATGTCACGTTCTGCGTCACAAGTGAAGTAACATCTCAAATGATCTGATTTTAACCCAAACCAGGATATTTTCCAAAACTTAACTAAGTGGTTTTGTTGCCCAAATCTAACCAAACTGCAACCATTTCACAAAACTTAATGATGTGTTTCAATCCTTGACCGTTGCGTTTACATATGAGGACAGAATATGCTTCTGTTAGTCGTATTTCCTGCCACCGCTAGGGGCTACGATTTATGAAACGCTCCTATGGCTTGTATTAGAGGGTAGGTATAAATTACCTGTATCGTCATATGACTTGTAAGAAAATCCTAAGTATTGCTCTATTCTACACAGAGGGACTGTACAGTAAGTTAATTTCCAAAGTATGTCAGTAAATTTCTCCTCTGATTTTTAAAGCTGAGACTCGTTGGTTTCATGTGGCTCTTCATCTTCATTCTGATCTCAAATGTGCGTGTTTGCATGTGTGCCATACACATTTAAATGATGAATAGCAGTGTGTGTGAGAGGGCTCATCTGCTGTGGACCCGTGAAACATTTTTGCCACGTATTTTTATTGCTAATCAATGTAGATGACACCATTTTTTCACACACTGTCACAGACAATCAATTGGAATTATGCCATGCTTTTTAACTGTCACTGGTAATCAATGAGGGTGGCACCATCATCTGCATCTCCTGATCATTACGTCCAGCAATCAATGACAAAGCCGGCTCGAGATGACACATGATCATCATACTGGCAGTCCATGATGATAGGTAGATATGTGTGCATGTGTGATGTGAGAGAACGGAAATGTGTGAAGCCCAATGGTATGCAGGCAGACAGACACAGGGAGGGAACTCATAACAATACAAAAACACAGACAAAGGTGGCTGGAAAGAATTTGACATTAGAGAAACACAAAGTTCAGGAAGTGGAGCAGTCATATTTCAAACCATGATTCTGCCAGGGCTATCAACAGACAGTACAGTAGACACCTCAACCTCCCTTCCTTCCTTCCTTCCTTCCTCACTAACTGCCTAGGTGCTCACAGTGACCTGAGTGGGTCATTCAATTTATGGTGTGTGTATTAAAGGCACTGTAAAGCCCCAATCAGCTTCTTTCTGTGAGCTTACATTGTTGCACTATTTTATGCCAAAGTTAGAACACTTTTGGTTATTTTGCATGACAGATTTAATTAGCCTAGTTGTTGGCAAAAGGTGATGCAATTTAGCAATTTGTTCACCAATGAGAATTTGGCAAAAACAGTTGTGAGGTTTGCAACAGTATTTAAACATGCATTACTGTAATTAATTGTTTTGCAGTGCAACAAGGTGTAAACATGACATATTATCACCTATAAAGTTAGCAAACAGTTTCCTATTTACACATCCATCACACACAGAGAAGCATTAGACTTCATTAGGAGCATTTTTCTGGCTTCCTGTCAATTGTAAGTCCAATATTGTCTCTTTTTTTAGTTCTGTTGTTGTCTCAACTCTGAGAGAAATATCCGTCTCTTTAGCTGTTAAATCTGTCACTGTATTCCCTAGCTAGTTGCAAAATTTTGGTGCCGAGCAGGGACTGTGAAGTGGGTTTGTCAGAGCTTATTTTTTTTTACAGAAAACAGCTGCCTGCTGATCCTGGAGATGCCGCTAAAACAACAAAGGGAAACACAGTCAGCTGCAAATTGTCTGTGGGTTTTTCACCAAGAGCAAGCCCTTTCACGTTAAACACCAGTATTTCATTCATTTGAAATATAAAGATTTTGAGGTAGGCAGTTTTAACAAAAAATGTAAGACAAAAGGTCTAGAGACACACACAATCCTGTTGAAGCAAGTTAGCTGAGTGTGTCAACTTTTATTATAATTGTAGATATTTGTTCCCTACGGAGCTCCCCTGGTCCCACTTTGTCAAAAAAATTAATTATAACTATCTCGTGGCCTCGAGATAGTAACTCGTGGCCTCAAGATACTATCTCGTGGCCTCAAGATAGTATCTTGTGGTCTCAAGATACTATCTCGTGGCCTCAAGATAAGTGTATATAAAAGGAGAATGCACAATGGAGCAGCTTTTTACAAGTATATACATGTAAAAAGTATAAATATAGGCTATAAAATATGAAGAAGAATTATAAAGGACTATGGATATGCAGTAGGCCTAGAGCTCTGCGCGGGACTGTTTTCTTCATCCCGCTCCCAGCGAATTTCTGACCATTACCGCCCGCACCCGCAACATGTGTTACACTCCCGCCCGCTCCCGCAATGTGTATGTCCACTCTCGCCCGCACCCACAAAACTCTGAGAATTTATGCCCCCACAATAATAGAGATGCATTGTCTTCTCCCGTCCCACATGAGAAAACACGTCATTTTATAGGTTAATAAGGAGAAGATGCAGGCAAAGAAGGCAGGTGCTTGCTGCTGTTAGACGGGGAGGAAGGAGCAGAGGATGAGGGAGAGAGGAGAGGGAGAGAGGGGGAGGAAGGAGCCGAGGATGAGGGAGAGAGGAGAGGGAGAGAGGGGGAGGAAGGAGCCGAGGATGAGGGAGAGAGGAGAGGGAGAGAGGGGGAGGAAGGAGCCGAGGATGAGGGAGCGGGCGGACGGTGGACGGAGCCTTGGCTCGGAGCTCCCCCGTCCTGGGAGGCTCAGACACGCTGGTGTCTGCTCATAGATGGGCTATACAGTATATACTCAGTCAGTATATATGTATATCTATGGTTTCTGCTGGCGTTGGGGGATTCCAGGCTACATCCCGATCCCGCAGTGTTTTTTTTAGCCGCCAGCAAAGTTAAAACCGCCCGCTCCCGTGAGATTTGCGTTGGGACCCGGCGGGACTCAATCCCAATGCAGCCCTCTAATATGCAGCCTACAAGATTTACATTACTGTATTAACAGAATTGTGATGAACAGTACTAGTAAATAAATAGAAACAGAATTGCACACTGAATATTAAAACAGAGAATATTGAGAGACTGTGAAGTATTGCACTACACTACAGGGTCCAGTTTAATGACAAAGGGTCCATGTGTCAGACACTTTACTATCTTGAGGCCACGAGATACTATCTTGAGGCCACGAGTTACTATCTTGAGGCCACGAGATAGTATCTTGAGGCCACGAGATACTATCTTGAGGCCACGAGATAGTATCTTGAGGCCACGAGTTACTATCTTGAGGCCACGAGATAGTATCTTGAGGCCACGAGTTACTATCTTGAGGCCACGAGATAGTATCTTGAGGCCACGAGTTACTATCTTGAGGCCACGAGATAGTATCTTGAGGCCACGAGATAGTATCTTGAGGCCACGAGTTACTATCTTGAGGCCACGAGATAGTTATGATTCATTTTTTTGACAAAGTGGGACCAGGGGGGCTCCGTAGTTCCCCAACATTTATTAATGAATATGTAATGCAATTGAGAAAGCTGAGACCAATGTATGCTTTATAAAAGTGTTAAGTTTTCTCTATCTGTCTCTTTGAGTGTGAATACACTTGTGCATGAGTTTGCATTTGGGTCAGCATTTCACCCTCAACATAATCACAAGGTGATGTGAAAGCCTGTGGTACTTTCATCAGTGGTAGATCACGTGATAATTAAGGTTTCCTCTGCAACTACTGATGCTATTATTTTAGAAGCAGAGTGTTTTACTCTGTCTGTTCAGCGGAAGAGGATAAGCCAATGCGCAGACATGTAGGAGGGGTGCGCCTGTAAAAAAATGAACAATTTATTGTTTCTCCTGTCCCAGTTCTCACCATTGACCGTGTGAGCACTGGTGATTTATTTTATTTACTTAACCAGGATGAATCTTCCAACTGCGGTCAGCATCCTGTCAAGAATTTTACACTAAATGTGCTGAAAGTTTCTCTGAGAAATAACTTTTTTAAAATCTTGTAATATGTTTCATTACAGAATATGAATAGTTTCCTCAGTCTCACCCCCCACCCCCTCTCAGACATACAACAAGCTTCTTACATTAAAGTTGTTATTTTAACCTTTGTGACTGACAGCTCTTTTTCATCTATGAACAATTGCATCTCCTTGAACCTTGAAAACAAGACAAGAGTTATTCCCTCCATTTCCTGCTTGACACACTCGCTGTAACTGTTGACCCGACATTCTCCACATGAGATAACTATGAAAATATTCACATCCTTTTTTTCCTGTTCACGCACCAAGGGATAGAGCAACAGAGATGTGTAGAAACCAAGACATGGAGGAAGGAGACTGATGGAGAATGAATGAGGGACGTTGCAGTGGAATAATAAGAGGCAGACAAATTTCAGTAACAGAGACCACACAGCAATCATGCCAGTCACAGACTATCACCAAGAGGTGGCCAAGCCATCTGTGTCTCTGTCCGCCTGTAGAATGACTTGCATCAAAACAGGAAATAGCCAATATCGCACTAATACACTGAGGCAACACACACAATGCCCTGAGGGACACCTCTACTCTGACACTACTTTGTGTTTGTGTGCTTGAATGTGTGTGTGATTGCTTTTTGTACATCTTTAGTCTCTCTGGGTGAGTGGGCTCTAACTTCAACGTGGTGCTGACTATATAATGGAAGAAACAGAAACTGTGTTTGAGCAAGGCTAATTCTGAAATGAAACAGAATGAGTAACTTAATAGTGCAAAAAAAATGACTCAATATCTGGACAGAGTTTGAATTACTCTGTTTTAATAATGTGGAAAGAAATTAAAGTTGGACTCAATGTTGTTTTATTGGGCATAATCTATAGTGTATGTAATACATTCATGATGGATTGTGTCTGTGGCTTTATAGATCTACATGTTGATTTATGGTGCCGCTGGATTGGATTAAATAAAGAATGTGTGTGTGTGTGTGTGTGTGTGTGTGTGTGTGTGTGTGTGTGTGTGTGTGTGTGTGTGTGTGTGTGTGTGTGTGTGTGTGTGTGTGTGTGTGTGTGTGTGTGTGTGCCCGCCCACTTCAGTTGTAGCCTAACACATGGCTGTGTAGGGGTGTGTTATTAGAAACTTCAACACAGCAGGCCTACTCTAGCCGCAACTGCATGTGTGTGTGTGTGTGTGTGTGTGTGTGTGTGTGTGTGTGTGTGTGTGTGTGTGTGTGTGTGTGTAGGCGTGTGTAGGCGGTGGTTCACACAATTGAGCACATCACTGCGAACTCAAGCCTGATTTATTTTACCCGCAAGTTCAAGAAAAGGCATTTTCCTTTTGGTTTTGTAACATAAAAGTGAGCTGAGGCAGCATCTTTTTTTTTTTTTTTTTTTTTTTTCCCCCTTTATGTCTCTTTCTGACTTTTTCTTTCTCTTCCTCTCACTCTCAGTATATGTGGTGGTCTACAGTGCTGGGTGCAAAAAGTAGTTACGTTACTGTAACGCGTTAACACGTTACAGTAACGTAACTACTTTTTCAGGTAAAAAGTAGTGTAATGCGCTACTACTGAAAATGTGGTAACGAAACGTAGTTCCTTTTTCAATTCGGCGCAACGTTACTTTTCCCAGGGACAGATTTGACGGCGACACTGCCTTCTCAGCTGCGCGCTCACAAGCTCCACACGGGACGTGACAGAGGCTGGTAGCAGAGCAATCATGGCAAGCGAGAAGCAGCCAAAGCTAACTTTTGAGAGCGTTTTAAGCGTCATAGCTTTTTGCTGGACGGCGCTCTGAGCCAGGCAGACACAAAGCTGACAACCTCACAGATGGACGCGGTGGAGACGGCCTCTATACACGCAGCGGACCGCTGTGGACTTGTGTCAGTTGCACGGACACGCAAGGATTTCCAGAAAAGAGGCTGCGTGTGCCTACGACAATGCACGAACCATCGTGGCTGTGTGACGGGTACAAGTCGATACAGACATTACATAGTATACACTAACACCGTGTAGCGCCGATGACCTGCCGATGTGCATTCAATCCGCACTGGACTAGTTCTTAAAGAATGAGCCGTCACTCTGAGTAGAGAATCCAGTCTGCGGTGTATTCAGACACTTCACTGATAAACCAGAGATTGGCTTTATGGTCAAAGATAGGTTTTGTATAATTAACTTCAGTCTCTGCCAGAGACGCTTTTAAAAGTAACGTAAAAGTAACGAGTAAAGTAAAACGTTACTTTCCATAGGGGGTAACTAAGTAAAGTAACGGATTACTTTTTTAAGAAGTAACGAGTAACGAGAAAACACTACTTTTTAAAAGTAACTTCCCCAACACTGGTGGTCTGTCATGTTAAATCGTAAACTTAGTTAGCCCATAGACACCAATCATGGAGGCACACAACTGTACATAAACACAACTACACACCCACAGTAAAAGATGGATAATGCTCTGGAGTAATCAGTCACATATAGGAGCCGACCTGTGTTGGGCCCCTGCCCTACTGTCCTCTGAGAAAAGCGTGTCATAATTTCTCACTGTGTTGGAATCATGAAACTGCTGAGCTGTTGGTGGCAGACATTTAGGATCAGACAAGTTGCTTACTGACGGTGTGAACAACATATGGCTTTCCATCTAAAGTTAATTTATTCCACATGAGAGAAAACATTAACGCCACAGCAAGGCACTGAATGAGACTTAACCTTCATTCCTCTGATGGATATTAAGGAATTGAGGAATTGAAGAAACACAACATGTGAATTTTTGTGTACTCCTCTATAATGATGCAGGGTTTCCTTTTAAACACAACTTTTATCTTTTGCCTAATCTCTCTCTTCACTCTCTCTTTCTCTGTCATACCTAAAGTCACATTGAATTCCCTATGCAGACCTTATGGGAAATCTATTATTTACACGGATGATGGCACCTCTGCTTTTCTTCCTCGCTGGAACACATGTTTAGTAGGTAGACCAGTGGCTGGTGCAATCTGAGGAGAAATCTTGGATTTAAACATTATTTTTAACCCGAGTCAAAAATTATATCTTTATCAGGGGGATAGAAGACATCTGTTGGATCACAAAATGGTTGCATAGGGAATGCTATATCGCCGAGTAACAAAGTAATATACAGACTGCTGAGGTAACAGGTAGGGCTAGTTGAACAGATGCTGCAAACTAAATCGCAATGATGGAAACAACAACTGTAGTAAAAATCTCAGCTGTATCTCCTTTCCTATGGAAACATATTTTGATGGGCAGGCCCCCCCCTTTCTTTGCACATTGTTTTGCATTTTTCTGCAGTGACCTCGTACTGCACTACTGGGTGTGACTGAAAAGCCCGACCAGTAAAGTCATCACAACATTTTCAACAATCCTGCCTGTCTGCCTATTCACACTGCCTGCCCACAATAAAAGCCCACTGGTTTACACTTGCAGTAAGATGTTTAATGCACTGCACTGCCATGTTGTTTCAAAAGGAAAATGAATCAGATTATACCCAGATGGACTGCCACACACACACACACACACACACACACACACACACACACACACACACACACACCCTTTATTTCACATTTACGTACAATGTGTGTCAGATAAAGAATAACTATAGCACAGACACACAATGTGCCCTCATTAGTCATAAACTCTGATTTAAACTCCTGATAAAGAACCTGAGAAATAGTACCACCTAACACACACACATACACACATATATACACACACACACACACACATGGTTATGAATTCCTGGCAGCACACACTTATCCTATTGGTACTTGATAATGTGATAAAGAGAGCACAGCCTCATACCACACACACACACACACACACACACACACACACACACACACACACACACACACACACACAGAGGACAGCAGCGAGTAGCTACTCACAAACACACATTGGTATAGTTTAGTGAGCCTCCATGCATTCAGACTACCTGTTTAAACCAATCATTACATCGCCCCTGGCTCATATGTAACACTAAGGAGAGGAGGGGTGGTAGATGGATGGATGCAGGGAGAGAAAGAGAGGGTGGGGTCAGGGGAGGGAGGGAGGGAAAGAGGGAAAGATGGATTGACTATAAGCAGAGGGAAACAGATTGTTGGCTTAAACCTGCAATGTAAAAAAAAGAGCTCATAATACAGTTCTACACTGACTGTAAGGGAAATATATCGAGAGCACTTTGTGGTAAAGAGATCCCAGGATAAAACAAAAGAAAGACCATAGGTGGAGTAAAGTGGAGGAACAATTTACCAAAAAGGAAAGCAGTTTTCTTGACAGCATCAAAGTAGAGCTTAGGATGAATCAATAAACTGTGAGAGTGGGATGTAAAGTAGGACAGGTGAGGGGACAAGTCTTTTGATTTTAGGCAGGAGACTTGATAAATGGGAAGAATATGTAACACAGAGGCAGGGATGGCAGGGTGTGGCGCTGCGGACAGTCAGGAGAGAGAGAGAGAGAGAGAGAGAGAGAGAGAGAGAGAGAGAGAGAGAGAGAGAGAGAGAGAGAGAGAGAGAGACAGAGAGAGACAGAGAGAGAGAGAGAGAGAGAGAGAGAGAGAGAGAGAGAGAGAGACAGAGATGTAAGGGTGAGATGAAGAGGAATGAAAAAGTATAGGTGTGGGAGGGATCAAACCGTCTGGACGGATGGTTGGTGTGAGAAATAATGTGTTGCAGAGGAAGAGGGAGAGAGGGTAAGCACACAGGAAGAATGAAACGGCGTTGGACACGGGGTGATGAATGGTTAACGCCGTAGGCAGGAGAATGGTAACGAAAGCTAGATAAGGGGAAGGAAAGGAATAGCGATGCAGAGTTACCCTCACAATTAAAATATATCATTAATAAATATAATGTCCTTATCTAAAAGTAGCAATACCACACTCGAAAAATACTGCTGCATTCAAAAATGTAAAAGTATGTATCAAAAGTAACAGCACTCATAAGGCAGAGTAGTTACTGTCAGTGTTACACTATTACATTATTATTACTGATGTATTTACATGTAAGCAGTACATACATTTAACTACTTCATATACCTCTGGTAGTTAGAGCTGTAACAAGTATTATATTTTATAAACTGATCATATTTTTTTTGTGTAAAATCTTAATTTGAAAAACAACGTTTCTCTCCGAAATATAGTAGAGTAGAAGGAGTCAAAATTGTACGTAGTGCAAGTATAGTACTTGAGTAAATAAAGCATTTGTTCAATTTCAAATCTCTCAACCTCGTATTTGCAAAAACAAATGAAGGTTCTGTCAACCCTTGTTACGTAAGCTTTTAAGTGGGTATATGGAAATCCTGGAGCTTTCTTAGTGGGTATACGACATATTCCTGCGTATCACATACACTACAGCTTAATTACTTTCCACCACTGCAAATTTACCATAATCGTAATCCAGCCACCAGTTGTTGAGATATTTCCATCTGGTCCACCAACCCGTTCTCGCTCCGAACTCGTAAAATATGGATGTTTGGACAGTGGCTGTCAGCGTCTGAAGCGATGAAAAAAACGCCCTTCAGCATGTTTGTATAACGTACCGGGGAGAGCAGCATCTACACGGGGTTTAGCGAGTAGTATGTAAGGGGGAAATTCTGCGTAGGGAGGTTAGGTTAGGGGGGTGGTGGATAGGTGAAACACAGGACTTTCACCCAGGAGACCGAGGTTCGTGTCCGGCGTGTGTCTTTAATCGGTCCGTTATTCCCGCATGTCACGGAAGCGTAAGCCCACCCACGACCTTTTCTTAAACCCAACCATCCCATTCTTCCCGCGAGTCACAGAAACGTAAGCCCAACCAAGAGCTTTTCCTTAACCTAACTGCGTCAAAAGGGACGCCAATAGTCCCGACCAAGCGCGTTTGGTTAAAGCGCGTTATATGACGCTAAAGGAGACTTTTAGCGACAAAGGCACTTGACCAAGCGTCCGTATTTTACGAGGTGGGAGTGAGAATGTGTTGGGACCACAGTGTTGTAGTACTCGAGGTCAGTCTTAGTCTTAAGACCGGTCTCAAGACCACTTTTTGAAGGTCTCATTCTCAACTCAGAATTGACCGCATATTTACTCGGTTTTGTCTTGGTCTCGGATAAAGAGGACTCTGGATTTTATTTCAAGACCAGTCAAGACCACTGCAGGGATATCACTAAGTTGCCTCTGCATTGTCTAATTGTATGTGTTAACATCATTACTGTGATTGGATGTAAAACTTCCTGCTTCAAATGCAACAAAAGACATTTCTAATTTGAAATTCCCTCTCCCTGCCCCCCTAACACACACTACCAAGAAAGTGAATGCGAGAGACAGGAGAAGATCTGGCTGTCTGGCACTGGTCTGGTCTTGGTCTTGACTCGGTCTTGCCCTGCCTTGGTCTTGGTCTTGACTTGGTCTCAACCCCTCAAAGTCTTGGTCTTGACTTGGTCTCGTTACACTTTGGTCTTGGTGACTTGGTCTCAGTTTAGGCGGTCTTGATTACAACACTGCTGGACCAAAGTGGTAAAAATATATAACTAAAACAGAATTTATTTATTCTAAATGGAAGATTAGCACACTTGTAATACACTGTTGGATGAATGAACAGAGGATGAGGTAGGAATGATATTCAGATGAAAGCCTTTGAAAATGAGAATGTGGTGGATGGAAGGAAAGAGGGAGGAAACAATAGATTGATAGATGACTGAGGCAGGACATGGTTTCTGACTAATGGTGAACCAAGGTGGCAGAATGGACGGAAAGAAGAGCTAAAAGGGAGGGTGGGGAAGCACAGATGGATGGGAAGAGTGTCATGCTGCTTAACGAATGTTTCCCAGGCCTGTAGTTCAATTCCTTTTCAGAATTAAAGCTCCATCTATCATCCCAATGCGCCTCGTTAGCAGTGAAGCCCTAACCAATCCCAACACAACCATTTACATTTTAAGTAAGATGGACGATGGAGCTTTTATCTGTCTGTGTTCCTGTCTGCCTCTCTGTCTATATCTGTTTCTTTCTTTCTCTGTCCATCTATCACCCTTGCACAATCACACAAACACATACACATATTCATGTCCAAAGTCTGTGCTGCTGTCAACCAAAAGAAATTGCTGCAGAAACATTTGTGTCTTTCATTAAAAGCATGAAACCAAACACAGAGAAAAAGACTTAGCACAACTGCATATTGTTTTTCCACTGAAGTATCTCACTGTCAACCAGAATTGTATGAAATCAGTTTAATTAAGGTAATAAAAGAATTACCAGTCATGGGACACTTTATCCCTGCTTGGCCATGGGTATTCTTTGTTATTACGGCAATAATAATATAATACAGCTCTAGCCTAATTAAAATTGTCCTATCCATTTTACTTCTGCTTCTTGAAATTATTTGTGAAGAAATACTTACGTATAAGTCACTGTCTGACGGTGGCGCAGCAGCCAGCTAATAATGACTGGGTCGTATTTCACACAATTCAATTTCAGTGACGAACAGCAAAAGGTCTTAATTGCTTTTTGCTTTGCTCTCTATAAAGCTGAGTCACATCCTGCAGTCCATGAAGGAAATTGGAACGGATTCCCTACCTTCCGTATTTACAACATAATTATCAACATGCCACAGACTTTTTACTAGATCAATGACAATCAAAGTCTCAGTGTAAAAATAAGTTTGATGTGCTTTGAGAATTGATGTGATTTGAAGACAAGACAGAGAGGAAGACAGAGCACATGCCAGTGGTAACTAACCACAGTCATTAAAATAGTATATTACAGGTGCATCAAAATAAAATATGAAATCAATAAACGTGCATAAAGGCGCATGCAGAAACTGTAGTAAGTGAAGGAAATTAAAAAAGAGGAAAAAGGAAACAGGCAAGAACAGAGAAGAAAATAAGGAGAGTTTGGTGTAGATGCAGGCTGAAAGAATTGGGACTGAAAGTTCAGCTGCATTACTTTGAGTTTGAATACAAAGTTGTCTTGGACCAAGTTGATCGTGTTCCAGGATACTGTGGTTCATGAGCAAATTACGCATTAGGATGAGAAATTTTCTTTCATTTTTTCTGTGCTACAGCTTACCACAATGTCAGCTTAAGTCTACGTTCATGAGTTTAATTGTAATTATATATGAACAAATCCACCAGTGAATTAATTGTACCCAATGCACTGTAGTATGGCAGGCAATGCAGGGTTGACTGGAAATGTGAGATAATGGAGGGGTCAAAAGGTTAAGAATTATACATAATACTATAATTAGTCACTTTCTTGTAGAGAGTTATTAAGGAAATGTCTTAACTTTTGACAGAGCCAGGCTAGCTGTTACACACTTCGTCTGGTCTTTTTTTTTATTTATTTTAGTGGTTCACCGTCAAATGGAAGACAATCAAAATAGTTTTTTACCTCTAGTATCTTGCCGATCACCCTGGACCGGCATGATGGCTGTGATGCAGTGTAGCACGGTTGCTGCACAGAAAAATTGTTTAAATCTGCTAGACTAGTAATCTCTAGGGTGTACCCAGCTTCTCTCCCAAAGCATACTGGGATGGGCGACAGCCCTCCGCAACCCCGCTAAGGATAAGTGGGTATGATAATGGACAAATAGATGGAAGGATCACCCTTGATGCCTCCATCCCATGTTAGCTCCAGCTACTCTCTGTCTCTGTTTGTTACCCGACCTCTCTCTCTTTTGCTCTTCCCCAATCTTTATCCATCTGTCTCTATCAACACTCTCCTACCCTCTTGTGCTCCCTTTCTTTACTACTCTAATCTCTACTTTGCATCACTTTATTTCTTTCTCCATCTGTCTGCCTGTCTGTCTGTCTCTGCTGACGGTGGCCATTATTAAAAGCTGTCCTGTCAGATATGTCGCTCATGGCTGTTATTGATGCCCCTTCATTACTCATTATGGTTGAGTGCCTGTATTAGTGCTGACTGGCCATAAACTAGCCGACACAAACACACACATGCCTGTACGCTGTAACACTGTTGCACACACATACAGTACTTCACATCGATACACACACACTCACAACATCTACAGCGACAGGCAGCAAGACAGAAGATTGTATTGTTTCACTCAACCTTTGCATAAAATGTGAAATCACAGAGGTTTCGGGAGATCTGCTTGTTGCCTAACATTTGGGTGATAAGATATTAAATATATGATAATATATATCCACTAACAGTAAACCTATTATTTTCCTTGACATGGCTTGGTGTGTAGAAAAATTGCTTACAAAAAGAGATAAACATGAATCATTCTTTAAACTCAATCAGACAAAGAAACGTAAGCTTTTGCTGTCAAAAAAAAAAAAAAAAAACACAGGAGTGAGTCCAGTCTTTGCAGATTGTGTATTATAATAGACTCATTCTCAATGTACATTTACAATAACTTCTGGGTAGAAAACTCCTGCGTCCCTATCTACATCAAATGTAACAGTGCTGAGCAAACGGAGATGAGGAACAACTGGATATACTTTCATCCCATTCATTGTTTGATGCTTTCATATGTCAACACTTTCAGTAACTTCAGGTTGGAGACCTAATTTACCTGTTGGGCCAAACACTAAAGAAAACAACACCACCCAAACTAGCAATCAGTTTGACCAGCGGTGAGATGTTGCTGTTCGTAACACTAGATTTGGTTTATTTGAAGACACTAGCAAAGGACGACAGTACAGAAAATAAGCACAGCTGAAATGTCAGATCAGGTCCGATCATATCTACATACGATATATCTTTAAACTTTACAGTTAAGGCTGAAAATGACAACAGAAATAAATAAGTTTGCCGATTTCAAATATCTCCGCACTGCCATTTGTCTACCCAGAAGTGTTTTTTGTATTAGCGCAACGTCACAGTGATTCGGTTTATATGAAGCTTTACGAATATGTCTATGTATAGCAATATCCAATTTCAAGTTCCATTTCTTTTCTAGACCAAAAAACATGTAGTAATGGTATCAACATTGGTATTGGGATGTTAGCCATGGTATACTCTATATCCTTCGCATTCCACTTCCGGGATTGCTCCGGTGCTGCAGAAAATTCCGCCGGATGCACGTATTTTCCGCTTCCTTCCGCTTTGTTTGAGTTGGAATTTAAAATTTGCTGGATTGATGAGGACTATGGTTAACTGCTCCTCAGATCTCTGCAGGGTAAGTTGAGACAGCTAGCTAGACTATCTGTCCAATCTAAGTTCTCTCGCACAACTATTTTGCAGTGGCTCTGTGTGAAGTTTAGCACCGCCCAAGACGATTCTGATTGGTTTAAAGAAATGCCATTAAACCACAGCATGTTTTCCTCCCATCCCTGAATGCTGTGTGGAGTAGCCTGTGTTTCCAGCACAGTGCTGATCAAAAAGTTGTCATGCTAAAATTCAACACATTTTATACGGAACAAACGTGGCTAGTCTCGCTTTGCCAGACCGTCCGGTTTGTTCCATATAAAATGTGTTGAATTTTAGCATGACAACTTTGAAAACACTGTGCTGGAAACACATGGATGATTTCGTTGGCTATGTGTTCTTGGGTGGAGAGGAGTATGGAGGAATGTCATGGATGAAAGACAGGGCGGTAGTGTGATTTCTTTCATGGTTAATTTCAAATGATCCTTCACACACACCCTTCACTCAGCCGTTACTGTTAACACAAGACTGTGTCTGATTTATAGGTCACAGGATACTGGCTCTGTTTATACTACAGATACCTCTCTCTCATATGAGAAAACCATGCACAGTGTAGAAAGGTATCTGACAGATGCCTTTTATGAGTTTGACACTCACTCTCCTGTTTGTGAATACATAGATTTTATCAGACCTCACACATGCCTTCACACAGTGGCATATGGAAGTACTTTCTCTTGTTTGTCTCTGTGCTTTTCTGTGTTGTCTTTGGTTTGGTCACATGTCAGGGGAAGTCATGTTGGACGTCCTCTCATCACATAAGGATGAAAGGATCATTGAGTTCACTGGCCAAGGAGAGGTAATGTTTAACTGGGGAAACATATAAAACACATGTAACTAAAATAAAAGGGAATGTGGCTTGTTGTTTGAAACGTTATCATCAGTACTGTCAAAGTGAAGCCCACTTGTCTACACTCAACAGATGACAATGCAGCATAACCTTTAGAGTATTTAGTTTCATGGCACTTTTGACTTTAGTGGTGAATTACTGCATAGAATTAAAAATTGAGCTACAGAACGAGTATTTTTGTACTGAAAAATACATTTCTCACAGATGGAGTCTAATGAGATCTCATACTCTTAATATCATCCTTAATATAACAGTAATCCACCACAAACGGACACAGCATTCATAACTAAATCTGCAATTTCACCACTTCGGGGGAGTCCTTTTAAGCTTAAAGCACATGGAGCAACATTATAATTAATTTGGAGTCATGTTTCTGGCCACCTGAGAAATGTACTCTAGGTCCACGTTTGAGTCTCCTTTTAACTCTTGTTTTGATCTCCACCAATTCCTGAGTAAAATATCTGGCTCTTAAGCTGCTAAATGCTCCACTATGTTCACTAGCTAGTTGCTAACTGTGTGTGTCTACTGTTTGGTGCTGAGCAGGTAGTGTACAGCGGGTCTATCAGAGCCTTTTGTTTTGTTATGCGGCTAGAAAGAGAGTTGAGGGTAACTGCAGGAACAGGTGATCATTTTCTGTGACTACTTGAAAAGGTGACACATAGTCATTTGATCCATAAAAAAATATTAATTAATATTAATTGATCCGTAACAAGTATTAAACAGTGCAGCTTTAAAACATCAAAAGGATGCTTTTTGGGGAAAGCACAAAGGAAATGGTCAGCATTTGTATATTAGAGTTTCAACTTTCATGTGACAACAGTACTGCAAAACATCCTGATGTTTTTTTAATGGGACAGAGGCTATATTGACAAGCACTACAGGTACAGTGCATGAGGGGTTGTATCAGGAAAGTAATAAAGAGACTGCGGGGTTGAGGTCTTGCAAACTAATTGCAGCGTGATGAATTTGTCTTGGAACAACAAGCAGCATCTGAAAGCTGCTGTGTCTCCTTGACTGATTAAACTGCACTGCCTCCCCCATCATTCATCATACATTTTTATGGCTTCTTCGGGGAATAGTTTGTGAATGTGTACAGTACTTGTATGTTTGTAGTGTGTATCCTTAAGTCTTTGCGCGTGCGCACACACACACACACACGCACACACACACACACATACATAGTGCGTCTCACTATCTTTGTGGGGACCCGTCATTGACATAATGCATTCCCTAGCCCCTTACCCTAACCTTAACCATCACAACTAAATGCCTAACCTTAACCCTTCCCTTCACCATAACCATAACCTAATTCTAACCTTAATCCTAAAACCAAGTCTTAACCCTCAAACAGCCCTTAACCTTGTGGGGTCCAGCATTTTGGCCCCACAAAGCTGTGCGGACCCCACAAGTATACTGGACTACCGGTTTTTGGACCCCACAAATGAAGTTAAACAAGAACACACACACACACACACACACACACACATACACTGCTTAACATGTGTAGGGTATTGGGTCGTGAGTGTGTGTGTGTGTGTGTGTGTGTGTGTGTGTGTGTGTGTGTGTGTGTGTGTCAGGAGAGGAGTGGTCAGGCAATTAAGCAGCTGTGCTAACGATCATCTCACTGCAGAATCACACAATGTTTTACAGCGGCATCAGGCACTTTACTGCCTTTTTTGTCACGGTGATATAGTATTCTCCACCATAAAGTGCTGATACTGGTTGATTGTTTCGGCCTCCTCAGGCTTGTTCTTTTGCGTACGTACACACAGGCGCGCTCACACACACACACACACACACACACACACACACACACACACAACACACATTTGTTCTCTCTGTCTTTTATGCACACACATATGCACACACATTACCATTCTTTTATAGCGTGTGTATTTTTTATGGCTAGTGTCTACTGGTCTGCCCCGGGACCAATCTCAAGCCGTAGATCTCACTTATCATAAAATGAGTGTGCTGTAGAGTAAGACCGGTAGCCATGCTGGTAATCTTCCATTGAGCATCTCCTCTGCAGATATCCTCCATTACAGAAATACGGGCCACTGCAGCCCATTCATTCTGAAATGTTGGTAGGAACAACAGGAAAGGGACTGAAGTCCAACTGTGTCAAAGAAACTTTCCATATCATATTCATACCTGTGCTGGCTAAAGGTGAGTAGGACATTTATTTAGAAAATGGCTTGAATAGATTCAATGATTGCAACACAAAGTGGAGCTTCTTCACATTTATATATATCTATCCCTTTTTATTATGCATGTTATTTTCGGGATGGTAAACACATCTTAACCACAAAGAGTCTGTTGCCTTGGTAACAGCATACAGGGTTCCTAACAGAGAAGTAATATAAGAAAGTAAAATAGAAGTTTCACAAATAGACTTGCATTAGAAAGATTGCATAGAAAGATTATTACTGTATTCAATTTCTCAAACTATTGGATGGATTGTCATGAAAATGTGAAGGCCTATAGATATCCATTGTCCCAAGAGGATGAACTGTAATGACTTGATCCCCACATATTTCATCTAGCGCCATCATCAGGTCAAATTTTGAATTTGACCAATACTTTGATTTATGACCACAAATGCACAAAACTGACATTCTCATCAGTCTCAGTTGTACTTTGTCTCTAAGTCGAATCAGCAAATGCTAACATGTTGAACTAAGACGATAACATGGTAAATATCAGCATGTTAGCATTGTCATTGTAATCATAATAGCAATGATAAAGTTAGCATTTACTTTAAGACCTTTAAAGTAAATGCTAACTTTATGTAACTTTACAGTGTGTAACATTTGTAGTTGTTCATTATCAAAATCGGTGTTACCCGTTCACAAACTTGTCCTTTTTCATGAATATTTACCACCACCATCAATTCCAAGTATTCCTTTTGGCTTGAGATTTTACATTTGCATTCGCATGAACTGGGTTAGACGCTCCATATTCATGCGCCATCTTGAAATACGTTAGCTGGTAAGGGACATACAGGATATACTGCTCCGCCTTTCGCGTTTTCGCTTTCACATGATAAACTCACAGGTGCTGCTAATGCTGCTAATGCTGCTAATGGGTATCGTAGCTTCCCGGCCACGGCAAGTTTGAAGAAAGAAATATGGAGGACCACACGTATTCAAAATCCAAATTTCAGGAACAGGAGTCTTCTTCTTCACCCAGAAAAAGAAAAAGGATATTGAAAAGAGCAAGAGACCGGCTTCTTGAAGCGTGAAGGCTACCGTAGCTGTTATACGTACTTTGAACTGCGTGGCGTCAGAGAGTTGATTGCGATGTATGATCTCAACGCTAGATAGGAGAAATTCCTACACATTGGACCTTTAAAGCCCCGAAGTACAGCTTCAAAAAGACAGTAGTGTGACTCCTACTTTTAAAAGTTTAAAAGTGCATTATTTGTTGGTTATGCCATTTGGCAGTATTTGCAGTTTCAATCCATCACTATAGTTACAGTAATGGTTAGATTTTACATGGTGTTTTCTATAATCACTGGTGTACACAGCCTATACGTTCAAGTTACCTGTAGATAAAGCTAAAAGAAATCTTCAGTCCAGCCAAACTCACCTCACCCGTTGCAGTAAGTTAGGCTGTTTTTAAAAACAAAACAAAAAAATATGCAAAGGTTATAAATACAAACACACTAGCACACTGTGAGAAATCATATTCACCTCACACAAAACTGCCATCACACACACACACACACACACACACACACACACACACACACACATAGTGCGTCTCACTATCTTTGTGGGGACCCATCATTGACATAATGCATTCCCTAGCCCCTTACCCTAACCTTAACCATCACAACTAAATGCCTAACCTTAACCCTTACCCTCACCCTAACCATAACCTAATTCTAACCCTAATCCTAAAACCAAGTCTTAACCCTCAAACAGACCTTTAACCTTGTGGGGTCCAGCATTTTGGCCCCACAAAGCTGTCCGGACCCCACAAGTATACTGTATTCCCAGTTTTTCGACCCCACGAATGTAGTTTAACAAGAACACACACTCACACACTCACACACACACACACACACACACACACACACACGCGTGCACACACATACGCGCACGCACACACACACGCACACACACACAAGCACGTTGAGCTCCAAACTGCAACAGATGCTAACAAACCATTACAGAAGCATAAGCACCACCAAAAACAAACCCTTATGGTAACATCAAGAAAAAGTTTGCTGACATCGAGCTTCTTAATGTTAGCTTTGTTTGTTGACTTTTTGTTGATACTGCAGCCGGCAAAGTAATTTTTCTGTATCTGCTGCACATATAAAAGTCATGCGTAAAATTTTCCTTTTACACTCCCCCTGGTGCTGCTGCAGACATTTTAATTTATTGTGTATTTGTGCATCCATTTGTGTGCTTGAAAAGTGTGTAAAAGAGTAATGGCATTCTTGCGTGTGTGTGTGTGTGTGTGTGTGTGTGTGTGTAGTAGCTTTCTGCCTGTGTGCGTGTATGTGGTGTATGGATTGATATGTATATGTGTGCATGCCTCACAGCCTGACTTTGTGCGTGCACATTTTGTAAGAGTGTGTGTGTGGTGCATGGGGTTTTAATTAATCTCTGTCATTAATAATTTAATCATGGCTTTTTGTTTAATAAACAGTTTGGCAGTGATGTATTGCTGCTAGGTCAGGTAATTTGATTGGCGGTGGAAATGAGCTGGTTATGCATATGTCTCTCTCTCTCTCTCTCTCTCTCTCTCTCTCTCTCTCTCTCTCTCTCTCGCTCTCTCCCTCTCCTTCTCTCTCTCTCTCTCTCTCTCTCGCTCTCTCCCTCTCCTTCTCTCTCTCTCTCTCTCTCGCTCTCTCTCTCTCTCTCTCTCTCTCTCTCTCTCTCTCTCTCTCTCTCGCTCTCTCCCTCTCCTTCTCTCTCTCTCTCTCTCTCTCTCGCTCTCTCCCTCTCCTTCTCTCTCTCTCTCTCTCTCTCTCTCTCTCTCTCTCTCTCTCTCTCTCTCTCTCTCCCTCCCTCTCTCTCCCTTTTTCTATACCAGAGATATTACTGCTGGCATTCAGGACCGGCGAGTGTGCACACACAACAGGGGGAGGGCAATTACGCTAAGATGCCATAATGATCAGTGATGGATGTAGAGAGAGGAGGTTCTTTCAGAGCACATTTTAGCTAATGGAATAACACTGTAGAGGAAAAAACTGCAAAAACAAAATTCTAAATTACTTTATATTACAAAGTATGTTTCCATCAATGTCTCTTCAACTATTATTCAGGGGACCAAAATGTGGTTGTATGCTTTTTTACTGTAGGCTCCCTTTTCTGCTCGAGTATATTTACTGAGCCTGGTCCTACAGTGGGCCGAGACTGAATGTATTCAGTGCTTCCACTTGTCAACACTAGATGGCACTCTTGAATAATCAGCTTCAAACTATACAGCGCTACTTCAGAACTTCCCCTGATGTTTACTGCCTTGATCTACCTTAATCTACTTCATCATTCCTCACTACTTATTTAGTTTATGGCACCTGCATCTAATGTGCTTAATCATGAACACCATGAATCCAACATGACAATCACTGCTGGTCAGCTTGATTAGTCTTACACTTCTTAGTAAGGTAAGTAAGCCTACAGTCGCCCAGTGTGAGATCTCACTGGCCCTTTATATGTAAAAAAAAAAACAATGCAGAAATACAGTAAAGGCGGTAATAATGCAGTATGTGTGTAGCTGTAGGACGTCATCTAGTACCTACAAACTCCCCCTTCAAATACTGTAAAAACTCCTGATTGTCTTTTATTAGTTTACAATATATATATATATATATATATATATATATATATATATATATATATATATATATATATACAAACAAAGTAAAAAAAAAAATTATATATATATATATATATATATATATATATATATATATATATATATATATATATATATATATATATATACTGTATTTGTATATATATATATATATATATATATATATATATATATATATATTGAACATATATATATACAAATACAGTAAAATAAAGTAAATAGCACAGAACATGAACACTATTTTTTTGCTAAATAGGTGTAACAGGTCTCTTTCATTTCAACCATATATTTATCTGTTGTACTTGCAAATTTTCATTGGCTAGCTCTGCAATAATTGAGTTTTGTATGAATATTTTATGCTATTATTAAAAAGAAGCACATTATGTGAATTTTATTTTATTTTATTAAGCCCAGACAATAGGAGCTTCAGTGAAGTGAACCTAGTTGGGCTTCTTTTCTCTGCTCAGCCTCCCTCTCTGTTGAACCTTGTCTGCTAATCAAACATACTATACACAATCTTCAGTCTTTCTGCACCCTCTCCACCCATTCTCCAGTCAAATGCAAATAATTGTGTGTAGTGTTTTGCAAAAAGAGTGCCATTAGATTTAAGATATCAGTCAGCTTTCTGTGTTAGAGTTCCAGTGTGAGTGTGTAACATAACATCATGTTGAACTGGTCTATTACAGTGGACAGCTCAAGGGGAGATAGGCATGCTGTGGCACTGTTTGGTCCATTTCACTTGCTGTGGTTGCATTACTGTAGCGTATGTAATGCCAGTATGATAATATTGTGTGCATCCTTTTGGGAGGTGAGTATACTAGGCTATATGTGTGTGAGGGCATAGATAATAATGAAGAAACCTGCATGTAAAAAGATTAGGATTGATTGGACTGGTGTCTATGTGTATGTCGTTCACGGGATTACAAGCAGCACTACCAAATGTTGGTATTATTTTGTCTATTTCTTAATGGTGGTGCCAAAAAACTCAACAATGATATAAAGATGAAAAGAGAGATGCAACATGATCAAGCCAGATACATTCACTCCATGTCCAAAAGTGTGTGGACACCCAAATGTAAACTCATATGTGATCGTTGAACATCTCATTCCAACATCCTGCAACGACATTATGTATAGGATGTTGCCCTAAACGTGTTGGATGGGTTTGATGTCACGGCTCAGTTCTTCCTTATACAAAACTTCACTTCTTCATGTGTTCTAATCATAATAATCCAGTTCTAGATTATTTAACACACATACACACACACACACACACACACACACACACACACACACACTGTCAGTCAGACTCATATTTGCTAATACATATTTACCATGTATTTCTCTCTAACCCTCTCTCACACAGAAAGAGAGGCTACAGTCACATTTGCACATACAGTGTATATGGGGAAGCAGGGAAGAGGAACAAGGCTGATGCAGTGCATGAATTTAATATCCTCCATTACTAGGGTTATATTTCACTGAGGAAAACAACAAATGTACCTCTATCCATGCAAAAATGTCTCAGTGTTGTGAAATTTGAATGTTATTCAGTATGTGTCCACAGTTATTGGTGGATAGGCAGTTATTTCCCTTTATACCATGGCCAAGGAGAATCCTTGATTCTGATTAGCTGGAAGGAGTCCATTAATTTCTAGTATCAGAATAATTAGACAATTCTGAAGTAGGTGCTCTAAATGAATGCACCTCCGTAGGTTATGAAAGCAACAGTTTGGGCACAGTTTAGCTTAAGAGCTTGGAGTATGTGTTGAGTTTGTGCAAACAATGCAAAGTAACTGTAGAAAAATGAGCTAATGAGAATGGTGCAAATTTAATTTCAAATTTGTTTGGTTGTCTGGATGTCTAAATCAACCCATGTTGAGAGGAGAAAAAAAGAGAGAAAGAGAGGAGGAATAGTGTAATTTAAGATGATAGCCTGCGGTTTGAAGGTCAGCTTCAGGAGAAAGACAAGGAAGGTGGGAATAAGTGTGAAAATAAGTGTGAAAGTTAAGAGAAGTGTCTAAGGCCCCTATGAGGAGGACCCTTACCATTTCAGTTTATATTGTGCCCCATTGGTGCATACTACCAAACAAATTTGCAATTAATCACATTAACACAACAAATTGCCCTATAGTGAACATAGGCCTCCGGGGTCCTTTGGAGGGCAGTTGCCTGGTCCAGCCTTGTGTGTCTGTGTATTCTCCACTGTGAAGATTAATAATACTGCACTATACTTTTCTCTGTTCACGATTTGAGAGCAATCAGTAAAATTACTCTTCGTGTCTGATGAAACCAGACTTTAAAACTGGTCAGGATTTTTAAGTTTTTTTCTGTTCTTGAAAATGTGATATATATGTAGTGAGCTATTCATCCCACTTTATTTGTGGTTTAGTGGATGAGTTGTTAAGGGATTTCTTTTCTCAATCATGTAAGAGATGCAATAATTATATAGAGCCAGCTTTTGTTTGTATTAGACAGTGTGAGTATTGTGAATTATGTTTAAAACAGAAAAGCAAAAGCAAAAAATTGTCAGATAAGTAAAAGAGTGACTCATGTTTTCATATGCTTGTAAGCAAGTGGATATATATTAACTTCTAAATTGTACGTTCAACAACCGTAATGGATTGAGGAGGTAAAAAAAACAAAACGGACACAGTCGAGGTTTGCTTCATTTATTCATATGGTCTCTACTGACGCCTAAAGCTATCGGTAGCTGCACCCTTCGGTCACACGGACAAATGATGTTCGTCATTCCTCGAACCAGTACTGTGTTTAGTGAAAGTGCTTTTAAAGTTTTTGCTCCGTCATCTTGGTGTGAGCTACAAAGTCACCTTAATCTAGATTATTGAATTAGCATGGAAGATTTTGAAAATAGGATAATTCCTGTTACAGAATTCAGATTTTCTTAGTGTTTAATGTAATTTTTCTGTTTTGTATTAAGTCTGTTGTTTGCTGTTTGTTACTGTATGTTGAGACTTTGATGCTACTGCCTTGGCCAGGGCTCCCTTGTAAAAGAGATTCTGAATCTCAATGAGATTATTTCCTGGTTAAATAAAGGTTAATTCACTGCAATTGTGTAATACAGATCTTGTATCACCCTTTTCTTCCTGTGTGACCTAGGGTTAAAGCAACACTAGAGAACTTTTCCCGCTTCGGTCCCCCTACAGGTTGGAAGCGGGATTGTCCGTTACATTATGCAAGTTTGCCAGATCGGGTAGCGGATCTGTAGTTTCATTGAACTGGACAATGTAATGTAATGGACAATTCCACTTCCAACCTGTAGTGGGACCGAAGTGGGAAAAGTTCTCTAGTGTTGCTTTAAGACGATTAGTCAGACAACAAAAACTAGTTCCTCCAACGTGTACACCACTTGAGAGAGTGAATTGGAAAAGACAGCAAAATGGGTTATGACAAGTTGCCTGACGTGGACACCATTAACAGAACATACCTGAATTCACATTTCAGAAAAGAACAAATTCAGTTTTGTTTGGACAACATTGTCAGACTGATTGGACATAGCATCCCCCACTTAAATAACACCACATCACACAAAATGTATTTCGACTTTTCCGATAGATGTTGTCTCAAACGTTCATTTTATTTTAAGTGTATGACTTTCAGTCTATGCACTCACAATCGTTTTCTTCCCTTTGTAGAAAGACACAATGGGAAGTTAAATGTTTCAATAGTAGGAAAAAAATAAAGCATTGTCCCTACTGAACAAGCAAGAACAAAGACCTTTGTTATATTCCGTTTTTTCAACCGGATGAAGATGAAGTACATAGCAGTGCGTTACAAAAGCCTGAGTGTTTTTTTTTTAGTACGAACAGTACTAAAAAACAGTAGGAATTGTTCCATGCCCCACTCCACAGGACCACTGCTCTTAGTCTTAAAGAGTATGTGGTACTCAAGCTTTCATATGACTTTAATGGCGTGTGGTGATTCAAAGTGTTTTACAGTAGAATGTGTATTATAAATAAAGCTGCATCCTCTAACTTTTGTTTTGTTTGCTGTTTTTTTTTTTTTTTGCTTTGAGAAGTCCAACCAGGGATTTAAATCTCCAACTTTTCTGTCAGAAGGAGCCATTTTCTGCTTCTGATCCAGGACTCGGGTCTCTGTTGCAGCCGACTAAGTACAATAGCTTTGACATCCATTTCTTCAACCACATCCTCCAGCTCCTTTTGGGGCCATGCCAAATGGGACATGAAATCCCTCGAGTGTGTTCTGGGTCTGCCCCGGGATCTCCTCCCACATGGGCATGCCCAGAATACCTCCACAGGGAGGCGAGTGGGAAGCATCGCAATCAGACGCCCAGACCTCCTCAACTGGCTTGTTTTAACCCAAAGATGACTTTTACTCTGCAGTCTGTTTGCTGTGTTCCCATGTTGCAGTGCTGACATGTTTTATAACATGAACAAGGCACTATGCAAACATACTGAACAGCTATTGATAAATTAGCGTTACTGTAATTTTAATGTTAAGTGAACAAGCAGAGAAAACTCAGACTCTAAAGCTCATCCTACACTAACTGTAACGTGAGGGTTCGATATGTGGTGGTTGTATCACTCCAAAAAAGAAGAAACAGCTAGATGGAGAAGGATAACTTTGTTTAGCAGCACTTTACTCTTCTTCCCACTTCATCAGCTCCACAACAACAACACTTCCTCGTTTTACTCAATCACATGTAGCTGAACTAACCAAACAGACTCCAGCAGAACTCAGGTAAATGTAAGAAAAATCCACAGTGGTAGATTCTTAACTGCTGATGTAAATAATTAAACATGTAAATATGCAAGTACTGATGGTTTAAACACAAATATGTAAATAGTAAACTGTATAAACATTTTTGTAGATTAACTCAAATATATGAATAATTTGTAAAATCTGCATCGAAAGCATCACAATAAAGCTACAGATGTAGCAACTGTAGGAAAGTGTCATCTTTGCTAATAGTCCCAACACTTGTTCATGCCAAAGCAAGAACAAAACCATGTTCAAGTAAGGGCAATAGTTGTTTTTCTGTCTGTGCTTGTCACAGCTGAACAGATTAAATGACACATTCTTCCCTCGAGCGAGTTGACCGGTTTGTTGAACATGTGATTAATTAGACACATGGTGCACAGGAGTTTTAGTTTAATGGTGTCGATGATGCAGAACATATACTGTACTGACTGATACATGTGATTTTTTTCACTGAAAGAATGTTTTCTGAATCCTTCAGGGGATTAGACACACTCATTTATATGTGTATATGATGTGTGTGTGTGTGTGTGTGTGTGTGTGTGTGTGTGTGTGTGTGTGTGTGTGTGTGTGTGTGTGTGTGTGTGTGTGTGTGTGTGTGTGTGTGTGTGTGTGTGTGTGTGTGAGACGGTACTGCATTTTGTGTGTGTCATTGTGTGCTCATTAGCTGGAGGAATCGCAGCAGTAGGTACTGAGACGGTCCACTGTCCCTCTGGAGAGAAAGACACACAGCTGAAAATTACACATGCAGGCAGATCATATACACCATAATACCCTTCGTGAAATGGTCACGTTATTTAATCTATTGATTCTTGTTCACAGGGACGTTTTTCTCATTTTTTTCGTGGTGGCCAGCACGAAAATGTAAAGTAATGTATTTCAATGGGAAGCATATTTTGTGATCACAGCACAAATACGGTAGGGAATAGTATGAAAAGCCGAAAATCCGCATAGGTAGGTTGGTCGGGGTGGTGGATGGGTCAGACAATACAGGACTTTCACCCGGGAGCCCGGGGATCACGTCCCACATGTGGCGTTTTGTTTCCCCGTTGTTTTCCTAATCACAACCGTCCCATTATTGTCGCGCATCCCCTGCGGTCGCCTCCCGGCGTGTGAGGCGTCCTTTTCCCGTTGTGTTTTTCCTAAACCCAACCTCTGTCATCCCGTTATTGTCGTGCGTCCCCCGCGGGCGTCTCCCGGTGTGTGAGGCGTCCTTTCCCCGTTGTTTTTTTCCTAAACCCAACCTCTGAATAGATGGTTCCCATTTCATGCTGGCCACCACGAACAAAACGAGATAAACGTGTTGTTGTACATGAATCAATAGATTAAAAATAACGTGACAATTGCACGAGCTGCCATGAGACCGTGTTGCTTATACACAAAAAAAGCTCAGAGCAGAAACGCATGCACATACACATGTACGGACAGACAAAATAGAGAGAGCTTTCTAAAAGCTAACTTGTTCTTCTTGTATTTTTTTCATATTTTTCTCAGAAACAGACTTTTCAAACATTTAAAAAGGCCTTCCCAGCAGACATGCCTTTTTGGGGCAGAAAATTAGCCCTGTATGGGCAGGCGACTGTGGGCCCCGTTAGCATCATGAAAGGCAGGGCACGCGTGGGCCCTACACGGACATGTTTACTGGGTGTAGAGAAATAGATAGATTAGCTGACTTCAAGATAGAAGGAAAAAAACACGGTTAAAGACAGAAGGCATCATACTCTATCCTTATATTATTTTATTTCTTCTTTTTTTTTACCTATTATGTACAGACCTGACTTAACTTTGTCTTTCACAGTAAGCTGCCATGTAACTACGGCACTGTCATAAAATGAAAGCTTCAAGGTTGACTACAAAACTCGTGCTGGACTTTAGTAAACACATTATTAGGCCACATAACTACAAATATGAAGCACATCACAAAGAGAAGACAAGGAAATTAAAACTTTGTTAGCAATTTTCAGATAATTCATGCATGCTGGGTCATGGCAAGAGCCAGTCCTTTGTGTTCTGATTGGCTTAATTAGCTTTTGAAGTAGGAAATTACCCCTTCAATGAGATTGTGTGATTTCTAAGAGTGTGAGGAGAATGACTTAATCAAATATAATCAGAATGGAATAATTAGGACTTATCTACAGCATAACGATACATTGGAATATTTCTTACAATGAGAAATACCAGTTTATGGGTCTGCAGATATCTAAGGCATAATAGAATAATGTGTTATACTTGATTGAAGCCTCTAATGTACAGAAATGTGTTTCATGCCTTTTTTATACATGTTGAACACTGTCTTTTTAGGATATTAGTTTCTTTGTCCTGTGATATGATTCCAATTGTAAAAATGTAATGTGAAAGAAATTATTCGAATGGTCCTGACTGGATTGACAGCTCCTCTCACATGACGAGGTACTCCAACCATCAGTTCCAACAGAACAGACCTGCTGAGTCCTCACAGATACTGCCTGTAGAAGCTAGAGTGAGTACTGACAGCAGTTGCAGTGTAAGAGTGTGTGAGCAGAAGACTGAGCCAGCCAGCCCACACACACACACACACACACACACACACACACACACACACACACACACACACACACACACTCTCAATCCCTCAGTTGTCATGGGTACCCATCTGACTAAAATAACTTCTGTTTATTTGTTCAAACATCTGTACTACTCTCCCACAACGTCTCTCATTTTTCTTTTGCTGTATCCCGTTATTTTTCTTATTTCTCCTCTCCCTCAATCACTGCATGCATCCATCCATCTTCAGCCTCAACCCATCATTAGCCGGACTCACACACAAACATTGTTCCCACCTTTCTTCCCCTCCCTTCTTTTTCTATCTAAAAGTGCCCCACCTATGGAGAACTCTGCTTCTGTCCTCACTCCTTCTTTTGCAAGTTCTTCAGTCCCTCTGTCACTCTTTTTTTTTCTTTGCAAATGTACCTTGCTTATTGAACTGGACGTACCTGTTTCTGAACACACACATGCAGACATACAAGCTCGCACAAACACACAAGCAGGGCACACACACACACACACACACACACACACACACACACACACACACACACACACATACACACACACACACAAAGAGCACACACAGAGCACACACAGTGCCAATCCACTTAACCAAACCACTCTCTTCCTGAAAACGGCTGATTTGAGCCCCCGCAGCCCCTAATCATCCAATCAGGGACAGAGCAATCTCCTTCCCACTGGGCCTATCAGAGCCCTTCGTTCAGGTTCCACTGTTCCTGCCGCGATGGCAAGACGGAGCCGTGTTCAGAGCGTCCTGCCACTCATTCTGGGCATGAGGGGCTTTCTCTTGCTAGGACTTAGCAGTTCATTTATATAGTTCTCTGCGGTGCACCGGACTGCTGTGAAAAGCGCACATTGCCGGTGTCCAAGCAAGATCACACATCACCAATTTTGCTCCAGTTTTTTGCTGCAACTGACGGCCACCATCATCTTCAAAATACATTTCATTTTCTGTGTGATGTGTTCATAGATAGATAGATAGATAGATAGATAGATAGATAGATAGATAGATAGATAGATAGATAGATAGATACTAGGGGTGGAATGGTACATGTATTCGTATTGAACCGAAACGGTACGGGCGTCTCGGTTCGGTACATGAATTTACATGGAGAATAGACGGTATAAAAATAAATGAAATGTGGAACTACTGTTACATACGCGTTTCTTAGGGACACCTAACCTGTAGCCCTGCCTTAGCTCTGAAGCTCCCAAGCTCCGCCTACATGTCGAGTCGGTCCAGTGAGTCCACACGAAGCAAACTAGTTCCAGTTCCATATACAACCAAACACAGATGTACTGTAGCTGTATCCCTTCTCGCCTCGACCACAAATGGCTTCCAGGCCCATTTGCTTCGCTGTTTGCTCCGCTATTCGCTGTTTGCTGCTAGCTCTGCTGTTAGCGTGTGAAGCTAACGCCACAATTCGCCAACTGCTCTGTGTAACCGAAGCTGCTCTTTAAACACCCCTGCTCTGTGCATTCACATATGAGAGCAGCGCTTGTCTCCCATATCACACTACTAGCTGATTGTCTTATTTTGTTTATAAGTTCCAGATGGAGTCTGGAGATGATGTGGGGTAGCCTACTTATTGTTTACTGTTTACATCTTACTTTATATGCTTCAGGCTGTTGCAGCTAGCTCAGAGGAGAGACTGGATGACACTAGGTGGTACAGCAT
The DNA here is from genome assembly GCA_023566125.1 of Zingel zingel. Lineage (NCBI taxonomy): Eukaryota > Metazoa > Chordata > Actinopteri > Perciformes > Percidae > Zingel > Zingel zingel. The sequence continues at coordinate 33,014,781 of CM042327.1, read as the reverse complement.
GACACATGCACAATAAAAAAATTGCCATCTGCATTTTTGTTATGCTTTTCCCTCCATTGTACCGAACCGAACCATGATGTCTGAACCGAGGTATGAACCAAACCGCGACTTCAGTGTACCGTTCCACCCCTAATAGATACCTAAAAAAGTTTGCCCTGAATATGTAGTTATTCAGGGCAAAGTGAGCAAAACAAGATAATAAAAAATGAAACTTTGTTAACAATTCTGGGTTGTTAGATGTAGTGCATGCTGGGTCATGGCTAAAGCCAGTCCTTTGTGCTCTGATTGGCTTAATTAGCTTTTGAAGTAGGAAATTACCCCTTCAATGAGATTGTGTGATTTCTGAGAGTGAGGAGAGAAATACTTAATCAAATATAATGAGAATGGAATAATTAAGACTTTTATCTGTGGCATAAAAAAAAGAAATTCCCCAATTACAAGGCTACTAAAATATGGTGGCAAGATTATGCTTCATACCTTTTTCAAGCATGTAAAAGCACTTTTTGTGTATGTGTGTGCATCTGCATTTGTCATGTCTTACATGTGTGCGTTGTGTTTCTGTTTATGCTATCCATTAAAGAGGTCTCACCCTCTTACAAGAGCAGTATTGCGCAGCCAATTCAATTTTAAGATCTATTCGACCGACTGCATAGATGCAGTATGATGGGCATTAATGGTTACCAGTGATTATGCCTGTGTGAAAAGCAGAGATATCATAGAGGGACTGAGGGGGATGAGAGTGAGATGAATGGACAGATAGAGGTAGACCAAGCCAGACAGAGGGAGATGGCGCTTTGCCTTGGACAGAACAGAAGCAAAGTAGACATTGTGCGGATGGTCGAGGGTTGTTGTCAAGGTGACAGCAACCACAAAATGTCTCTTTTGTATGGGCTCATATTGCCATCTGTTCATTTCAGTGTCATGAAAACAGCCCTTAACACGCTTCATGTGAAAGGGGGTGAAGAAAACGAGCACAGGCTTTTAGAGAAAAACGGGGATGAGAAGGAGGGCAGGTGGAATTAGCTTTATATCCGTCTCTCTGACAGTGAAAGGGGGACATAATTAGAGAAAAGCAATCTCCCTTCCATATCTCACTCTGTCTTTCTCTACCTGTACTCTCACTCAACCCCCATCTCAATCACTCCCTCTCTCTGCCTGTCCCTGATTTTCTCCTTTTCATGCTCTATAATGGCACATTGAGAAACCTCCATCCACCCTCATCCTCGTCTTCCTCTTCTCTTCCATTATCCCCCTTTTTGTCCTCTACTCTTTCCTCCGCCTCCTCCTCTTTCTCCTCCACCTCCTTCCTCCCTCCCTGCCTGCCTGCCTGCCCCGTCTCTCACTTTCCACCTCTCTCTATCTCATTACTCCGGCAGGGCCACCATGCTGTGATCTTGGCCATCGGTAATGGCTCATGGCCTCAGCGGATGGGAGATTGCAAATGTAGCACAGATGAAATATTAGGTGGTGACTTGGATTGTGTAAATCAATGGCTTATGAAGGCTGACTGGGCTCCTTCATCCCCTTGCACATGCACATCAGAGACTTTGCCTGTTCTTCCTATTACCTCTCGCTCCATAGGTGACCCTCACTCTCTTTTTGTTGGTAAATTACTCTTCTGTTCTTTCCCTATCTCAGTTTATCATTAACATCCCTTTATTTTTTTTTCCTCTTGTTCGATTTATAAATACACCCCCTCTCCCTTTTCTGCTTTCCCCTCTATCTGTTGCTTCCCCCATTGATGGGATTTGATAATGAGGGCTATAACTTGGTCCTCATTTTTAGCCTCTTTCCTCTCTTCTTCCTCCTCCTCCTCCTCTTATCTGCCTCTCTGTGCAGCAGAAGGTAGATAATGGGGATCAGAGTGTGTGTCTCTTCCATTAAAGCCTCTGCAGGTTCATAAACCAAATCACAAATCAAACAAAAGTGCAAAGCTGGAGCAGAAAGTACTCCAGATTATGCTAGCCAAGTCTCCAAACAGGCTTTAGTAATGTCTCAAGGAAATTAGCGGGGACCATCAAAATGGCATTTTAAAAATAACTATAAGAGGCTTGCAAATGACTTTAATGTGGCTGTTGGAGTTCCAACAGTAATTTGCACAGGTTGTACATTTGCAGACCTAATAACCATGCATGGAAGCAAAAGTCACCACACAAAAGACAAGTATGCACACATTCTGTTGTATATATAGTTGCCCTACATTTTGTATCTTTTTGCCTTCTGTCTGTCAGGGACAGACTATCTTTCTCTAAAACATTCCACAAATCAACATGATATAGAGTTAATTCAGACCCTACATTAGAATCAGCTGCTGCTGGAATACACAGAAGATAAAATATGGGAGTTGTCTACTAAAAACAATAACTTAGGAATTAGTTTGGATGCTATAAGGCACACAAGATCAAGATGGAGATAAATGACAAATTAAATTAACAATTAAGGAATAATTAATTGTAAATTGTGTTTGTCTTTGTTCTGCTTGTCTGTGGAAACCATGCACCCATGGTTAATTATATAGAGGACTGTGCTTTGCATAATGTAATTGTGGAAACATATGAATTGGTTTTATCATCAGAGTCTCTGTCTGTCCATTATTTAATGCAGATACATGTTCAGAGGCAAAATTAGAGGTTCAAACATTTAAAAAATGAGGCACACAGTGTAGAATAATGTAAATGGTTTTTGCTGTTGCCAGGTGCGGCACGTTTTAGCCAACTATGAAGCTCCCTGTCGTCAACAAAGCTGTCTTGACATTGTGGTGAACTGATTAATCAAGATTTTCATCATACAGGTGACAAAGCATCAATTTGAAAAGACTCTCAGTATTCAGTGGTTTTGTAGCTCCTGCCGAAAATGCTGTAGCTGTCACTGTGATTTCGAGATTTGTTTCACTTCTACATAACCTAGACAAGAGCCTCTCTGTTTTGTTTACTTGTGATAGTGTTACTGTAAGCTGTTGAATCCACCTCAACACCTTCCACAGCTGGTTCTGTTCAGTTAGAGCCTGCCACTGTTAAAACACTGGAACTATTTAAATCAAGGATGTGTAAGAAAAGAAGATGCAGCTACAAATTAGCTAATTAGAAGAAGATGTTTATTCACCAGTGTGTGTGTGTGTGTGTGTGTGTGTGTGTGTGTGTGTGTGTGTGTGTGTGTGTGTGTGTGTGTGTGTTCGTGTGACTCAACTTCACCTACTTGTTTACTAGTTTAACTTTATAAATACATAACAAGTAGGTGAAGTTGATGTGTAGTTGCACACACACACACACACACACACACACACACACACGTTAAAATGTTTCATTTTTCAATCAATATGTTCTTATCCCAAAGTACTGTAGTAAAGATTTTACAAAATCTCTGAGTAGATGTAACAGTGAAATGTCATAGGGCAAAAATAACTTTGCAGCGTTCTCAAATGTCACCATATTTGTCTATAAGTATTGTTCTGTTTTCGAATCAGGCAAAATAGCCTCAATGCTAAGCTAATCTGGCAGCGGTTCCCTGTCTTTGTGAAAAGTGTTGCACTTTAGGCAAACAAAATTCCAGGCACATGTTATTATTGATTGCCTGCAAATGTCAAGAGAAGGCTATTATGATTGCATCCGATGCTTTAGCAAAACACAAAGAGCCTATAGCAGGGAAGAACAAATCAAAATGCGCGTGGTTGATTGCTTTTTCTAATTCTTTAGATAGATGTCAATTTCTCCATTTTAGGTGGAAATATTATTATTGTCATAATGAAGTAATACTAAGCAATGTTTATTGCTGTCGTTTTCAGTGGTCAATCACATGGTATCACTTCTGAATGAAAGGCTTGTGACTCCAAACCTTTCAGTGACTAATGTAAACACAATTGTTTCTGGCTTGATGGCTGTGTAGTTGTAATTATATCCCGTGACATTTTGAAAGGGTTTAATTAGCCCAAGAGGTGATCATTTATGACAATACAGAGATGTATATTTTCAGTTTTGTGAAAACCGCTACAATTAAACTCACATGGTCTACCTCTACTTTGTATATAAAACATCCTTAACAGCTCTGTGTTGATGGGACAGTGTGATTCCACATGAGATTCTAGACAAGCATAAAAATGATTTTAGCGTGGCAATGTTTGTTGAGGATCTGCTGGGAGCCACTTAGCTAGAAATGTAACTCTGAGCTAGCTAGCTTGCTACCAGTAAGCAAGCTCATTAGTTAAGTCAATAATGGGGCAAAGACTTTGCATAGTTTATTCAACAGACATATTTGTGCAACTGAACAGACTGGAAGTGATGGTGGTGCAAAGCTAATAAGCAACGATAGCTTCCTCCATTTTGGTTTTTCCAAATCCTATCACAGCAATTCCAATAAAATGAATTGATTTTTACGCGAAATTTTACATTTATAAATTCTGGTGAGCCTGTGCCTTAAAGCTGATTCTGAAATGTGTGTTCCATGCATTTGCATGTAAATGAATTTCTGGCAAAAGTTCAATAGAGGAAGATTTTCTCTTCACGTTCTGCCATGTTTCCTCTGTGGGTGAATTTCTATTGTGTAACCCACCACCTCACCACACTGATCATCTGGATTTTTCAAAATGTGCAACTGAGAGGTTCCATCCTGCTGGCTTTACTCCACCACGACCAGCATCTAGATTGTGGAGAATCCTGTCCCATCTCCTATCGACATGGGCCTTTGCTTAATAAAAAAATGCTCCACATTAATAGTCTATTTGCCAAAGTCTTTCTCTGGTGCTATCCTCCATACATATTGTTACTCACTTCCAATTGATCTCTCATTAACTTCAGTCAAAATCACAATTAAAATCACTCATTGTCCTTTGAGACAACATGTTGATGACTAAAATACCATTAAAATCAACCACTATATTACATTTGGGGCTGACAAAACAGATGGATGGATGTAGCCCTTTTATGAGACACAGTTTTGCATGCTTGTCGCAATGTTGGTACGATCCCAGGAGGATTTACGATCCGATCCTCCTTCACACTGACAAAAGGTAAAGTGTTGGACCTTTGTTTTCAGTGGAAATGAAATTCATATTTGTTAATCTGTTAAAAAGTATGATAATAACATGGAGTTTTAAAGCAATAATTGTTACGCACACACATTTTATCTCTCCTACCCTCCCATTTTGTCTGTCTTCCTCTCTCCATCTCCCTCTTCCTCTTTGTCTATCATTCTCTCTCTTTCTCCCTCTCCTCCCACTCTTCCTGTCCCCAGTGTTCATTGCCACATTGAGTTTTCACAGGAATTTGAGCATGAATTAATAATTAGCAACAGCTGCTGTTCTTGTGTGCGTGTGTTCATGTATGTGTTTATGTGAGCGAGTTTGTGTGCGTCTGGTGGATGCTAACTGTATTCTTGCGGGCTCACTGTCACCTCAATCACAGTTTCACACACTAAGCAGCCTGCCAAACAGCATACACACACACACACACACACACACACACACACACACACACACACACACACACACACACACACACGTGAATGCACATGACACTTGCATCTATCATTCACCACGCAAACGTCTACGTATATTTTTCTGCCTCCTTTGCCCTCTTTCTTTTTGTCCTTTTCGTCTCTTCCCTCGTTCTTTCTTTCTCTGTCTTTGTCCTCATTTGCTCAGCTGTTAGCTATGAATTATGTATTATATCCTTATGGAGTGAGAAAAGTTAGCTTGGGGCTATCATTCCCCACTTAACGATCATTAGTTGTGTCTTTGCTACAATTAGAGCTTGATGGCAAATCAGGTCCTTTTTGCAGTCATTCAACTCCTGCATAATGCAGCTCATGCACCTGTTACTGTTGGGATTTTGGTTGGGATTCTACTAAAAAAATGGCGTGTAAAACTGACCTGGTACTACTTTTGATGCTGGGATTACACTTAAGTTTGTTTTTTTTGTAGTCCGGACCAAGGAAACAAAAAGCTACCTGCAGGTAAAGATGAGCCTCTGCCTTTTGGCTTTAATGTCATCATGGTATTGACTTTTGTGGGTTTTGGTGAAACAACTGTTGCATAGGTTGTCATGGAATTTGGTACATCTGGTGCCCAGAATATAATTCCTAAAGATTTTTGGTGACCCTCTCATTATTTGTCTAGCACTAGTATCAGGTCAAATCTTTCAATTTGTCCACTACTTTGGTTGTAACCAAATAACTGCAGAACTAAGCACATTCCTATCAGCCTCAGCTGGATTTTGTAATTAGTGTCAATTAGCAAATATTAGCTCATTTACATGTTAAATTAAGAGGGTGGTCATTACTTGCTTGCTATCATCACCGTGTTAGCATTGTCGTTGTGAGCATGTTAGCATGCTTACCTTAGCATTTAGCTCAAAGCACTGAGAGCAGACTGAGAGCAATCTGTTCTAGTGAGTGAGAATGTATTGCAACCCAACCAAAGGTTGGTTCAAACAAAGACAGTCATCTGTGGTCATTGACATATGCAACCAGTGTCACTCTTTGAAGTTGATCAGAACAGGTTCAAACCAACCTCATTAGGGCTAGATATCTATAACACCCAACACAAATAGCTTGCAGGGTTTGTGCTGCAAAGGAATATACTGATCTCTACAGTATAGGCTACAAGGGAGTGGCTACAAGAGGGCGTGAACACATTTCTCTGAAACACAGATTTACAGTGTGTGAGGTGGGATTGACCTACCTTGCGTAACCTACCAACACATTTCAAAATGACATATACACTCACTGTAGCAATTGATTGCACCTATCCAACTGTTGACAGGATCAAACCTTTACCCTTTCAGTTACAATTCAGTCAGTTTCTCTAACCATTATGCCCTCTAGCCAACAGAGAAAACAAGCTATTCTCTTTGTCATCAAACCTTTACAACACAGCCTACTTTATTTAGTCAAAGTATGCCTCCTCTCCTCTCCTCTCCTCTCCTCTCCTCTCCTCTCCTCTTCTCTCTCCTCTCCTCTCCTCTCCTCTCTCCTCTCCTCTCCCAGAATCATTCACCAGACAGCCTTTTTGCCACGACTGGATTTTTTTTTGCTGACTTCAAGGCAATTTGTGGGATAAATGTCATCCTTTCCATTATGCTAACATTGCTGCCCTTCTCGCCTTACCCTGCACAGACACACACATGCACACACTCACAAACACATTCAGACACTGAGTTTGTGCAAGCCTGTTCCCTGCTAGCACCCAAGCCAGATGTACAGTGGATGTCATTGCGGTGCCATGGTAACAAGCCATAAACCGAGACTCATGCCTTTCCTGCATTGGTGGTGACATGGTACAGTAGCCTAACGGGTAACTCTGTTCTCTGTTGGTCACACAGTAGCAGTTGCAGCCTATTACATTTTCCATCTTGTATTGCTTGTCATACTACTGCTGGATTGTTGCATGCAATGAGGAATCAACAATGACTGTAATACAACTGGCATCCCGGCATCCTATATGTGATAAACAAAACACTGTACAGTATGTGGTATAAACTGTACATCCTCTGAGCCTTTCTCTCTGTGCCCCCCCCCCCCCCCCCCCCCTCCCTCACTTTGGCTTACAGACTCATGGCTCAGCTCATTTCACACCCAACTTTGCACTTTTCCTTCCTATGTGCTTTCTCTCCTGTCCTCTAAGTGCCCATAAGGCAGAGGGAACGACAGGCGTTAGAAAGGTGGAAGAAGGCGCAGTATTGCAAGCTAGAATTTAATAGAGAGATTGATAAAGAAGTGAGGGATAAGACAGTAACAAAGAAATGGACATTTTCAAAGGAGGATAGTGAGATTACGGAGGGTGACAAGATGATTATAACAGGACAAGCTCACTGTGATGAAGGCTTGGGGGAAGGGAGAAAAAGATAATGCTAGAGAGAGAGGAAGAGGAGGAATGAAAATAAAATAAAATGACAGTTTGAAAGTTCATGATAAGGCTAGAAACCATTCTCTCCAAAGACAAATGGGAACAAACCCTGTTCAAAGGGAAATACCTGATACTAAAATAACACAGACAATATTGTTTTTCTTCTTCTTTGTCAAAGCTTAGGTTTCCATCAGGCTTTGAGTGTGTTATCATATCTCTCTTCAAGGAAACTAAGGAACATTGTGTTTATCTCTTATCTTTTCAGTGGTCTTTTATTTATCTGCTTCCTAATACCCCATTTCTCCTCCCTACACATTGGATTCCTTTCTTCTTTCTGAGGCTTTATTTTACCAGATTGTTATATAAGTATGACACACACTGAGAGGAAATTCACCTCTGAGGGGAGACGACGGAAAGCATAATATTTACAGTAAAAAGTTACAAACTCAGATTAACTGGGCAGAAAGAGTTTAGCATGAAGATAAAAGGGCAGAGACAAAGGGAGTTGGGGAAAACAAATAGTGAGGGGCTGTAATAATGACAGAATAAAAGACTCACCAGTTTGTATTCACAAAACTTGACCGGTCATGTGTCCACACTTGTGTGTGCACCCTGACACTTATGGCGTTTTTCCATTACATGGTACCTGCTCGACTCGCCTCGACTCTACTCGCCTCGATTCGACTCGACACACTGTGCGTCCGTTTTCCATTGCAGATTTTAGTACCGCCTCAGCGTGGCTGGTCGTCTTATATGCCGGCTCGACGCACACACACCAGCGCACAAGTATAAACATCAGGCCTCGACGGAGGTGGTACTAAAAAAAGTACCTGTTAGCAGGTACCAGGTACTTTTTTTCGTAATGGAAAACCAAAAAAGAGTCGAGGCAAGTCGAGCAGGTACCATGTAATGGAAAAGCGTCATTACAGTGAGCACACACACAAGTGGAAAAGATGCTGGGGGCGTTCAGTCCGTAACACTCATTTGAAGTTAAACTGAGGTTATCTTACTTGAAAAACAGGATTTTATTTTTAAGCCTAAATTAGGCCAAACATTGTAGCAGTCTGGCTTAAAAAATCCTCAATACTAAGAGAATCAGACCACCCTCACCCAGAAAACGACCATATAGGTCAATTGTGCAAGCAGCGCATAACGTCTGAAGGATATTTTACATACCTGTCAAGTTTTGGATTTGAAAATTAGGGAAATTTTCCGGCGCCCACCGCGAGCAGTCCCACCACCCCAACCAAGCTCCAATATCCCTTACATGACAGGTGTACAAGAAAGCTAAAATCACCACTTGATGCAGAATTCTGAAAACATTTACAATTTACAACATTTACATTTTATTTTCATTCCACACATTCTTTTCATTTCATATTGCTTTTCTTTTATAGTTTTTCTTTTCATTTCACATAACTTTTCTTTACTCTTTTAGTGAGTTATTGTACAAATTTGTTGCAGACTTTGCATTCTTTAAGACTGTTTTGGAAGGAGTGTATTTGTGGGCTGGGCCAGAGTGGTTAATTTTACATGAGAGTAGAGCGCAAACAGTTCTGTTGACTAACGTCATCTGTTGTCACTCATCTGACCTCACACACTAACCTCGCGACAACTGCCACCTACAGTACCTGTAGTAGGCTACTGCAGGTGGCAGTTATCGTGAGGCTAGTGACAGAGCTCAGATTGGGAATGTTTTGGTTTTTTTTTACTCCGCCCGGGCCCGGGGTATTATTATTTTTTAATAACGCAGGTTAAAATACGGGAGATTTGCGGGAAAATACTAATACGGGAGGACGGCGGGAAAGAAGGGTAAAATACGGGACTTTCCCGGCCAAAACGGGATACTTGACAGGTATGATATTTTAACGTATGGGGGATATTTAACCACTCATAGTTACGTTTCTTGTGGCCGTAGTAATTATCGCGAGAGCACAAGAGGGAGCGAGTGACAAAGTATAAAACCGCCAATATCTGCAAGGCAGTTTGAGGTTGTGGATGGGTCAAACAAACAAAGGAGACTCACTCAGGAGACTGGGGTTTGTTTCTCATTTTAGTAGTTTTACCTGAATCATTTTAAGCCAATCCCTGATATTTTACTAACCCTGAGTATTTTGGTTGCCTAAACGTACCTAGTTCTGTTAACGTAATGGCCGTGGTTTTTAACCCGTAGTAAACGTTGTTAACGTTCAAATGATTAAAATGTCATTGCCAATGCGGTCACGTGTTACAGTAACATTTTAATGTGTTGAAGGGAATAGTTTGACATTTTGGGAAATACACTTATTTGCTTTCTTGCAGAGTTAGATGAGAAGATTAGTACCAATCTCAAGATTGATAAAAATTTCTCCTCTATTTTTTGGCAAAAAAAAAAAAGCGAATACATGTATTTCCCAAAATGAAGAAAACTGATTTCTTTTTTATCAAAGGAATTAGTTTGAAAGTATTACGTAAGAAAGTAAAAAACAGAAAACATGTAGAGATACAGATTTCTTGCAGGACATGAATGATTCTAAATTGATGCTCAAATAATGTGCACCACCATGGTAAAAGTTGAAGGGAAATGTCTTTTCTTCAAGAAGGTTAAAGGGTCAAACTCCAACAAACACTATTGATCCGATGCAGCAGTACATGCTGACTTCTTTAAAATGCAGTGGCTGTCAGTGAAGTATATGCCACAAGGCTGAAGGCTGAAATGCGGGCACATGAGCATAGAATAACAATAGATGAATGGCTGCTGCAATAATCATCATGTTTTATTACTCTGTTTTCAAGAGCTGGTTCAATGTGAATAGGTGGTCTTTCCTTTTTTTCTGTTTTCTTTCTTTGCTTGCTTGCTTTTTTTTCATTACTGTACTTGTGGATGTGATTTAGGGAAAATGACCCTGAGCCGTAATAAAAAGGAAAGGAGGGGGAAAGAACAGGTTATCAAAAATGTGGAAAGCTTTGAAAGGTCAGTGTGTGTGTGTGTGTGTGTGTGTGTGTGTGTGTGTGTGTGTGTGTGTGTGTGTGTGTGTGTGTGTGTGTGTGTGTGTGTGTGTGTGTGTGTGTGTGTTCTCGTTTAACTGTATTCGTGGGGTCCAAAAACCGGGAGTTCAGTATACTTGTGGGGTCCGACCAGCTTTGTGGGGCCCAAAATGCTGGACCCCACAAGGATAAAGGTCTGTTTGAGGGTTAAGACTTGGTTTTAGGATTAGGGTTAGAATTAGGTTATGGTTAGGGTGAGGGTAAGGGTTAAGGTTAGGCATTTAGTTGTGATGGTTAAGGTTAGGGTAAGGGGCTAGGGAATGCATTATGTCAATGACGGGGCCCCACAAAGATAGTGAGATGCACTATGTGTGTGTGTGTGTGTGTGTGTGTGTGTGTGTGTGTGTGTGTGTGTGTGTGTGTGTGTGTGTGTGTGTGTGTGTGTGTGTGTGTGTGTGTGTGTGTGAGTGTGGCAAGAGGCAGGGATTGCACTTGAATGCCAAATAAAATAGACTTTTCTCATCTCCATTTATCCCTTCTCTTTCTCATCCTTTCATTCGCACACTATTTCGTCTTCTCTCACTATTTATTTTTCCCTTTCCCTCTTTCGGTGCTGTGGCTTGTTCAAACCATGGCCTGTTGAAAATTCAATTAAAGAGTGCTGTGATGCCTCCCTCCATCCCCGGCTCCCACCATTACTAAAAAGTTCACTGACCGACCCCCACTCCACACACACAAAACAGAAAGTGCAGAAGAAGAAAAAGGAGTGTGAAGAAGGATATGATTTCCTGAGGTTTCAAGAGCGCCACAGTCTCAGGACAATCATATATAATTCATTTTTACGAGGGACATAGTAATATCTCACAAACTGTGGGCCTGTGGCTTCTATTTCAGCAAAGTGAACAGAGGAATGGAATTTTATATGAGGGGAGTATGAAAATATTGTTCCTAATAAATAAATCTGTTGGTGTTTTCTAAGCTAGCTGTGGCTTTGTAGAACAGTGTATAGAAAAATAGATTTGCTTCTTCTCATAGTAAGAACTGAATATTTTCACTTTCTCATTGTCTCTTTGGATCTTTTCTCTCACTTTTGGTTTCTGATTTTTTTGTTCCTCTTTCTGTCACTGTCTCATCTTTCCATCATTCATGTATTTTTTTTCCTTTTACCTTCTATTTCTATCTCAATTTTCTCCCTGTTCTCTGTCTGTGTGGGTCAGACTTTCGCTCACAGTGGGGGATAGAAAAATAACAACATAATCTCAACTCTGCAATGGCACACTGGATTGATTTATGCATTTAATGATGGCATAGTCTCACACACACACACACACACACACACACACGCACACACACACACACACACACACAAACCGGTGCGTGATCACGGTAGTCTTGTATCATGTGGACGTGTTGACGGTTTTGTTGTCATTACTTAGAATTCCTCATGGGGGTGGCAGAAACTACGCACTATAGCTTTAAGTCCTGGATTTTATTTTGAGAAATGTATTTTGCACTGTGTGGTTGTAAATACTGTGTATAAGCAAGCTTGTGTGCAGTTAGACCAACATGTTGAACTGTTTAGCTACTAGCCTATTTGTTCATTCTGGCCATTGGGTTACTAGTACCTTTAGTTCTGTGTTTGCACATTATGATAGTGTTAGCATCATCAGTCTATTTTTTCCTTAATAAAATCTTTAAATATTTGCAAGCTGGTATGAAATACTGTCATTAGCCATATTGAATATGTGTATTTGTACTGCAAATCATGGCATACATACAAACACTTACAAACATGTTTTCAAACCTGTATTAAATGTTTATTTTTTTTGTGATCAACAATTTTTTATTAGAAAAGATTGAAATGTTACATTTACAGTCACATTTACTCTGAACATGCATAGCACAAACTACAGTACGACATTCAATACATAGCTCATGAGAGATAAAAGCGAAATGGTGAAGTAGATGAAAGATAGCAGTTACAATGTCAAAATTAGCAACTCAGTATAAAGCATTTCCCAGAAAATAATAAAAAAATAAAAATAAAAAATAAAAATAAATAAAACATATATGTATAAAATAAGTAAGTCAAATTTAATAAAAAGAAACACCCATAAATCTACATTCAGGTCAGAATTTTCTGTTTCACAATGTGGTCTTGGATGGACAGTGTAATCTGCGACCATGCCTGGATGGTTGTTAGTTTGGCCTTGTTGAGGCGTGCAGTTGTACACTCAAGAGAAGTAATATACTGGTAGGCAGTTAGCCAGTATTGTGTTAAGGGTAAATTAGGGTGGAACCAAAGATTAGCCTTAAAATGGTCTTTTTTGCTGCCGTAAGCCCTGCCAAGAGTAGTCTACGTTGGTTGAGAGTAAGGGATAGCTGTGAATCATCGTTAAGAAGGCAGAGGGAGGGACTAGGTTGTATGACAACATTCAGTAGTGATGACATTATAGAAAATACTTCCGCCCAGAAGCGTCTGATTGGGGTGCACTCCCAAAACATGTGCATTGTTTTGCCCAGTGCCTGATCCGGGCAGTGAGTGCAAATAGGATTTGGGACTAATTTCATTTTGAAGCGTTTCAAAGGGGTAGCATATGCCCGATGTATCAGCTTGAAGTGTATGAGTTGATGCGCAACATTTTTTGAAGCACTACTCAGGTTTTCCCATATATTTTCCCATAATGGAACTGGGCCCAGTGTTTTCAATTCCCTTTCCCACACCCTTTCTACAGCTAGGTGTCCCGAATGGTGAAGGAGTATTGCATTGTAAATTACTGTTACAGTCCCTCTGGAGTTTTGCTGCATTGTCAAATAAATCGCCAAAGACATTGACTCCTTTATGAGCCCAAAACGGAAATACAAATGGCTTCCCACCTGACTGAAAGTTATAATTGTTCCATAATGGGGATGTTTTATGAAATGTATTTGTTACACCCAGCATTTTTCAGTTTTTCTCCAGAAATTAAGGGAATTGACTATGATGGTTCCATAACATAACTGGATATTTTTGCGACATTTCTCTATCTTACCCCTACCCCTTAGCCCTTGGCCCTTGAAAACAAGGGGTAAAGGGTAGGGGTAAAAACATACCCCTATGAAATGGAACGCCACTTGGTTACATCATCATACATACTTAGGTCTGTTTGCAATAAATATTTGTATACACACTGCATGGTGTGTTGTACATCTGTTTCAGTTATCACTGTTTTGAATGTCATTGATGTTCAGAAACACTTTCTTTGTTAACAAAAAGCTGTCTTTATTGCCCAATAAAGTAAACATTATTACAAATATTACAACTATTAGAACCATAACTTACATGTCACACACATATAAAAAAGGCACTAAAATGTATAAAACTAAAAAAAGACACACAAGACCACAAACAAACAAAAAACTACAGCTATTCTGAAATTCCAGACCCAGTCTGATGCCTGCTGGCCAATAACCTTTCCCTCCATACCCCATTTCTTTCATTAGTGTCCTGTATCATAACCAACAACAATGTACAGGTGCATGAACAGGAATGAATTACAAATGTTTACAATAACACAGTACCAATACAATAATGAATGGCTACAACATGAACGCAGAAAGTTCTGCTCGTTTTCAGCCCAGAGAGTGGATCAGCTGCTGGGTTTCCTCCGGTGTCCCTGTGTGATACAAGACGGTAAATGTAAAGCACGTATCGATGTCCCCAAAGCAAGTAGTGTTATACACTGATATCAAATGAAATTCGCTGCTAATGGAGTTTAGTTAACACTGTAGACATGCATGGAGTCAAGGCAGAGAAATGCGGGACTGTTGTGCAAATAAGCAATGTAACTAACGTTAACGTTAACTTTAGCGTTAGCGTTAGCATAGCAAGCTAGCGATTGTTAAAAACGTTTCAATTACAAATATGGTTGCAAATATATATATATATATATATATATATATATATATATATATATATATATATATATATATATATATATATATATACAGGACTGTGTAAAGCACAAAACAAGACCGTCGTAATTTTTTAATAAATTCTTTAAGCCGAAAATACTTATGGATCTCTCTGGTCAACCTGGCAGCCATGTTCCTTGTTGAGCAATGAATCTGGATACCCCTTGCTTTTCAAGTAAGCTCACTAGCTTACTTGGCGTTAAAGGGTATGTAGCCCTTCCCCTTAGCCCTACCCCTTGACCAAAATGAGTATTGGGACAGCATTTACTCTCACGGGAGCGCGCAAAACTAACGGGTAGGGGTAAGGGGAAGGGTTAAGACAGAGAAATGAGACGCAGCCTAAGTCCTCTAAGCAGTGTGGTTTAACACGTGCCGCCTCTATTGCCCGCCATGGGATTTGTGAATCCTGGTGTCTCCACACCTGCAATGACCTAATTTGGAAGGCATAGTAATAGAAATTCAGATTAGGGACCGCCAGGCCTCCTGTAAGCTTACTTCTTTGTAAGTTGTTAGTTTAATCCTGGCGCGTTTTCCACCCCAGATAAATTGTGACATTAGAGAGTGCATTTCAGAAATAAATTTAGGTGGAGGAGCAACTGGAATCATAAAGAACAGAAAATTTACACGGGGCAAGATATTCATTTTGATAGTTGAAATTCTGCCTTGCATCGAGACTTGAAGAGAGACCCATCTCTTTAGATCCTGTTCTACTTTTTTTTTTATACCACAAAAGTTTTCTTTAACAATTTTATGAAGATTAGGATAAATCTCTATGCCAAGGTAGGTGAAGGACATACAGATAAGGATGTCAGCTGGTAGCTGAACATTCTTAGCTGCTGAATTCAGAGGGAGAATGGGGAGATTTAGACCAGTTTATTTTATATCCTGACATATTGTGAAACTATTTGAAAAGAGTCATAACTTGTGGTAAGGATTCCAGAATATTGGAGAGGAAAAGAAGGCAGTCATCGGCATATAGCGAAAGATAGTGTGTAGAGTGGTCTACAGTTATAGGGGATATTACACTGCTGTCCCTAATGACCTGTGCCAGAGGCTCCAAAGACAGGGCAAACAATAAAGGTGAGCACGGACAACCTTGCCTTGTTCCTCTGTGTAAATTAAAAGCTGCAGATTGAAAGGTACCAGTGAGGATGGAGGCTGTGGCACCACTGTATAGCGTTTTTATCATAGAGATATACTTTGGACCAAAACCAAATCTCTCCAGGACCATCCATAAATACCCCCATTCGAGGCGGTCAAACTACTTTTCTGCATCAAGCGAGAAAACAGCACGGTCTTCTTTAAGGGAGTCAGCAACATTAACAGGAGCCTTCTGATATTATCAGATGCGACCCTCCCTTTAAGGAATCCTGTTTGATCACAGTGTATGAGTTTGCCCGCTACAGTTTCCATACGAGTGACCAGCACCTTAGAATAGATTTTCATATCTCCACAAATCAGTGAGATAGGCCGGTAACTGGAGCATTCCAGTGGGTCTTTGCCTTTTTTAAGGAGGACGGTAATCAATGCATTCCTTTGACCTCTATGAAATGATCCCTCTTTAATTGTATAGTTTATATAGTCTAATATTAATGGTCCTACCTGGTCCCAGAACACTACATAAAATTCAGGGGGTAGGCCATCTAGACCAGGTGATTTGCCTCTATTCAAGGATTTCACTGCTGATTCAAGTTCTTTCAATGATATAGGATTTTCCAGGCCTGTCATGTCATCACTATCTAATGTAGGCAATGCTAAACTGTGAAGAAATGTGCCACACCTCTCCGCATCCAGTCGACCTTCCGATGAATAGAGGTTACGGTAAAAAGCTTTAAACTCGTTATTAATAGTATCAGTTACAACTTGGCCCTCTGTTGTACGAATTGCATTGATTAGTGCTTTTGATTCACATTGTTTAAGTCTGAGGGCTAGTAGCCTGCTTGGACGGTTACCATTATAGTAGTATATTTGCTTTGTTCTATGCAATATGAACTCTGCTTTTTCATGGGATATACTTCGGTATTCCCCTCTAAGTGCAGTGAGTAGGTTTATGTTGGTTACTGAAGGTGTTGTTAATTGCTCCTGCTCTATTTGTGTAATCTGTCTCTCAATGTCATTAAGCCGTTTGCTACGTTCAGAATGCAATTTAGAAGAGAAGCCAATACATATACCCCTAATGAAACATTTAGCTGACTCCCACAATATGTGAGCATTGGTGCAGCTTTCTTTGTTGTGAATGATACATTTGTTAAGTTATTCTTTCATATGTGTTAAAAAGGTCTTATTACTGAGGAGAGAATCATTGAACCTCCACCTGTGCAATTTGGGGTGATTAATAATTGGTGTCAGTGTACACATAACTGGGGCATGGTCAGAGAGTAAAATGGGTAGCATATTAACATGACTTATGCTATTTATGATGGATGGACTGACAAATACGTAATCAATTCTGGAGGAAGAGCCGTGGCAGTCAGAGTAGAAGGAGTATGCCGAAGTCATGCCCTCCGCCCAAAGTCATGGCGGAGGGATCCACAATGTTTAGTTCTGCCAGGAAATATCTGAGAGACAGTGCTGAGGAAGGCAGTGTGGTAGAGGACGTACCACTGGATTTATCCAATTCTGGACACACTGTTGCATTAAAATCGCCTGCTATAATACTATGACAGTCACGGTATCTCAAGAAACAGTCACTGATGGAGGGTAAAAATATTAACATCAAACATGTTTGTTGCATAAATGTTGGCTACCAAAATCTTTGCATAATTAATAGCGAGTAGAATATACACAAATCTACCATCATTATCTTTTCCATTGTCCACCACTACATATTTTAATTTTCTTTCTGCAAAAATTAACATACTTTTTGACTTGGAAGAGGCGCACGAGTGAGCTATAACTTTGTAGTGTTTGTTTTGGAACAGCTGTATGTTATTTTCTGTCAAGTGCGTTTCCTGAATCAATGCGACAGACACTTGTTTACGTTGGAGAAATTCTAGGCAGCGAGTGCGCTTAATGGGCGAGTTTAAACCTCTAACATTCCAGCTGATAATATTCAAGTTGGCCATCTAATTAGCGTTACACTTGGAATACAGAGTAGTAGAAAAAAAGACCCACAAATAAAAAGACATAAACACAGATTAAGCGGAATGCACGCAGTAAGAGCATCTCGTCGTACTGTATCAGGAACAAATGAATTACACAACACAACTATGTACACACACACAAACCGCCAGACTCTTGTAGAGCCCAGGGATTGCAACAACACACACGCCATAATCATTCCGGTTACGCAAACGTGCAACACAGACCCCAACAACCCTTAATAACATTACTGATACTCCCCGTATAGAAATACAAATAAACTCTTAACGTTGCAGTCGGGGAGATCATAAGTCATCCGATAAAAGGCGCTAAACTGAAAAATAAGCTGGTGAGTCCCTAGCAGACTTGGAGCAGTCTGTAAATTAACATTAGATGACTTAGCTGAATTAGTGTTATTTACAGCTCAAGTGGTATTGATTTATAAAATAAACGAAACATATACCAAGAAGTACAAGCTTACATGACACTAGGCTATCTTAGAGGCTATTGCGGAGAGGCTGCCTCCATCTCATCTGGTTCTTGCAGCTGTGAAACTCCACGGCGTTGTAGACTGGAGGACGTCTGAAAAGTGTTGCGAAGAAAGTTCTCTGCGTCGGATGGGGTATCAAAGTTGAGGCTTTTCCCCTGGAAATTAACCTTAAGATGGGCTGGGTAGCACAGAAATGGTTGTAATCCAAGCGAGGTCATTTTCTTGTAGAGTGGGACAAAAGCTTTTCTTTTGGTGGTTGTATCTTTGCTGTAGTCGGGAAAGAACAGCAGATCGTGGTCAGCATCCATCGAACCATCTTCGTCCGCTTATCGGGTATCGGGTCGCGGGGGTAGCAGCTCCAGCAGGGGACCCCAAACCTCCCTTTCTCGAGCCACATTAACCAGCTCTGACTGGGGGATCCCGAGGCGTTCCCAGGCCAGGGTGGAGATATAATCCTTCCACCTAGTCCTGGGTCTTCCCCGAGGCCTCCTCCCAGCTGGACGTGCCTGGAACACCTCCCTAGGGAGGCGCCCAGGGGGCATCCTTACCAGATGCCCGAACCACCTCAACTGGCTCCTTTCGACGCAAAGGAGCAGCGGCTCTACTCCGAGCTCCTCACGGATGACTGAGCTTCTCACCCTATCTCTAAGGGAGACGCCAGCCACCCTCCTGAGGAAACCCATTTTGGCCGTTTGTACCCTGGATCTTGTTCTTTCGGTCATGACCAAGCCTTCATGACCAAAGGTGAGGGTAGGAACGAAAACTGACCAGTAGATTGAGAGCTTTGCCTTCTGGCTCAGCTCTCTTTTCGTCACAACGGTGCGATAAATTGAATGTAATACCGCACCCGCTGCAACAATTCTCCGACCAATCTCCCACTCGCGAACAAGACCCCAAGGTACTTGAACTCCTTCACTTGGGGTAAGGACTCATTCCCTACCTGGAGAAGGCACTCAATCGGTTTCCTGCTGAGAACCATGGCCTACGATTTAGAGGTGCTGATCCTCATCCCAGCCGCTTGATGCTCGGCTGCGAACCGATCCAGTGAGTGCTGAAGGTCACAGGCCGATGATGCCATCAGGACCACATCATCTGCAAAAAGCAGCGATGAGATCCCCAGCCCACCGAACTGCAACCCCTCTCCACCCCGACTACGCCTCGATATCCTGTCCGTAATACTACAAACAGGATTGGTGACAAAGCGCAGCCCTGGCAGAGGCCAACTCTCACCTGAAACGAATCCGACTTACTGCCAAGAACCCGGACACAGTTCTCGCTTTGGTCGTACAGAGATTGGATGGCCCTGAGAAGGGACCCCCTCACCCCATACTCCCGCAGCACCTCCCACAGTATCTCCCGGGGACCCGGGCATATGCCTTCTCCAGATCCACAAAGCACATGTAGACCGGTTGGGAATACTCCCAGGCTCCCTCCAGGATCCTTGCAAGAGTAAAGATCTGGTCCATGTGTCTCCATCATTGTCCACTGGAGTCCTCCACTGGAGCCCTATATAGGACTCCACTCAAGGTCTCCAAGAAGGCCGAATACTCCAAACTCTTGTTTGGTGCATATGCACAAACAACAGTCAGAGTTTTCCCCCCCACAACCCGCAGGTGTAGGGAGGCGACCCTGTCGTCCACCGGGGTAAACTCCAACGTAGCGGCGCCCACCCGGGGACTTGTGAGTATCCCCACACCCGCCCGGCGCCTCACAACCTGGGCAACTCCGGAGAAGAAAAGAGTCCAACCCCTATCCAGGAGTATGGTTCCAGAACCAAGACTGTGCGTAGAGGTAAGCCCCACCAGATCTAACCGGTAGCGCTCCACCTCCCGCACCAGTTCCGGCTCCTTCCCCCACAGAGAGGTGACATTCTACGTCCCCAGAGCCAGCGTCTGCTGCCCGGGTCTGGTCCGTCGAGGCCCCTGACCTTCACTGCCACCCGTGTGGCAGCGCACCCAACCCCAGCGGTTCCTCCCACAGGTGGTGGGCCCATGGGATGGAGAGATGGATGCCACGTAGCTTTTTCGGGCTGTGCCCAGCCGGGCTCCGTGGCAAACCCGGCCACCAGACGCTCGCTGACGAGCCCTCCATCTGGGCCTGGCTCCAGACGGGGGCCCTGGGCTTCCTCCGGGCAGCGTCACTCCATCTCTTCCCTGGTCACTCATTTTTTTCAGTTTTTGAACCATTCTCCATTGTCTGGAACCAAAGCTCCAGACAACACAGCCCTCAGGTTCATAGGGACACACAAACCTCTCCACCACGATAAGGTGATGGTTCCCGGATGCTTAATCTTTTGGGCCCTAGCTCCCTTCAGAATCGCCTGACAATCGGTATAGTCCAGTAGCTTGAAGATCAATGTACGTGGACGGTTGTTGTTAGCATCTTTCTCTGCGCTGTAAAGTCTGTGGGCTCGCTCTATGCAGACAAGTCGGCCTTGCAATGCTAGTATCCACTTAGGTAGATTTGTAGTCAGAAAGCCGGCGGGATCTAATCCTTCCTCACCTTCCTTCAGCCCCACCAGTCTGAGGTTAGACAATCGGCTGTGGTCTTCCATCTGGGTCAGTTTAGAGGTGAGATCGCTAACTTGTTGGTGGACACCATTAACCTGGTGCTTGCTAGCCCTCACTGCAGCCTGTAGCGAGTCAACTTTAGCAGTGTTATTTTGAATAGCCTTTTGAGAACTATCCACATCTTGGGCCAATACACCCATGGTATCCTCTGCATGCTGTATCTGAGTTTTTAGTTCTGCTAATTGCGGGATTAAGATGCTATTAATGGCTTCTTTTACCACGGACTGTATCATCAGGTTGAGGGCACTCTGTTGCTCTTTCAGCGCCATATTCACTGCTGTGGCAATTGCGTCGTCAAGGTCCTCCTTCGGCATGCTTATCATTGTTTTTTTCTTTAATGGTGACAAGCAGTCCCCTTCTCGCTTGCCTCCCGTCTTTCCTTGTGCCATGTCATCTTGATTTTGAACTAGGTTGGTTGATTTAATTAAGTAAAATGTTAAGTTTAAGGTGTTGTTGAGGCAGAGCTAGTAAGCTACATGTGTATCGCAGACCAGCGTCACCCCGGAAGTCGCATTCATTGTTTATATAAAATGTCTTTATGGCCACTTTGGGGTGGCACAACAAGCTGTTAACACAACATTAACATAGTATCACCTTATAAAGATGATATGGTGAACATGTGAGCAAATATCTGCCAGTAGATATTAGCAACATTGTTATTCACTCTCCTTTTAACTCTGGTTTTGTATCCAGTGACTCTACTGAGGGAAATACTGTAGATGCCAAATGCTCCACTATGTTCACCAGCTAGTTACCAACTTTGTCTGCTGTTTGGTGTTGAGTAGGTAGCGTACAGTAACCTGACTCCGCCAGATGGATTTGCTCGGCATATCCATCTGGGAACTTTCCGTTGGAGAACTTTTGGGAAGGGACGAAAATACTGGTTAGCTGATTGGATAAACCATCTGTCTATCACCACCTATGTTGGTGATAGACGGACCAAATCAACCAATCAGATCAACGATATATCAAACTCTTGTCAAAACCAGTCGGGAGAAGAGCAAAAACATCTTTTCCTCTGAGAAAAGCCTCCAGTGCCGTTTTTTGCTCTTCTTTCAATGAAGGAATACTTTCTAATTTGGATAAAACTTGTGCGATAGCTACGTTCATTTCATCCGTGGAAGCCGCCATGTTGTTTAGACTGAACAGTCGCATCTCGTTGCGTCACACCTAAACCCGCCTCAAAACTAACGCTGATTGGTCGGTCGTTTGGCAAACGGCTCCAAATTTTCTCTGTCTCAAGATGCCAGACTGATCTGCGAGTGGAAAACTGGAGCTTGCGAGATCAGGACAGTCTCACGAGGCTAAGCGTACAGTGGGATGTCTGACATGTTCAATCAAATGGTGAGACTGAACCAATCAGTAAAATTGAAATTCCCTGAAAGACAGGGAGCTGAGGTGAACTGAGTTTGGTGATTTTCTGTGCATTTGTCACCACAGGCAACCCCTTCCACATTACATATAGTCATTTGATCCATTCTTTTTGGAAAATGATGGATTATTGCAGCTTTAAATTAATTTAAATTTTGAGAGCTAAGACATACACACACACACACACATACATACACACACACAGTGGTAACAAAGTTAGGTATATTATATGTATATTAATGTAGGCTATTTAATATATACATCCCAAGAACGTCAAAGTTACTTGTATCATTAAATTATGCTTTTTAGGAATATTAGGCGCAAGCACTGGCACCTGCAGCAGAAGCACACTGAATAATACATTCTTGTCAAGGATGCATGACTTGCTTTTTTATAGTACTGATCTTCAGCAATGCACATACTTGAAAGGGAGCGTTATATTTGCATAGAGGAAGCACACAATGACCGATTATTTGCAACTGTTGCCATTACTAAGACAGCTTAAGAGTTTGCACACTTAGAGTAGGTGGATAGCTAGAAGTGAATATACATATTATGCTCAAGCTTAGGGGCATCCACACATTGCATGTTCTGTAAAATTCTTTGAACTGCTTGGGAATTAATCCAAAGCAAGAGTCTGTGTCATTCTCCACTTTTATTCACGATGACAATGTTAGGATGAATAAAGCAGGCCAAGACATTTCCAATGAGATGGCGTGTTTAACATAACAAAAGAATGTTTTTCCCTGCATCTTATTCTGTTTTCTGAAAAACCTTGATTTCATTCAGGCAGACATTCAGTCAGCTATCGTCTCTTCTTTTCATTGCCTTGTTGTATAAGCCCCCATAAGCCCCCATCTTTTTCTTACCCTTCACATTTCTTTCTTTCTGTTTTTCTCTCTGTTTTTCTCATTATATTTCCGCCTCACTTTCCATTTTCTCATCGCTCTGTCTCTCATTCCTCTCTGAGGATTTGCCCCAGACATAAATGCTTGTATGTTCAATTATTTATTTATTTGTTTCTTATTTACATGAAGGCAGAGGGTTATGATAGTGTGTGTGTGTGTGTGTGTGTGTGTGTGTGTGTGTGTGTGTGTGTGTGTGTGTGTGTGTGTGTGTGTGTGTTTGTGTGTGTGTTTGTGTGTGTGTGTGTGTGTGTGTGTGTGTGGGTTTGGATAAAGGAGGTCAAAGTATAAGGATGATGTAGTTATGGGTTTGCAATTAATGAATTTACATACGGTAATGGGGAATGTTTTTCAGGCAGAATGCTGCTCCCAGATGGGAACAAGTCTGACCTCTGAAAAATGGACTGAGCATAGAAGTGGAGAGAGACGGAGAGAGAGAGAGAGAGAGATTGACCTCAGAAAAAACAGAACGATCTCCCACTTAATTTCACAGACACTCATTTACAGACGTTTTCATAAGAGAGAGAGAGCGAAGGGAAAGAGATTAAATTGCTTCATGCATTGATAATATCTTATATTTTGTATTAGAGGGAGACAGGACGGAGCCAAAGAAGGAGAGAGGGAGAGGGATCAACAGACTGACCAATCTCTGGGCGATCTCCCTAATTTCACAGGCGCTCATTTACAGGCGTTTTCATAGAAAGGGAGGGAGATTAAATTGCTTCATGCATTGAAAATGTCACATTTTTTGTAAAAGAGTGAGGAAGGAGATAGAGGGCGTGAACCCATTGGTCTGCAATTCCTCTGAATCCAATTCAGAGCAATACTGCTTCCCATTCCACCACTCTATTCATCAGCTCACATCCCATTCGTATTTCACTGAAAAGGCAAATACAATTTGTATTGTGTAAAGGACCAGGCTGGTGATATTCACCATATTTCGTATCATCACCAAATCCAATGAGAAGAACAAAACTAACAATAAATTGAATATTCTAACAAGTATTGCCTATGTAGCCTGATTATAGCATTTTTTTCTTTGCCATATAGTCCACTGTTAAAAAGTATATAAAGCAAGTCATTGAGACACAACTTTGCACTGGGTGACATGTTATTCATTATATGGACCCTAGTTCATTTTGAGTCAATCCCTCATACATCATTTGCTGTTATAAATACTCCCTAATGTACAAAATGTGTATTATTCCATGGCTGAAAATACCCAACAAGTGCACTATTTACTCCTGTTTGAGTAGTGTTTGCTAAAAGCTACAGCACACAGCTCTTTTAGGATATTACTGAACCCTTTAAAAAGACTACATATTTATTCTAAAGATTTACATCTTCAGTAAGTTTGTGGCACTCAGCCCCAAGCGATTGGGCTTGCCACAGACAAAGATAGGAGAGCCAGAAAGTATTTAATCTTTTTGTCTTTTCATTAGATCCAATGACACTAAAGCCCATTTCCCAATTTGAAAGACAGGCTGAATAAGTAACAGATATAGAAAAGAAGCAAGTAAATGACATACTGTAAAACAAGTTTTTGGTACCCAGTTGAGTCACAGACTCGGTGCATTGTGACTTTGATCTGTTACATCAGCGGTGAATTGAGAGATCACAGCACAGTCACATGACAAAATACACACATGCAAACATACACACACACACACACACACCTCCCGGTCCCCACAACTAATAGGTTTCAGGAGCTGTCGGAATAATTCTCTGCTTGTTATACACACATAATTAGTTTTCAAAGTAGCTTTCCGTGAATATAGTATCAATTACTTCCTCTCTCTTTGCCATACTCCTTGGAGACAGGTGGATTCAGTGGGCTCACATTTTCTGACGTGACAGTGTGTAAATTGAGCTATTAGCCAGAGATGTGTGTGTGTGTGTGTGTGTGTGTGTGTGTGTGTGTGTGTGTGTGTGTGTGTGTGTGTGTGTGTGTGTGTGTGTGTGTGTGTGTGTGTGTGTGTGCAAATCAAGGTGTGTTCAGGTTCAGTTTGTGGTAGGTGAGAGTGTGTGTGCATCTTCACAGGTGTTTTGTCATATTTTAACACCTGCTAACAATCAAACTGATAGGTATGAAATACAAAAGCTCACTTGAATGATGTTGAAAGGTGATATTTCAGTATAGAAAACATTCTGAAATTTCTGCTGTGAATTTACAAAGCTACATCTAACATTAAATAACACAAATTTGTAAGTTTAATGTGAGTAAGTTGCTTTAAAGTAAAAAAGAGTGTTACATTTACTGAGGTGCAGAAGAACCCATTGTTTTTGTCTTTCTCAGTCTTGTTCTTTCCCTGTATGTTTCTCTGTCTTGACACAAATATCGTCCACATGTTTGGCAGCCTGGATGGAGAAACACAGCAATGTTCAAGGGAAATGTTAATCATGGACATTTGTACTTCAGGCCTGCTGTAATATAAACACAAGTATAATTAAAGACACTGTTTTGCTGTCATCACCGATGCTGACCCTCTCTAACAAGAGTTCTGTATTCTCAAATTCTCTGAGGTATCAATGCCAAAAACTAAAAAATCGGTTTCTTTTGCATTGTTTTGCTGTTCTTCATGACCTTTAGTCATTGTTTTACTTTACCTAAGTTGTTGAAGTAGATGGCACAATATGTTCCCTTTTTTAATTTTGTTTCTTTGTCAATGTAATTTCTCCTTTACTACTACCATCTAATCAAGGTTAGAGCCAGTAGTCTGGTACACCACAGGCCCAGGTGAACATGCAGCTGCCACAGGAAAACCTGACCTCTTCCCATCAGTTAGTCATGAATTTAGATTGTTGTACTGTAAGCATTTTCAAAGACATATGTGGAGAAATGTGGAGCACAAAAGTAAAACAGTTCCTTTTTATAAATCATTCTGGAAAACTAAGCTGCTATTTTAAATGAAAAAAAAAAACAAAACAAAACACTTTGGCTTATTATTTATAGTATAAAGCAAAGTCGCAGAGTTATTAATTGGAACTCACAAATTTATCAAGACAGAAACCATTTTAATTGAGTAACATGAAAAGTCTGAAACGCCTGGCCTTAAATCACTCCTTAATCACTTAGTTGCAATATATTGTGCAACACTAGCACGTCAAACAAAGTAATGGCACTGCTCTGTGTAGAATAAGTTTACTTTGCTTATGAGTTCCATGGTATCCTCCCATTTCCAATAGTTACATCCATCCATCCATCCATGCATCCATACACGCATCTATAATAAGTCCAGGATTGTCAGTGGTGCTAAAAATGTTTTTTATTCTGCCCTGGATAGAAGCAAGGCTAGTGCATGTGCTGTGTGACACATTTAAGATCTCTGCATGGATAAGAGATGATAGCCCAGGCTACTATTACTACTACTAGTGTGTGTGTGTGTGTGTGTGTGTGTGTGTGTGTGTGTGTGTGTGTGTGTGTGTGTGTGTGTGTGTGTGTGTGTGTGTGTGTGTGGTGGATGGGTCTGCTATTTTTTTACAGTGCAGTGGGATATAGGGTGTGACCATTTGTGTGTATATGTGTGTATGCGGGACTGAGGATTTAGGGGTGTGGATTGATCGAAATCTCCCCGCTGACAAGTCCTAGTATCGATCCGTCTGTATCTGTGGCTGACACATGGCCCTGGACACACACACACACACACACACACACACACACACACACACACACACCAAAAACCAGTCTGCAGGGTGAAAAAATCTTTCAGTAACATATAACGTGTTAAGCACCAGGGCATGGCATTCTGTCTGTGCTGGATTCATTTTGGTAGTATAATTTATTGATGAGATTTGGAGATTTAGAATGCAACACAGAGCAGGCTAAGTAATGTGAGGAGACCAAAGGACAAAATGAAGACAACAAATAAGCACCACACAAACAAAAGCATTAAGATGAAGAAGGCATTATTTAAGACACTGACATTGAAATACAGGACCAATTGACATGCATTCTTTATAGCAAAAACATGTCATTTACAATAGAAGTTCATTCTTTTGCCAACCACTATGCAATGCATCATATTAAGATAATGGATTTTAGGGCCATAAAGACTTTCTGTGGGTCATATGTTCACAATAAAAAAGGGGTACTGTAGGTGAAAATATATAACTGAGATCTAAAGGAAGAGCTAACTACAATTTTCATGTGGGGATGGTAAAGGATATTGTTTTTCACAGATGCAAAAAGAGGTGTCCTTTTGTAGCAGTGGTTGATGGCTGACTATGAAGTCCTGGGCTGCAACTTCAAATTTGCATTCTTCTCTATAAACAGATATCTGCATATGAAAGCAGTGAAATGCAATCTTGGAAACTATGGAATACCATTTGACGATGATTTAGCTTTATATTAGCTTTTTTATTTATTTATCTGCATTCACATGCATATAGCTGTTTATAGAGATTAACCAAAATGTCATCTGGACCTAGATCTGGTTGCTAATTGGACTTTAAACAATTACCAGCTCACAGAAGAGGAAGTCTTGGCCCGGATATCTGCTGGCTATGCCGGAACCCCAGAAATATTGGCCAAGAGGCTAAATCATCATCAGAACGATAGCCGATGGGTTCAGAGATTGAATCTGCATTCATTATGGCCACTTCGGAGTGGGGCAACAAGCTTTAAAGAAATACATTGACATAATATTACCTTACAAAGTTGTTATGGTGAATGTTTTGCTTAATTACACATCCAGCAGACATGAAGCAAGATTAGTCAAATCAAGTGACTTTTTGAGTTAAGTTTTGTCTTTAATAGTTTCAGCTAGAAGAAGGCTTATTCCACTGTTATTTATGGGACATCATCAACAGAGAGGTGAAAGCTGTTATAATAGTTATCATCATCATTATTGTCCACCCTGCTACTGCTACTTTTGCTGTCTCTTAGGACAGATGCTTTGAACATTGTGGTGTGTGTTTGTATATGCAGCCTATTAATCATGCATTCATTATGTACAGTATTGCACATGTATCTTTTAAATATACTTTAAATATATAAACATGGTATTTTACCATCTATTATGTGTCTCATGTGCCCTGGTTAAGTGAAAGCTGGCTTTAACCATTAAATAGGAGAGAGCCTGTATGGTCCAATACAAACCTCCAAGAAGGGAGTATATACATTGACATCAAGCCATGGAATTATAGTTGAGGAATGAGTGTTTGTGGGTATTATTGTGTATGTGGCCCCCTGATGTCTTACACCAGATGTGCCCCACTCTCCTTCTCACTTCTGAATGCTTTCTGAGCCTGCCTGGGGTGATTTAAAAGCATGATGGATGATGCATGGAAAATATAGGTACATGATATTCAACATTATTAATTCAGTGTTATTTCAGTAGTAGGGGTGATGGAAAGACTTTATGAAGGACAAAAGATTATGTGCTTGTGTGCTTTCATGTACAGTATGAACTGTGCGTGCACCTTGTGTGTGTTTTTCCATCCTTCATGTGTTACACAAGCATTTTGTGATTCTCTCCTCTCTCCCACTGGCCATTTTCCTTTTTTCCTCCTTTAAAAAAAAAAAGCAGAACATGTTCTACTACACATATTGATTTGTTTGCCAGGGTCTGCATGCATCTGGCCCAACAGCGGGGGAGCATTCACATCCTAGCATGTTCACTGTGGTTCACAACAGTTCATAATGGAGGAGGCACAACACAGAACACTGCTGAGGTTAGGGTTTTACCATATGGGGTGAGGAGAGGGAATGAGCAACCATATGGATCAAGGTTTGAATACAAGTGTGTGTGTGTGTGTGTGTGTGTGTGTGTGTGTGTATATATATATATATATATATATATATATATATATATATATAAATCAGAATCAGCTTTATTGGCCAGGTTTGCACAAACAAACAATGAATTTGACTCTGGTTAATCTTTGCTCTCAAAGTACAACAGTCATATATCAATCATATATATGTCACATATAAGAATAAAAACAGAAAGGACAGTAAGAATATATTAAAAAAAATACTGTTAAGTATACAGAATAGCAATACAATATAATTTAGAAATTAACAAAAAATATACAATAACAATTGAAGAGAGGGAAGGAATAGTATAATATCAGTATGGTCTGAGATTTAAGATTTAAATATAAGTATAGGGCAAGGCAGTTCAGTGCAATGGTGAAATATTAATAACAATATTGTAATCGTAAGACTGAAAATATACATGAGGTAGATGAGCAGAACATATGAATGATAAATAAAACCAAAATGGGAACCTGTTTCTGGCTGCTGGATTAAGATTGGGTGAGGGGGTTGGCTAAAAAAAGTCAGATCAAGCTGCCGACAAATAGACCTACTGTTCTAAAAAATATAAAACATATAGTGTGTGTATGCTGTATCTCAAACAGCATTGGTTACAGGTTACTGTTGTTTTTGTCCCTCTGTATACCAATATCTGTCACATATGTACACTATGTTAGCAACACATGCTCAGGGTCCACATCGGGAGGATGGATTGGTGGGTCCACAAAGTATCAAACTTTAACTCGGGAGATACTGGTATTGTAACCATGACGAAGAAGGCCCCCTAAAGAGATATTTTACTGATTTGCACTGCCCACACAAAGATGACACAGAGCTGGATTGAAATTGGCAACATATCCCTTTAACTAAGTAATAATTTTGACCCAATCCACAATGTTGGATCACAATGATCTTTCCTTAAACCTAACCAAGTCAGTTACGGACCTGAACAAATTTGGTTTCCGGTACAGATCTGGTAGTGACAGGCAGACATTATGACTGACTTATTGTTGGAAAAGCATAGGTGTTACTAATAACATGGATAGCTCTGCTCTATACAAGTGCCTATGAGGCCTATTTGCAATTTTTTTTTATTGTGAATATGTCCACCATTGTCATTAATGATATATTTATGTTGTTTATAGAATTATAAGTTTAAAAAAAAATCACACAAGATGTAAAAAAGAGAAAAAAGTTGTTTTCCTCTTACTCTTCAACTTTGCAGTTAATGCAATAATTTGAAAAATCATATCCTAAATGATTACTCAAGTGTACTTCGAACCATCAAACTTTCACCAAATGAATAAGGAGAAAAAAATGCATGCATGCACAATGTTCCTCCTCCCCTGGGGTTCATTAGAAGCAATGGAATTCAGTGACCCAGAAACTAAACCTAGCCCAAATCAATTAGCAGACATACACATGCATACATTTGAGTTGCTAATTACAAAGCCAAACTCCACCTCAAAGGGAGGGGTTTCCTCTTTGAAGATGAATCAAACTTTGAAAAACCAAAATGTTTGGTAAATACTGTATTTTTGTTGACTTCAACGTTATAATGCTGAGCTGGTGTCATCCAGGGGTTTATTAGGTTTCAAGAACTGTAAGACTCAAATTTGACTGTTGTATTAATGTTGACCCCCAAAAGTATAGCTTTGACTTTAAATGATACGCTAAAAGTTGTGACTGTCACTGAATGCATGCCAACTCTAGGTTTTACAAAGGTAAAGCATGATCTATTACTATTTATTTACAATAAAATTCTGTTTTTATGACTAATATTTTATTGATGTTTTCCTTTTTTAAGGGACAATAAGGGAAAAAACATTCAAAGAAAATATACAAACAAACAATAGAAGAAGAAAAACCATATGATAAGAGAGGAGCACAGTGTTACTAATAACATTAACAATGGCTTTGTTCTGTTTAAGTGTCCCAGTCAGCCATGCCAGTGTCCCAGTGAGCCAGCATGAACAATACCAGGAACCTGAAACTAAAGCAGCTAAATGGAACTCAGCCATCATTCATTTTATTATTAATACCTGTGATTTTTCTACTGTTACATATCAAAATGTTTTCTGTGAAAAATCAAAGTTCTATTCATCAAAAGTAGTACTTTTATTTTTGACATTTGAATAGAATGAAATTGATAATAATGGTTATACTTCTACTTTAAATATCCACTAATCAGTATTTTTTGTTAACAATAGATCAAATGGCTAAGCGTAGTTTGAAAAGGGTCCTTTGTAGTGACAAACCCATAGAGAATTAGCACCAAACTCTGCTGTTCTCCTGCTCTACAATATGTTTTAGCAACTTAATTGTTTTGGAGATCTAAACAGAGCTTAAAGAAGAGTGAATATTTCATGCATACGGTGGACACAAACATGACTCAGAGTGACTGCATGCTAATGTTGCTTTGTGTCTGCAAGATGTGTGAATTTGCCGCAACAACTTTATAAGATGATAATACATTCATGTTGTTGTTTTCGGCGTGTTCCACTGCCCCTAGTGGCCAAAAAAGTAATTAATGCAGCTTTAATCAGTTTGAGTGCAGGCAGTCACAAGTATTTATGCATTACATTACTGCTGCTATGCTAATAACATTTGAGTATGTTTTCCACCACTGCAGCAGTTGTGTGCTTTAAAAATGTTTTCCGGGTAGATTAAAATAAATCACTCTTCTATCACTAGTGGTGTTGACCCCCCTCCCCCCTTCACATCATATCTTGCTGTTTGAGCAAAACTGTAACTGAGAATGTGGATTTATGAATTGTGCATTATCTCTTAACTCTTTCATTATAGCAATAATTACAGTACTTCCCCTTTAAGAAAGTGACAGTAACAAGAGGTGGAGGAGCTGGTCAGGAACTGGCCAGGAGCGGACGGCGGTGAAGGAATCTCAAAACTTTTCCAACATACAGTTCCGCCGTGGTCTGTTTACTGTTTAACTTCGCCTCCGGCTTGTGTCCGAATGTGAACATAACGTTCACGTTGCCATACTGTGTACGTCGGTGATGAAGTGGATGCTACTGCCCGCTTGGAAGAAGGAAACTTGCGAGAGGAAAAACTTATGGAATGATGCACGAGCGACTGCATCCCTCCCTCCAAAGTTCAGCTAAGGTGGCTAACGTTAGCTAGCGCAGGACTGAGCTTGCTAACTCTGATGTGAAAGTTTGGATAACGTTAAACCTGTGTCCATCCGTCAAAACAAGTAGGAACACATCACCTGGTATAGTAGAGAAGGGCGTGAGGATATCTAACGTTAATGCTTGTGGCAAACTGAAAGCTTTCATCCTTGCCATGTTATCTTAGCCGCACCAGGTTACAGTATCAAGCTAATCATTTTTAGCCAAGTGGAGCTAGCAGACAGACAGCTAGCCAATTGGAAAGTGAAGTTAACTAGCTATACTGTAAGGTTACTGTAGTTAGCGTTAGTTAAAACTCGGTGAGAAATGACATGACACACACTTCCCGTTTACCAGCTGCTCTCCACCATGAAAAAGGCTGCAGTATTTTTTTAACGTTTCTGGAAATTGAACAAGTTTAACTAAATGGTATCAGCACTTGCTAGATTTTTCCCGTGGAGATGAGAAAAGGAGCGATAACCCTCAAGACAATAGCATGAGAAAATAATATCAGAGACTGATCTACTTAGCTACTCGTGTCATCATTATCCCCTTGAGTTGTGGCTGTAAAAGTCGGTAGGAATGTCATGGACATACAGTTAATACATTTGACAGAGTTAGTAGATAAGAGCTGTATTGACTCTGGACCACTTTGACAAGCTGTGTGACTTTTGAAGAAGTTGGTTTTGAGTGAGAGTTTTGAGGCACCCCAAGCCACTCACTATCAGCCCTGCATTTCTCCTATTATTGTTTTGCATTATCTGTTTGGTCACATCCCTGCCTCTTTATCAAGACTTTCTTGGGGGCATTCTACAGTTTGGAGCCTTTTTGCATCATTATCACTATTGTTCATCATCACCCACATCCAGAGGGCCTGCATCTTGGATGAAGTGGAGTGTTCTATAATGAAGGTGACAGTGACATTCGGGCAGACAGGTGTGGTGGTGCCCTGCAAGGAGGGATGGACTGTGAGGGACCTCATCCAGCAAGCAACACAGAGATACAGAAAACTCCTGGAACAGGTACCGTTCATAAGTTTGAAATGCACCTATTAGCACTGACAATTGGTCTCTTGGGAGAATAGGCAGTGTTGTGACATAGACCTGTGATTTGGTATAGCTGCTCCACATCCAGGCAAAGGTGTTTATTATTATTTTAACAAGCTATTTATACTCAATGTACAAACATCAGTAAACGGTTTTGAGGGATATGCAGCCTTATAATACAAATGTTGTTTTCCCAATAAGATACTGTTTTTTGAATAAATGCAGACATTTTAAAAACAGATGACACATGTATCCAGTCAGGACCGGGTATTTCTTTAGATGTGTTGTGACTGATACAATAGTACAATACTGGACTTTTGGTACCAAAACAATACTTGCCATGAATGTTTACAGGTTTTGATGCTTGCTAATATACTATGACTTGAAATTATCTGGGCTGACATTGTGTCAGATACATTTCAAAATGTACTCACCTTGTACATCACCTTACAAGGCAGTTATGGTGGATGATTCTCTCATGTCAGTGCAGCTCATTCATCTCAGTGGCAATTGTTGCAGTTATAGAATAAGTTTCACTTTCATTGATACCAGATAGTCCAAGGACATGAACAAAAATGTAATTTAAACTCGTTTTGAGTCGATTTAACCTTCGAGCCATCAGTTATTATTCATTGTCAGAAATAGTTTTGTAATAAAGTGTTAAGATTTTTATGGACTCCTGAAAGGCTTAGAAATGAGACGAGATTACTTTTTATGAAACCGCACTTTCATAACATTTGAGGTTTTCCCCAAAGTCTTAAAATAATCAAATTCTCTGTCATTTTTATATCATGAAAGGGCCATATGATTTTCACATCCCAAAGTCTTGGGAAATTAGACAAAGCCATGGAGGTCCAGATCTCCATAATTGCTGTATAAAAAATTAAAAGCATATCTGATGTGAATTGTGATGGTCCAGACAGGAGCAGGCATGAGTCGTTTCCACTTTAGTTGTGAATGTAAAATGCAAATGACTCCCTCTTGTG
The DNA here is from genome assembly GCA_023566125.1 of Zingel zingel. Classification (NCBI taxonomy): domain Eukaryota; kingdom Metazoa; phylum Chordata; class Actinopteri; order Perciformes; family Percidae; genus Zingel; species Zingel zingel. Next base: position 32,980,688 of record CM042327.1, on the reverse strand, counting down.
ATTCCTTCATGACTGCTGTTGATTCCTTTCGCTGCTCTCAGGGCAGGAACCTCGTGACCCCCATCAAACGACCAAATCTTCTCAGTGACTCGCTTCATATTGGCTCCATTATTCAAAGAGCGCACCAGTCATATAGATAGATGGCCTCAGTTGCGATTGAGTGGGATATGTCAATGCTGTGTGTGTTTGTGTTTATGTGGGACAGACACAGAAGCAGCACTTGTAGATCGACTCATTCTTTCCCACCCTCTTTTCCTTGCTCACTCTACTTTTTTGCCTCTTAATCTGCCTTCATCTACCCGTACATCAGACCTCCCCACTGAGTGCTCATTGTGTTTTGCCCTCTTCATCTTGTCATCATTTTCTTCTCACAAGTTACATCTCCTCTTCACCTTCCACATAGATGGAACCCTCGCTTCCCTTTCATTTTAACTCTTCTTTCTCTTTGAACACTTCCTCCTGCTCTTCTTTATGAGATAACTCTATTAAGCCTAGAAGTAAAGATATCTAGTTTAGACTTTAAATGTTTCAAACAGGGGTGTCGGATTGGGGGGATGGGGGGGAGGACTGAGTACCCAGGGCCCTCATGTGAGGAGGGCCCAAAAATATGCTAGAATGAATAGCTGTGGATGCGGGGAGGGTCCCACAGAAAATGCCTTTCTACAAGGCCCAGAATTTTGTGCTACGCCCCTGGTTTCAAGTCTCTAAAATGAACAGGATGGGCAACTGGGTATAGGCAGGAGCGATGTTTGCACCAGGTAGAGTTATTTTAGGTGTTCCGACTGAAAATATGAATTATTTTCACTTAGTTTATATTTCCTTATATACTGTCATGATATTTCAGCTATTTTGCACATTATTCAAAAAGGACAAACCTTTTTTTAAATACATTTTTAAAACTTTCTAAGCGTTAAGCCTCTGGGTGGGCGTTTCCAGCTTTTGATTGACATCTGAGGACCTGCTTTTTCATGGCAGTCATATTGGTATGGCATAGCAGGAAAAGCACAGGTGTTATTGATAACATTAAAACAACTGCATTGCATTTATCTCAGCTAGTTCCAGGGTCCTGGTATTGTGCATACTGGCTCACTGGCACAGCTTACCGGAACACTTGATGGAACTGAGCCATAAACATTTGTTTCACATGTGCTTTTTGTGCTCTGACAAGTCAAAATGTCAGCTCTGTAAAAGGTCTATTGCTAGGAGATGGCCTTTTAACTTCCCGTGGTGCACTACTGACTGGAGCACATCATACTGCAGACCACAAATGTTGATCTTGTTGAAACCTTTCCCCCCATTAAGTGCACATAGCATTAGCCGTTAACAATTTAAGCTGTCTGTCCCTCAACAACATTTAACATTTGTGGGGAACCATCATGTTGTTCTGTTTGTAATCCACTCAAAGTCTGAATGATTAGACTGTAACCTCATTACTGTGATTTGAGCTGCGATGCAGAGTACAGAGACGTAAAGCTACATCGGGAGTGCTCAAATTGTTTAACTCCCTTTGGAATCGAAGTGATATTATGAACAATTTCTCGTGCCTGCTCACACAGATATCTCATCAATCAAATTACCTTTACTGTACCAAAAACCAGACCACCAATCCATGTTGCGGTGCAGTTTACCTCATGTCTAACACAAGCACAGCAACATTTTAGGTGTTATTAATGTTCACTGAGAGACCAAGTGAGTGCTCCAGGTGTGTTTTCATGCAGCAGATTTGTGTGTAATGATGCACCTCCCTGCTCTATCGATTAGGTCTCGGAGTGTTTAAATACTTTGCTTCCTGCATGTGTGAATAAAATGCCTTGTTAAGCGTGCGTACGTACGTGCGTGTGTGTGTGTGTGTGTGTGTGTGTGTTCTGCCATCCTGCGGCTCTTCTTCTTTCTCTTCTCTGTTTTCTTTCTCTCTTCTCCAACTCTCTCCCACATCTTTGTCAGCCCTTTGTGGTCTCTCCTCCTCTTACTATGTTTACATTCCCCTTTGTAATTTCTGTTTTTACTTCTCCTTCCGCCCTCATTCTTCCCAGTTTTGTGATAGTTTTGGCCTCTCTCTCTTCTCCTTGTTTGTTGTTTTGACATTTTAAATATTCTCCTTTTGTTTGTTTTCACTTTTTCATAACTCTCCTTTCGCCTACTTTTACTGCCTCCTCCTTGTCTATCTCCTCTCCCTCGTCCCTCCTCTCTGGGATGGAGAACATGTATTCTCCTAAATTGCTTCATCTCATCCCATCCCCTCTTTTCTCTTTGTATTTGTTTCTCTGTGTAGTTTTCTCGCTCTCTTCCATCACTCAGTCATTTCACAGCAACACTAATCTTTTGTAGCTGTGTAATTATGGCTGTTAATGTGTTCCAGGATTAGAAAGCAAAGATATATATATATATGTGTGTGTGTGTGTGTGTGTGTGTGTGTGTGTGTGTGTGTGTGTGTGTGTGTGTGTGTGTGTGTGTGTGTGTGTGTGTGTGTGTGTGTGTGTGTGTGTGTGTGTGTGTGTGTGTGTGTGTGTGTGTGTGTGTGTGTGTGTGTGTGTGTGTGTGTGTGTGTGTGTGTGTGTGTGTGTGTGTGTTAAAGAGCAGTCCAGTCCCTAATCCTCCCTCCCAGAGCTAGGCAAATCATGTTTTTAAATTTCCACAGAGACAGCTAGCTTTTTGTCTGACTCTCTCCCTCTTTCCCTCCTCCCTATCTGCTTCATCCTTCTCAGAATGCTGAGAATACTGCTTGTATTAAAAACATTTTTTTAAATCTTGTGTGTTCCTGCTTACATCCACTGTTCCCACAGCGGTGCTTAACAGGAGCTACGGTAACACTTAAAATAGGCAGTTTCAGAGAGGATTATTTTGTGTTTTAGTTGCATTGAATTTAAATGTTTTACATTTTTTTGTTTCACGTTGATAGCAGCCTAATTATTATAATTTGTATACCGCTTTGTGTTACCCAGTATGGAACCAAAGGGGAATAGAATAAACATATGGGATTAGAACGGGAAAGGCAATAATATGATATGTTTATGTATGGTACACCAGACTTTTGTTAAACCACGCCGTTGAAAAGTCCCCTAAAGTTTCTGTAGACTCTTAGCTCATGTAAAGCTCTTTTCAGTGAAAACTAAATACAATATGCAACCTTGAGTTTGGCTAACCTGTTTGTAAACAAACACATAACTTATTGACTGATGTTAAACTGTAAAGACATACAGTAGTGTAGATAACCAATTTGAGATGAAGCTCAAAATAAAGGCCACAAGATGGATGGAAACAGAAATACATAGCTGTGGGAATACACCCTAACTTTCATATTATTGATTGATAGTTATTTGCACCTGACCCTGTCCCTTTCAGATGTTTTTAATTTAATGTAAAACAATGTGCACAGACAGGGCATTGGTAGGTTAGGCAAATCCAGTTTATGTTAGGTATGTGTGACAATAGATCAGCTCTCCCTCCATTAAAAGACATTTTAGCTCCCTGTAAGTATTTAAAACGTATGCCTTGGTATCACAAATCGCAGGCAATATACATTTATAACATATAGGACAGCTGGCAAAGACAGAGCACAATGTGGTAAACTGTAGAAAGACATGGCATTTGAGTAGGCATAATGTATTCAAAACCAATCTACTGAAGTATGCCTTTATATTTGGCTCAAATGCAACCACTTAGATGGGTTTGGGACACCCCTGTACAGTAATTAGGGCTGCACGATGGCAAATATCTAATTACAATTATTGATGTTGAGACTGCAATATAATTCACAATATTATTCCCTTTTCATTTAAAAATATTAACATTAAAATGATTATAGTGTGATTTTTATTTTTTTATTTTGTTTTTGCGAGGATCTGTACCAAACAACAAAGTTTTTTCTTTAGTCTGTAGGATACGATTTGTAGGCCGGGACGTCTCTGCAGCCCCACAATACTCAGAACTCAGAATGGTTTGACACATATTTTGCTTTAAACAAATATTGCACCCCCCCGCGTTTGGATATTGCACTAGTCCATATTGCGATTCATGTGGAGAGGTAGCAAAGAGTTAATGAATATTCCTTTTGAAGGAATCCGAAACAAAGATGATGAATGTAAAAAGGGAGATAGCTGGCACAGGGCAAAGAGGAAGTGTGGCCCGAGGAAGGGAAGCAGAGGTTGTTTTTTGAAGGGAGTTGTCAGGAAGTTATCAGCTTGTTGACAGAATTCTTAATTACCTTTGACAAAACAGAAGTTTGCATTTGTGTGCTTATGGATACCCGTTTATTGGGTTTTGGGTCCAGTCGGCTGTATTCTGTGAAATATCAGACTGGACAATCGCATCAACATCAGCATACAGTGAGGAAAATAAGTATTTGAACACCCTGCTATTTTGCAAGTTCTCCCACTTGGAAATCATGGAGGGGTCTGAAATTGTCATCGTAGGTGCATGTCCACTGTGAGAGACATAATCTAAAAAAAACAAATCCAGAAATCACAATGTATGATTTTTTAACTATTTATTTGTATGATACAGCTGCAAATTAGTATTTGAACACCTGTCTATCAGCTAGAATTCTGACCCTCAAAGACCTGTTAGTCTGCCTTTAAAATGTCCACCTCCACTCCATTTATTATCCTAAATTAGATGCACCTGTTTGAGGTCGTTGGCTGCATAAAGACACATGTCCACCCCATACAATCAGTAAGAATCCAATTACTAACATGGCCAAGACCAAAGAGCTGTCCAAAGACACTAGAGTCAAAATTGTACACCTCCACAAGGCTGGAAAGGGCTACGGGGAAATTGCCAAGCAGCTTGGTGAAAAAAGGTCCACTGTTGGAGCAATCATTAGAAAATGGAAGAAGCTAAACGTGACTGTCAATCTCCCTCGGACTGGGGCTCCATGCAAGATCTCACCTCGTGGGGTCTCAATGATCCTAAGAAAGGTGAGAAATCAGCCCAGGACTACACGGGAGGAGCTGGTCAATGACCTGAAAAGAGCTGCGACCACCGTTTCCAAGGTTACTGTTGGTAATACACTTAGACGTCATGGTTCGAAATCATGCATGGCACGGAAGGTTCCCCTGCTTAAACCAGCACATGTCAAGGCCCGTCTTAAGTTTGCCAATGACCATTTGGATGATCCAGAGGAGTCATGGGAGAAAGTCATGTGGTCAGATGAGACCAAAATAGAACTTTTTGGTCATAATTCCACTAACCGTGTTTGGAGGAAGAAGAATGATGAGTACCATCCCAAGAACACCATCCCTACTGTGAAGCATGGGGGTGGTAGCATCATGCTTTGGGGGTGTTTTTCTGCACATGGGACAGGGCGACTGCACTGTATTAAGGAGAGGATGACCGGGGCCATGTATTGCGAGATTTTGGGGAACAACCTCCTTCCCTCAGTTAGAGCATTGAAGATGGGTCGAGGCTGGGTCTTCCAACATGACAATGACCCGAAGCACACAGCCAGGATAACCAAGGAGTGGCTCTGTAAGAAGCATATCAAGGTTCTGGCGTGGCCTAGCCAGTCTCCAGACCTAAACCCAATAGAGAATCTTTGGAGGGAGCTCAAACTCCGTGTTTCTCAGCGACAGCCCAGAAACCTGACTGATCTAGAGAAGATCTGTGTGGAGGAGTGGGCCAAACTCCCTCCTGCAGTGTGTGCAAACCTGGTGAAAAACTACAGGAAACGTTTGACCTCTGTAATTGCAAACAAAGGCTACTGTACCAAATATTAACATTGATTTTCTCAGGTGTTCAAATACTTATTTGCAGCTGTATCATACAAATAAATAGTTAAAAAATCATACATTGTGATTTCTGGATTTTTTTTTTTTAGATTATGTCTCTCACAGTGGACATGCACCTACGATGACAATTTCAGACCCCTCCATGATTTCCAAGTGGGAGAACTTGCAAAATAGCAGGGTGTTCAAATACTTATTTTCCTCACTGTATATTCAAGTGAAATTTGATTTGAGTTGCCTCTCTAAAATATATATGCAATATGTATTATTATAGATAGATAATATCTACATTTGACACAATATTGTTGCTAAAATGGTGTGTGTGTGTGTGTGTGTGTGTGTATATATATATATATATATATATATATATATATATATATATATATATATATATATATATATATATATATATATATATATACACACAAACTTTTTGTAAGCTGATGTGTGTACGCATGTGAATGCTTACACTTGCACATTGATTGTAAGGTGGCTGTTTATAAAAGGGTTCCTGCCTATGTGGGTGTGCGCTGTAGTTTCATTAGCACGGGCAGGAATGCTCATGAGGCGTGGCCAAACACGCTAATAAAATCATAAAACACCCTGGCCTGGACCCATGCCAGAGCACAGGCAATTATTTCTGAGAGGCAGGGAGTAGACGCGTGACGCTTTCTCTGCAGATGCAGTTATTGATCCGAAATAAATTGTTATTTACTCCTATGGATACAGGTTTTTTTTTTAATGTACAAACAGGTCAGTTAAAATAGTGGGGGGTTTTCCCAACAGGTACGGTAAACATTGTTATATGGAAACATAGCGAACAATAAAATAAACTTAGCACAAAAAGTAAGGAAATTTGTGTTTGGTAGATTATTTCTCTGTGGTAACAATGCTTTTTGGCAATAAAACTTATACCATTGGAAAGCCTGTTTAGTTCCCTTTCAAATGGTGCCCCATTTGAAAGGAACATGCATTTGTGGGATGAGCAGCAGTGCTGAGTATATGGGTTGCGCCCATGAAAAATTCAATCTGCCATTACCCTTCACCGTCAGGCCCATTTGCGCTGGTGTCGGCCACACGTGCACTGGAACGTGAACATGTGGAGGAATGTTATGTTCAGCGATGAGTCCAGATTGTTGATCCAGCCTGACACATATTCTATTATATTCTATTCTATGCTCCAAGTTATGTACGATATAATGGCACATATGCTTCTCCAAATTAGCCTGACAAGCTTGCCGTAGCTAGATCATTATTATATTAGAATGAATGCCGTTGTATACAGATCATCCTGGTTGGTTAATTGTACTGTTTTACATGCCAAATGAATGATCAAAGGATGGCTGCTCACCAGACAGTGTTAAAAGGTTAACATCCAAATTTATGAACACTCACGAGTAGTTAAGATGCTAATAAAATCTTATTTTGAACCATCAAGATAAACCTAACTAGATTAGGGAAGAACATTTAGGCTTGTGCACAGCCTCAATGTGGAATGCTGAAATGTTAACGTGGTGAGCAATGGTTACCATGGCATTTCCACCAGCAATTTTTCTGCTTTGTTTTTCACAAAAGACAAGCTTTGTTACTGCGAGTCACAAGATGGGTCAAGGGACAATTTAACTCTGATTTCATTTTTCCACAGAGTTTGGTGCTGCATTAGTACACACTGCCTCTACTAAATAATACTTTGTACCAATAATACTACATTACTGGCATAACTGACCTTCTTGACAAAAGGGGATGATTCCAGACCTCTCTGTTATTGGAAATGTAATTTTCTGCGCCAGAGTTTGCTCAAAGTTAGCTGTTTCTCAGTGTACCCAAGTCCACATCTTGGCACCGCCTACAGTTTTGACAACAGCAAGCATACCAAACTCTTATGTCAACTGGCAGACTAGAAAGGCTTACTGTTCAGAGATAAAGGTGGGGGGGGGTTAAGTACACACCTGACAACACTGAATAATCTACATAGTGTTTTAACTCTGGTGGGATGATACTACAACCTAATAATAATTTCTAGATCATGTCCTGAGAGTAAAATACCTCAAATTGCCAAGGCTTATAATGTAATAGTATCAGGCAGAACAGTGTATTAAGTGCTAATCCCCCTGATTTTCAAATTAGAAAAATTAGTGTGTTTACAACTCTTATCTTTAGTCCTACAATATCTGAGTGCCCCCTCTAGGTTTTTAAACTGTCAGACTTGGAGGCACAGGGTTTTTGCAGTTAACAAAAAATATGTAATTATCCATGCATTCCCCCTGAATAATAGACATGATCAGTGTGCTCACAGCTCTTATCTCTCTACCTATCCATCTCTTGTCGTCTTGGCTGTGTGGCTTGCCTACTATAGCGAGAGATCAAAGGGGGTTGTTGACCTAAAAACAGCAGGTTACCAAAGAAATGAGGCTGTTGGATGTCGGTGTTTTGCAAAAACCTATCACCACATATTTTCCTTCTGTAGTTAAAACATATACTATAATTTGATTGTGATTTCTGTGTCCTGGCTCACCTTTGCAGCGATCAGTTTTAAATACTAAGAGACAATGTATTTTTCCACTGTGTTACCACTATGTCGTCGTCGTAAGTCGTTCAAAACCTTTCTTTTTATTAAACTCTGTGTACACAATGTTCTCAATGCTCGAGTTCAGAGAGTGTAGAGCCCCTGGTGATACTTCGAGCAAAGTTTAATGTTGTGTCGAGCCTTCTTAGTGGTTTTAAAAATATTGATTTTGATGCTATCATAGTAGTGCCCCTAGCACTCCCATTCAAAAGACCATTTGACCGAAAATACGGTTAATCTTAAAAGTGGCATTTCCGTCCTAATTATGCTGTTAAACAACATTTTGACTCGGGTATATTCACACAAAGATCCTAGGTTGCATTTTGGCGAGAGTTACGCTTTAAGTGTCTGTCTATCTCTCTCTGCTCCCCCTTTCTGCATCAGGTGCCAAATATTGCTCAAGCACACAGCTCTTACCGTAAATATGTTGCCATGTCTGAATAAAGCCATAAGGGACATTGCATAAAAGACATCTATTTATGAGTGACAAAATGCCATCACTGTAACGGAACAATGTAGCTAGCAATGTTACGTATTTCTTGTCTGAAAATGGCCTAGGATGACATGAAATGGAGAAAAGCAAGCACCTTTGTTTTTGTGATTGTATGACATTAAATGCTTAGCAAAATATAGAGTTTTTGCTTGATAAACGACTAATATGGTTATACATTATAATCAATATTTGTCAATTAACTAATTGTTTAAGCACTAATGCAGTAGAATTGCAAAAATAGAAGAAAAGAAAAGAGATATACTACATCCCAAATAAGCATTATTCTATTTCCTAAGTTAACCATGCTAAGTGGGCAAGCTTCCCTGAGGCACCCCAGATCCCCAAGGTCCCCAAAAGCTTCATGTTTACAGTGTGTCAATTGGTTTGTTGTGATTTGATGAATTGCTAATTATTTTGGGACCATGCACCTGTAAGGCACAACATTAACTGTAATGAAAAGCACAATGTACAGCCTGCTGTGTGAACTGTACTGAGGATCAGCAGGGCCCCTTGGGGCCCCTTAGGGCTTTGACGTGGATGTGATGACCAGAGTGGGCTTTGTTGACAAAATATATTTTTCTTGCTTGTGTGTTCACTTAGAATATTAGCTGGGAAGTAATATTTGACTGTAAGCAGGCCAATGAAAGTGCTACGTTTAATGGTTATCTGTAATCTTGTTATTTATTAAGAATGAACAACATGGTAGAGTTTATCATGTCTTTTTGTCAAGGCATAGTTTGTAAAATTGCTTGTGCAGTGACACACTGTTAGTGTGGGAATGATGAATTGAGGACTTGTAATTAACAAGTATAGACAAAATCTAACACTATCAGGACTGATTGTGAAGCCCAGGCAGTAATAAAAACACTAGTCTTTGTGAGATGTTATTGTTATGTGCAAAGCTGAGGGCAGAAAAGATACAAAATAATTTACATTACAGTTTGGCACTGAAATATTCTCTAGTAATCATAAAAAAACATTTGCATGTGTTGTCCCAGCGTTAATATGTCCCCAAATCCTGATTGATAGTGCTCAAGGAAGATAAACCCTGTTTAAAAGACAAAATAAAACAATGTAAACACAATATTTGTAAATGCTCTCTCATACATCTGGCCTGGGTGTCAGCCAAGTCAGTGATACAATGGAGTCATACAATGAATTCCAGCAGGAGGGAGGAAGAGGGAGAGACAATTCAACTGTATAAACAGCCACATTGTTAGTCTTGTGTAACAGTGATGGTTGAAAAGCCATTTAAATATATTTTTTGTGACATAATAGAACGTGTTTTGTATGGACCCAGGATATATTCAACTTGGGATTAATGCTTTATTGGGGAAGCAAACACAACCATGTTTGTAAGTTACTTGTATTAGCTGGCACCAGGTGCCAGTCAAGAATGACTAGTCTCAAGTTCAGAAATTGTATGTTTTTTTTTTTTAATGTAACACAAACATTGGGACCATATCTCGGTCCACTTATTAAAGGAGCACAGTATAATTGAAGTTGCAATGTTTTTACTATAGAATAGGTGCGTTATTAAGGCAGCACTTAGGCTACTACTTACAGCTAGCCTTACTACACTCACTAAGTGCATTTTAAAATGATACATAATTGTATTTGTTTTAAATGATGTTCCTGTCCTCTTTCCAACCCATTAGGAAACGTTGGAGGAATAACTGAAATTGACATGACATATTTACGAAGCAGAACCATTATGCAACTATAACACACCTTGACTTTTGAAAAAAAATATTTTAACTTTAAGCATTCACCAGTGAAATAACTTGTTATTTCAAATAATTCTGTGCCTAGCCTTAATGAACATAGTTAACTTACATGGCCAAAACTCCTTTACCAAAGGTTTATTTAGATACAAGCACCTTCAAATTTCCGGATCTGGTTATTGAAAATGAATGGTATTTCTTCTGAAATCAGAAAGAAAGTCGTACATCTAACCAGGTCTCATTTTGGTACAAAAAAACAAATTTACACTGTCAAATGATTGTAAAAAGTGTAAGTGAGTAATTTATTGGAAAGCGATTTGATGCAGAGCATGTAGGAACTGACTTGCAGAGATATCCAGGGACACAGAGCTCTATTTTACCCTCTGCCTGATGAGAGTTTTTGAAAAGCATTGACAAGCACCTGACCCTGAAAGAGTGATTTAATGGAGCAGCACCCTGTAATGTTTGTACCTTTCCTTAGGCTGTTTGTGGTTTTGTATGTGCTTGTAGGCATGTATGTATGTGTGTGTGTTGTCTCAATATGTTGTTCAACAACCAGCTCTATGTAGTCAGCTGTCTGGTGCAGTGTCGATGTCATTAATCACAGACCCAACACAGCGAAGAACTGGAGTGAAGAGAGAGAGAGAGAGAGAGAAAGGGTCTGGCTGGAGTTGTAATCTGTACAAAGCACCTAGGGAAAGATGTGGAAGATGTAAGGAGGAAAGAAACAAAGAACAGGGCAGAATTGGGAGGGGAATTATATAGGAGTTATATAAATGTGAATGAGGATCAGAGGGAAGGAGTTGATGACCAGTAATGGAGGCCTTTATATTTTATTGTTCGCTATGTTTCCATATCATAATGTATACCGTACCTGTTGGGAAAACCCCCCACTATTTTAATTGACCTGTTTTTACATTAAAAAAAACCTGTATCCATAGGAGTAAATAACAATTGTAAACGTTAAAACATTTACATTTACATTTACATTAACATTTAAAACTATCCTGCTATTCTGCACCTGCAATGAGTAGAAACTGCCTTTCTCCATTTTATGTTTTTGATGATCCCTCCCTGTGTTATACTCTCGCTCAGTATGTTGTTTTCATAGAAAACGCATTGCATTAGAGAAAAGTAAGATGTGCTATTTATGTGGCGTTCAAGCTACAAGATAGAATATTAAAAGTAAATAGAGTAGTCTGAATAATGTCTTTATTCCTGATTGACAAAATGTTACACACTTGGTTATTTTTATTAGATTACATTATATTTGAGACTATTTTGTTCAACTATCAGCCATTAGAATCATAATTTTTTTGTATTAATTAAAACTATTGAGGCCTCTGTACTTATGGTTTCATTTAATTAGATGATGATAGGTGTGGGACTGACACCTGTAGCCACTATTAAGAAGAAGCTATTTGTGCATACACGATAAGTATGGGGAGTTTGGTCAGCTGGTGTCAGGTTTATTCATACATTGAGTTGATGATTTACGTTTGTTGTGTCCTGTGTTATAGGAAGGAGATTTCCTGGTTCGGACCCACCATGTTGAGTACTGTGACGGAGGGATTCTGGACCCCGATGATATACTCAGTGATCTGGTAGAAGACAAGGACAAGGTAAGAACCTCTCGATAGAATGTCACGTTTTTTGTTTGCTCCTGATTTTAATCTGATTAAAGAGATTGGTGAGGTAATTTTACTTTAATATAAAAACCGACATTGTGAACAAGGAATTCAGCCGTTTTCTATCACTTTAAAGCTATATTGCGTAGTTTCTGTCGCCCCATGAGGAATTCGAAGTAATGACAACAAAACTGTCGGCGCGTCCACATGATACACCCTTTCCTGATCACGCACGCGCCCCCACCCCTCCTCAATGCAGTTACTAGCAGCTAAGGAGGACAAGAAAAAAATGATTGACTCTTCAGAAGAGGTAATTATCTTCACTTGAGCTTCTGTGCGGGAAAGTCACCGGACGCCACAATCTTCTGAACATAGTCATACTGAGAAATACAGAGAGAGTTGTGTGGAGCTGATAGTCTTAATTAGCTTTGTAGCAACTCATTTGGCAATGGCTTGAATGTACCGGATGTTCATTAATATCAAAAAGTTACGCACTAAAGCTTTAAGCTGACTACAAACAGCCATGTAACATTTATCTTCTTAGTTAATACTCATCAAGTGAAACTAACACTTGTGAGGTTAGACTTAAATAGCCTTTCATTAAAATGGCCTGTTTCCTGAATGACTAACAGTAAGCAGGGTACACAGGCATGCATGCGACTAACCAAATAACCAGCCAGCCAGTCCACAAAGAAGAGAAACAAGTGCCGTACAGCTCTTGTTCTCCCCACAGAGCTACAAAATCACTGTATTTAAGTCAACCATCTGTATCCTTTCAATCCTTTTTGATACCTCATTTAGGGCTGCACGATTATGGCCAAAATGATAATCACGATTATTTTGATCAATATTGAGATCCCGATTAATTATCCCGATTATTTGTTGATTTTAACCAAAACTAATTGTATTGTCACATAGGCTAATTATAACTGCTTTCACATCCACATTGTGCTACATTCTTGCTAATTTACAAATATGTACATCAAAATAAAATAGGTCTTCTTATTCACCAAAATTCAGTGCATCTCCTTAAAGAATAAATAAAAATAAATAAAACAAAGAAAATGTAGCAAAACTTCAACAGGGCACTATTTTCAATTTTACCTTGTGTAAATATATTTTAGGAAGGTACATATAAACTTGCATTGTACCTGCATAATGGATGTGAATAAAACTCAAAATATACAATCAATAACAAACAAATATTCCATAACAGAATGTAACCAAATGAGAACATTTCAAGGCAGAACTATGCAGAAAAGACTAGTTTACAGGTTTTTGGAAATAACCACTAGCCTATCAACATTTTCTGGCTTGAAGGATGAGCGAAGGCAGGTCACCACATTCCTCCCCGTGTACGGAATACCCTCTCAGAGGGTGGAGCCGGGAGTCCTCCTAAAACAATATAAACTCGAAGGCTACTTCCAGAGGGCCGCACACACATCGCGTAAAAAATATAAATAGAAGACTGTCCTGTTTTAACGATTGCAGAGCGGATCTCCGCGGGGCATACGCACCACTACGCTGTCCGGTGTCAGCAGTTTTATTGATTATAGTGAAAGCGTAGTGTTGGAACATCTGCTCCGCTTACGTTACACGTGCAATGTAGCCGACCCGTTTACTGTCGTCGCTGCATGACGCTTGCCTTTTCTCGACTAAACTGTTATGTGACTGGCCATCACGTAATTTCGTAAGATATCATACGAGTTGTTGTGCATAAGTTTTGTTTTCTTTGTTAAGATAGTTTATAGCCTTATGACCGCTATCTGTTGTGGAATTTTCCTCACATTACTCTGTCCTATGTGACTGTCAACATCTAGAAACTAAGCTGCGCGGTGCAGGGAACAACTCTGATTGGCTCATGGAGGCACATGATCAGACAGTGGTTTACATGGTGCTAGATTGGCCTTGCAAAAAAAAAAACTGATACGGAGCGTTCTATGAACGGAATGACGCATTTTAAATATCGCTCGATCACGCAAATTTGATCGTGGGAAGCCAAAATCGTGATTAAAATTTGATTAATTGTGCAGCCCTAACCTCATATAATGCATATAATTCTTTTGATTTATACCTATTAATTAGTCACAGAACACTGTGTGGGTGTATGTGCTTGTAGGAATGTTTGAGCAGGTATCTGTGCCCTGACTGTATTGAGCTGCAGTAGCCTGTAAGCCACTCCCTTGAATAGAATATTGCCTCACAAGCAAAATTCAAAGGGAAAGGTTTTAACTTGCCTTCAGCGTTAGGCAGTGTCATTAGCAATTCACTTTTGAAGACTTTGCAAACTCAATCCATATATCCCGTTTTTCTTATTTTTCCCCTGAGGAATGTGTCATTTTTCATTTTCCCCTTTGGAAAGACTAGTTTTTTTTCATACTGTCGCATAGACTGGCATTATTAGAATATGATAAAATGCTTAGATTAAGTGTTTTTTAACCCAGGTTTAGGACCTTAAATGAATCTGGAACCTTCTCTTGGTGGCTCTGCACATTAAAACAGTATCAACATGTTTTAATGAGCCTGTGTCCTATGGTGAACTGAATTTTTCATTTAGGTCACAGCCTAAAAACTTGAAGAACCTACTGGCTAGAAAATGTAATGCAGAGTATATTTTCCTGTCCTCGGCTCATACTGTATGCCTTTAAGGATGTATAAATTCTGCAGGATTTGTTGGAGATTCTCCGAACTAATTAAGAACAAAGTTGCATTGGTAGGCAATTTCTCTCGGGGCTGTAAGAACCTTTGGGAAGAACTGAATTGATCTCTCTCTTTCTATCTTAAAATAGAACTCAAGCCTCTGTTCATGTCATAATGTTCATTGTTATGGTTCAAATCTTGGTTTTTAGATTTTGGGACCAAGATGATTTTGGGACCAATATAATTTAGTTTCCGTTAGTATAGCTATTATAGAATAGCTGTTTTATAATCTTGAGTTATAAACAGTGTTCTTTATACCCACCTGCTGTAGAAATTTGACTAATTTAGAACTATCTTACATTAAAGAAATAGTATTCCACATGGCCACTTACTTTCACGTGGCTCAAAAAAGTACTGTCTGTACCATGTACAATACTTTCTGCTAACAATCCCACAAATGCAATCCTCTCTATGTTTATGGTTTTGATATAGTTGGGTGACATGGTACATCCATTCACTACATCCAGGTGTCTCAAGTCTCAGCTTACTGCTCACTATAAAGTTAACTATTGAGTGCCTATTATATAGGGAAGAGTGATCAAGCGAACAAGGGAATGATTTTTTTACACTTTCTTTAAGCAGGCATGCAAACTCTTTTGATGTAGGGAGAGTTAGAACAGAATACATTGTTATTGTCATTATTTATTTGTCAAATGTATGCTATACAACCTAGGGTCTTTTTGTGAATGTACCCGAGTCAAACTTTCATTTAAAAACATATTTAGAACGGAATCGCCACTTTTAAGATTTACAGTATTCTCGTTTTTACACCGTAATTCGCCTGGAGCGGGATGAAGAAAACAGTCCCGCGCAGGGCTCTAGTGTAGAGCCCCGGTGATACTTCGGGCAAAGTTTCATGTTGTGTCGAGCCTTCTTAGTGTTTTAAAAATAGCTATTTTGAGGCTAGCATAAAAGTGCCCCTAGCACTCCCATTCAAAAGGCCATTCGACCGGTAAATCTTAAAAGTGGCGATTCCGTCCTAAATATGCTTTTAAATGAAAGTTTGACTCGGGTACGTTCACAAAAAGTCCCTAGGTTGCATTTTGGCAAGAGTTACGCTTTAATGAGTTGATGTCAAAAAAGGAGAAGTACATCCATCTGGCTAGAAGTAAGATTAGATAAGCACTGGATCATTTGAGCAGTAGGTCAAGAGGTAAAGCTAGTTTAGCAGGTCTCTGTATCAAGGATGGAGTTATAGTAACCGTAAATGTGCGTGGGTGCTCCTTAGAGATGAATACTGTATTTACTGACAACTTTTTGTATTTTTTTACTAACTAACTATTTCCTGTACTCCTTCCTTATATTCACCCAAAAGTGATAGTAATGGTTTTGTTAATGTTCTTTGAATGCAGAGAAACGGCACAAAACATACCATTGCAGCACAGAAACCAAATATAAAAGCACATGCATACTACAAAATACACATTTCAATACTGGGATCAAATAACGTGCCCATTAATTCCCCAAAACACACATACTGTATGGTCAGACGCACAACTGCACACATAGAAGTAAAGTGTACAGATTCCAATACACACTTCTGAGTACTAGAGCATATGAAATGGAAGTGTGAAATATTCATTGGATTTTGAAGCGAGGCTCTCATAGTATTACTGAGCTGAGATGAATAAATGTCTCCTAATCCCAGATGAGTGTTTTACTGTAGTTAGACTCAAACTGCCTGCCGTTAGGTTTATAACCACAAAGAAAACAGAGAAGATTTTTCAGGTCTGGCGAAGACAGGTCAAAAATACAGTTTAAAAAAATCCATGTCTGGGAAAAAAAAAAAAAAAAAAAAAAAAAAAATATATATATATATATATATATATATATATATATATATATATATATATATATATATATATATATATATATATACAGTGAGGAAAATAAGTATTTGAACACCCTGCTGTTTTGCAAGTTCTCCCACTTGGAAATCATAGAGGGGTCTGAAATTGTCATCGTAGGTGCATGTCCATTGTGAGAGACATAATCTAAAAAGAAAAATCCAGAAATCACAATGTATGATTTTTTAACTATTTATTTGTATGATACAGCTGCAAATAAGTATTTGAACACCTGAGAAAATCAATGTTAATATTTGGTACAGTAGCCTTTGTTTGCAATTACAGAGGTCAAACGTTTCCTGTAGTTTTTCACCAGGTTTGCACACACTGCAGGAGGGAGTTTGGCCCACTCCTCCAAACAGATCTTCTCTAGATCAGTCAGGTTTCTGGGCTGTTGCTGAGAAACACAGAGTTTGAGCTCCCTCCAAAGATTCTCTATTGGGTTTAGGTCTGGAGACTGGCTAGGCCACGCCAGAACCTTGATATGCTTCTTACAGAGCCACTCCTTGGTTATCCTGGCTGTGTGCTTCGGGTCATTGTCATGTTGGAAGACCCAGCCTCTACCCATCTTCAATGCTCTAACTGAGGGAAGGAGGTTGTTCCCCAAAATCTCGCAATACATGGCCCCGGTCATCCTCTCCTTAATACAGTGCAGTCGCCCTGTCCCATGTGCAGAAAAACACCCCCAAAGCATGATGCTACCACCCCCATGCTTCACAGTAGGGATGGTGTTCTTGGGATGGTACTCATCATTCTTCTTCCTCCAAACACGGTTAGTGGAATTATGACCAAAAAGTTCTATTTTGGTCTCATCTGACCACATGACTTTCTCCCATGACTCCTCTGGATCATCCAAATGGTCATTGGCAAACTTAAGACGAGCCTTGACATGTGCTGGTTTAACAGGGGAACCTTCCGTGCCATGCATGATTTCAAACCATGACGTCTTAGTGTATTACCAACAGTAACCTTGGAAACGGTGGTCCCAGCTCTTTTCAGGTCATTGATCAGCTCCTCCCGTGTAGTCCTGGGCAGATTTCTCACCTTTCTTAGGATCATTGAGACCCCACGAGGTGAGATCTTGCATGGAGCCCCAGTCCGAGGGAGATTGACAGTCATGTTTAGCTTCTTCCATTTTCTAATGATTGCTCCAACAGTGGACCTTTTTTCACCAAGCTGCTTGGCAATTTCCCCGTAGCCCTCTCCAGCCTTGTGGAGGTGTACAATTTTGTCTCTAGTGTCTTTGGACAGCTCTTTGGTCTTGGCCATGTTAGTAGTTGGATTCTTACTGATTGTATGGGGTGGACAGGTGTCTTTATGCAGCTAACGACCTCAAACAGGTGCATCTAATTTAGGATAATAAATGGAGTGGAGGTGGACATTTTAAAGGCAGACTAACAGGTCTTTGAGGGTCAGAATTCTAGCTGATAGACAGGTGTTGAAATACTTATTTGCAGCTGTATCATACAAATAAATAGTTAAAAAATCATACATTGTGATTTCTGGATTTTTGTTTTTAGATTATGTCTCTCACAGTGGACATGCACCTACGATGACAATTTCAGACCCCTCCATGATTTCCAAGTGGGAGAACTTGCAAAATAGCAGGGTGTTCAAATACTTATTTTCCTCACTGTATATATATATATAATTTTTGTACACAGTATATAGTGATGAAATTGAGAGAGAATTTATGAATGCATCGGCCCCAAACAGCTTGAAGTGTTATGATGGAAAACGAAAGCACCGCAGCACATTGTGTTAAAAGAACATAGATATTTTGGAAGGCACACTTACTGTTATCTTACTCTTCGTTTGATAAGAGGATTGATGTCAATTTCATCTCTGTGTTGTCGTCTCTATGTATCTAGAACAGAGATGACTCGTCTGGGACATGTTTAGCTCAGCTCATCTTAGCGCAAAGACTGGAACTCAGCACAGGTAAACTGATAACCTAGGTTTGTCAATGGTCTGTTTAGGTGTCGTTAGGCCTGTCACGATAACAAATGTTGCTGGATGATAAATTGTCCCAGAAATGATTGCAATAAACGATAATATTGTTGTTCTGAGACCATTTTCATCTAATATAATGATAATGGCATAATAATGCAGGTACACCTTTTCAAAAACCGTTCGCCACCTCAGGAGGGGGAAGCGGGGAACCATCCAAGCTGTGTACAGTAAGGATGGGACGCTGTTGACCTCAACTGAGGAGATAATAGGGCGGTGGAAGGAGCACTTTGAGGAACTCCTAAATCCGACTAATACGCCCTCTATGGTAGAGGCAGAGCTGGAGGATGATGGGGGATTGTCGTCAATTTCCCTGGTGGAAGTTGCTGAGGTGGTTAAACAACTCCACAGTGGCAAAGCTCCAGGGATTGATGAGATCCGTCCGGAAATGCTTAAAGCTCTGGGTGTGGAGGGGTTGTCTTGGTTGACACGCCTCTTCAACATTGCGTGGAAGTCTGGGACGGTGCCTAAGGAGTGGCAGACCGGGGTGGTGGTTTCCCTGTTCAAAAAGGGTGACCAGAGGGTTTGTGCCAATTACAGGGGTATCACACTTCTCAGCCTCCCCGGTAAAGTCTACTCCAAGGTGCTGGAAAGGAGGGTTCGGTCGATAGTCGAATCTCAGGTTGAAGAGGAACAATGCGGATTCCGTCCTGGTTGTGGAACAACGGACCAGATCTTTACTCTCGCAAGGATCCTGGATGGAGCCTGGGAGTATGCCCAACCGGTCTACATGTGCTTTGTGGATCTGGAGAAGGCGTATGACCGGGTACCCCGGGAGATACTGTGGGAGGTGCTGGGGGAGTATGGGGTGAGGGGGTCCCTTCTCAGGGCCATCCAATCTCTGTACGACCAAAGCGAGAGCTGTGTCCGGGTTCTCGGCAGTAAGTCGGACTCGTTTCAAGTGAAAGTTGGCCTCCGCCAGGGCTGCGCTTTGTCACCAATTCTGTTTGTAGTATTTATGGACAGGATATCGAGGCGTAGTCGGGGTGGAGGGGGGTTGCAGTTCGGTGGGCTGGGGATCTCATCGCTGCTTTTTGCAGATGATGTGGTCCTGATGGCATCATCGGCCTGTGACCTTCAGCACTCACTGGATCGGTTCGCAGCCGAGTGTGAAGCGGCTGGGATGAGGATCGGCACCTCTAAATCGGAGGCCATGGTTCTCAGCAGGAAACCGATGGAGTGCCTTCTCCAGGTAGGGAATGAGTCCTTACCCCAAGTGAAGGAGTTCAAGTACCTTGGGGTCTTGTTCGCGAGTGAGGGGACAATGGAGTGGGAGATTGGCCGGAGAATCTGCGCAGCGGGTGCGGTATTGCATTCAATTTATCGCACCGTTGTGACGAAAAGAGAGCTGAGCCAGAAGGCAAAGCTCTCAATCTACCGGTCAGTTTTCCTTCCTACCCTCACCTATGGTCATGAAGGCTGGGTCATGACCGAAAGAACAAGATCCAGGGTACAAGCGGCCGAAATGGGTTTCCTCAGGAGGGTGGCTGGCGTCTCCCTTAGAGATAGGGTGAGAAGCTCAGTCATCCGTGAGGAGCTCAGAGTAGAGCCGCTGCTCCTTTGCATTGAAAGGAGCCAGTTGAGGTGGTTCGGGCATCTGGTAAGGATGCCCCCTGGGTGCCTCCCTAGGGAGGTGTTCCAGGCACGTCCAGCTGGGAGGAGGCATCGGGGAAGACCCAGGACTAGGTGGAGGGATTATATCTCCAACCTCGCCTGGGAACGCCTCGGGATCCCCCAGTCGGAGCTGGTTAATGTGGCTCGGGAAAGGGAAGTTTGGGGTCCCCTGCTGGAGCTGCTACCCCCGCGACCCGATACCGGATAAGCGGACGAAGATGGATGGACCTTTTCAAAGATCAATACACTTTTATTTCTAAAGAATATTTAACACTGGAACTGGAAGACATTTTAAACATCCACAATATGTCTTTGATCTCCGTTAGTATGTCGTCTTTCACGCTGTTGTACAGTTGTGGAATTGCCGTTTGTAACATGTATGTTCTCCCAGGTAATTGGTACTGGCTGTCAAATGTTTGCAGCATTCCTCGAGTGTTTGTGCGATAGACTACAGACTCTGTACTACATTTAACAATTATTTATTAAACACTAAATATTAAATTTAAATAATATCTAATTAATAAATTATATCTATTTAGCTATCTGCCACATGGCGAGTAAATGTTTGTATCAAAATAGTTTGGCGAAGGTGCAGCTACTTTCCTCTGCTGTCTGAAGGTCGGAGCTTCGCGGAGACAGGCCGACACCCACACAGACCCACACACACCCACACCCACACCCACACACACACACACACACACACACACAAACTGGCACACACACCAGACGCCAGCCCCCACGTCACTTCTGTTTACTGATAGCTATCGTTTACCTTACTAACCTAATTAATTAGTTAGTAAGTGGCGATTTCTGGCAGCTAGCCTTCCAAAAGAAAGCACAATGAAATTAAATAACCGATCATATACTACTGTATACTATACAGTAGTATATGAAGAGAGAGAGAGAGAGAGAGAGAGAGAGAGAGAGAGAGAGAGAGAATGAATTATCGTGGCCGTTCACTGTAAAATGTATTTAGGAGCCCATGTGCGAATAAGCATCGCCGATAAGCAAGTTCAGGTATAGTAATCGTTATCGGGAAGTAAAAAATTGTATTGGCACATCTCTGAAAACAAGCATCTTTTCAATCAAACTTTGTTAAGTAGCTAGACTCTAAACATAACTCTACTCCCTCCTCAAAGAACAAAACTATAGCAGGTGAAAAACAAATGTGGGGGAACTATTTTTGTGTGTGTGGTGTGCCGGTTTACCACCACAACCACCCGCACCCACACTTTTTTTTTTCTCCATCACTCTGTCTCCCTTGCATGTTGTTTTTGAAGCCCACTCCCAGCTTTATGCCACAGAAAATGAAAAGTAAGCAGAAAGTATGGATTCCCATCAGCGGTTTCTATGTAGCTGGAAGTGTAATTCCTAATGTATTTTTCCCATCTTGTAGGTATGGCAGAAATAGCCTTACAGAGACCAGGGTTTGTTTAAAAGGTTAGCTGGTAATGGAGAGAGGGGGGAGAACACTGTTCCCTTATGATATTGATGTTTGTTCTGGGACATTAATAACACATACTCTTGATCAAATGCCTTCATGCAAAAACACACACACACACACACACACACACACACACACACACACACACACACACACACACACACACACACACACACAGCATGCATCCCCTTGCACACATTAGTGTTAAACATAAATATTTTTTTCAAGCATGCACACACAATCGCAGCAAGCATCCATTTATAGTACCTTTCTCAGATACACACAATGCGTTCTATGAGTTTATTATTATGCAGAATGGGCATTTGTGTGTTCATACACGCCTTTGAACAAAGGCTTAATAGTAACAGCTTAATAGTATTGATCAATGTAGAGGAGACTAATTAAAAACCTACAATTGGTCATCACACACTGTGAAACAGCACAAGTTGAACTTAGTCTTTTAACACAATATTAATACAAATGTTTTCCAGTTATATCTTATTTTACAATATATTTTAAATGTGTACACACTTGCTTAATGTATATTTTTCCATTTTTAGTTACAGTTTGCTTTAAATTATTTATTTGGATAATGCATTTGTAACACGATAACACAATATGATCATATCATTATGATGCAATACCTATTTAGAAACCCTGTATGGAAAGACTATTCGAACACAAGCAAGGTAGCCTGGAAATAGGACGGCTATCCATGAGCAGAGCTTTAATTATGGGTAATTTTGCCAATCATTATTTATTCTATTGATAGCTAGACACACACACACACACGCATGGTGAATGGTTTGATTGTATTGCATCCTTATTCAGATGTAGATACTATTAGCCTTTACCAGGAATTTCTATTGGTTGTGCAAAATGTGTATATGCATGAGTGAATGTGCTTCACTTTCCTCAAAGGCATTTTTGTATTGCCCTTTTCCCACAATATCAATATTCATGATGGAGGATCCACTTTTTGTTATTGTTTAAGATAGATATCTACAGTAAATACAGGCCTACAAATCCACAACAGTGTACTTTT
This sequence comes from Zingel zingel, assembly GCA_023566125.1. Classification (NCBI taxonomy): domain Eukaryota; kingdom Metazoa; phylum Chordata; class Actinopteri; order Perciformes; family Percidae; genus Zingel; species Zingel zingel. Next base: position 32,957,894 of record CM042327.1, on the reverse strand, counting down.
CTGTAAAACTGTTTGTAAATTGCCTTGTTAATCCTGTTAAAATGCACTTTGAATTGCTCAAACTTGATGCATGTCTGGCGATTATACTGTCTGTCTGGCTGATGAGACGAAACAACCTTAAACAGTCTGACTTGGAGACGTTAAGATGGACTGGTGGACTTCAGCCAAATCAGTGGGAGGTGTGTGTGTGTGTGTGTGTGTGTGTGTGTGTGTGTGTGTGTGTGTGCGTGTGCGTGTGCGTGTGCGTGTGCGTGCGCACCCACGGGTGTATCTGTTGGTTTTCCAGTCAGCCAAAAACCATTTGCAGAAGAAGACAATCCGGCCAATAGTTCATCTCTCAGCTTCATTAATATTTAAATAATGCTCTCATTTTCTCTCTTTCATTATTTTTTTTTTTCCTTTATGATTTATTGTCCCCATGTTGCCATCACATGGGGGCGTGGAGGTTGGGGTGGTGGGTAGTAGCAAGAGGAAGAGCATGGTAGGGGCAGACAAACAGACAGACTGGCATTCATACAGACAAGCGTCTGCTGTATTGGCATAGTGACAACAAATTTAAAATGTCCAAGTGAAATAAACGTCATGCTTTATAATAGAGAAGATACACTTTATATAAACTGAGCTGAATGTGCATGGAGTGTGTGTGGATTGTGAAGCTGTTGCACCCAACTGTCAAATTGGACTAAATCAGCACAGGCTGAGGAAGTGTTTGAGTCTGAGGAAGTGAATCGTTACCTGTGTTTACTTGCGTTAGCTTACTTCTGCATAATTGCATTTTTTTTTTGTGCTTGAGTTTCCTTATTTGAATGTCTTACTCTAGATCAGGGGTCACCAACCTTTTTGAAACTGAGAGCTACTTCATGGGTGCTGAGTCATACGAAGGGCTACCAGTTTGATACACTCTTCTGAAATAATAAAATTTGCTCAGTTTGCCTTTTAGTTATATGATTATTAATGATTAATGATAGTCATCTATGTGAAGACACTGATCACGTTAATGATTTCTCACAATAATTATCAACAATGACTTAACAAGGTGGGAAACAGATAATATCAATATTCAATTTTTAGAACAGGCCTGAGGGCTACTCATGTGGTCCTTGGGGGCTACCTGGTGCCCGCGGGCACTGTGTTGGTGACCCGTGCTCTAGATGTTAATCAAAGGTCAGAGATGGGCCAAATATTTGCAGTTGCTCACGTCTGAATATGTTTATTCCTTTTTTATTATATCAGTTTAAAAACTCTTTTCCTCCCCTAACAATTCTAATCCTACTTTGAAATTATTTAACCGCAAGTTAAATCAAAATAATTAAAGGGCACGCCAATACCCGAATCATTACCAAAGTAGCCAAATCTCAGATAATGAGGAAATTATTTTCAGCAGGCTCTTCCCTCCCTTCTGTGCTCTCTAATTCTACAGTTTTCCATGACCATGATCATGCATACTCTGCTGATTGGTGGTGTATAACACAAGCTGCTGTTGCTAACAGATGCAGCTCTGTAAAACTTGCTAATTTATTTCTGCATTTTTGCTTAAGCACTATCTTTGTAACTTATAGCATGCACGCGCATTAATACTATATTTGCCAGATGTGATAGTTCTTGATACAAATGAATCAATTAAGGGCTTACAAAAATGTTCATTTAGCAAGTGTGAGTGAGAAATGATCATGTCGGGCTGCTGCACAATTTATTTAGACGTGCACCTACACAGACACACATACTGTAAATACAAATGCAAAAGTAATTTGGCCGAGCTAATGTATGTGTTGCATCATTTACTCATTGATTGCTGTCATCACTGATTGTGTGAACTCTTAATAGCATAGTGGAGCTGGAAAATAATCATATAGACATTCATCATATAATATCATTTTAGTTCAACTTTTTATAAGGCAATTAACTCTGGGGCTAGTTCTGGAAAGTGGAACATTTTTAAATTCATGTACAGTTCCCTTTTGTTTGGAAAGTTTTATAGTATATTAAGTAATTTAATATGGCATGTGATAATATCTCGTCATATGTCTATGTGTTTGTATGCTTATGTATGTTTGTAGCCTGTAGCTAGGGTAAGTGGAGGAGGAGTGTGATATTTGGAGTCCAATACACTTGTAGTGTGTGTCATGTAAATGCATGAAAAAAGAGAATGACACTGTATTTACAATTTTCGTCAAACTTGTACAATACACATATGTTGTCCATAACAGTGGCTAGATGTGTGAGCATATACTTGGGATGTAGTGTCTGGAGATCATGGGTGGAATCAATACTGGTAAGCAAGGATGGTTGAGATGATGAGAAGAAGGAAAGCACAGTTAGGCCTATAGGTTAGTGGACTGTTTTTGGTATTAAAGTACCAAAATAGCCCTTACTGCAGAGTGAGTGAATGTTACAAAAAGCTTGTACTGTATGAACAGCTGTAACCTAGATCAGGCATTGCCTGAATTTCTAGAAAATGTGAAGTTATTCACATATGGCCTTGGCTGTATTTGGAGAATACCCCTTGGCTGTATTTGGAGAAACTATCTAATCCTGCTTCCTAGCTTTTCAACCTTTTTCAGTGTCTCTTTCTTTTGTTGTTGTCTCCTCCTCCTCAACTCTTTACTTTGCTCCCCCACTACTGGAGATGTATGTCCACTTTCTCTCTCTCCTTCTCTCTCTTTCCATCTTTTTTTCTTTCCCCTTTATACTAGCTTAGCTCTGTCAATTCAAGAAGCAAAACACCATTCAGTCAGAATGAGGCAATAATGACTCTTCATATGATTGAAGGGTCATTATGCATAATGCCCCATAATTCTCCTTTACAGTTTCATCATAAATGACATGTACATTAAGTCTGTGCTGTATATAGGTGCTGACAGAAACCTCATAACATTGTGTAGAGAACACCAACATCGGTTTCTAAAACACACACACACACACACACACACACACACACACACACACACACACACACACACACACACACACACACACACACACACAGCTGTGTTTTAAAGCATTGATTAGTAAATATGAAGTTGTAATATGATTATTTAGAGCTGCTTATTCTGGTGTGACAAGATAATGCAGACAAAATACACCAGACAGGCAGTATTTGATTGGATTTGATATGTACAGCATGCTGTGTAAGTTATATATTTGTGTATTAAGATAGTGGGTGATAAGGTTCTTATAGCATTTTGTCTCTTTGTGTCTGCGTGTGTGTGTTGCTGGTTAACATGTCGACATTGATTGAACCATGACCCAAATCCCCATGACCCCAAACCAAATCAAAACAATGAGACTTGAAAGGCATTAGAAAAATATGCAGACCTATTGAGAAGCAGCAATGTGTGTGGGTGGCCTCTGACACATTCCGCATGTAATCACAACATTTTAATCCCAGGCAATTTAACAAAAACCTCATACTTAAACCAAGCAGACAGGCATCCACCAAATCTCATTGTTATTTATCTATTTAGCCACACATTTTATTTAGAGCAATTTTAGTGGGCCCCAGCAGTATTAATTCTACACTGAGGTGGAACCTTTTGCCTTTTTTATACTAATAAACCAAATAGTTGGCATTTAAGTTTCACCATCTGTCTTTAGTCTGCCCTTTATGCCCTTCTGTGTGCGTGTCTTCATATACCACTGAGAGTTTATCCCTCACTTTGTCTCTGAGTGGCTACTCTGTTATCTCTAGTTCACAGGGTTGACTGGGCTTGACCCCAGACTCAGTCCATCTAATGAAAAGCTTTACTGTTCAAGAAGTTTTCTGTTGATATTTTACTTGGCCTGCACCTTTACTTTGCTATTAGATTTCAGGTTAGATCCTCTTAACCAAAGAAAAAAGAAGTAAATCACTTGCAAGTTCCAATACGTCTGAGTATGGCCCTTGTGTTGGTGCCAGACCTCGCATCTGACCATGAGCTTGAAACTGAATTAAGTTGTAAAATTCAGCTGGGGTGAAAGTAAAGATAACTTTCATTAAAGAATGCTTTGTTTCTTTAAAATTTGTTAGCCGTGTTGTCGCAAAGTTTCTTTATCTCTACATTTAGTTTATTAACTTTTATTTATATTATTTATGGAATTTCCTTGGACCTATTGAGATTAATAAAGAAACATTGAAAATAGATCGTCAAAAAAACTTTTTTCTCTAGTCTTCCTGCTGTTTTTCCAGCTTGTACTAATCATATTTATCAATAGATCTCTCAGGGCAATCGAGTTCAGACCTATTTTCCTTTTTAAAGTGTGATGTCAGCTTGCAAAGGTTAAGTGAATGAGCAGGAAGGACACACACACACACACACACACACACACACACACACACACACACACACACACACACACACACACACACACACACACACACACACAATACAGTCATGTAATACAAACAGTATTCTAGCCACCTTTGCCCCCTCAGCCTGACTGGTAAGAATAATATTGACCTTCCACTAAAGAAAGCAGTGCTGCTTATTGCTTTCACACATTGCACTGGTTTATTTTACCGGGTATCTTGGTGTGTAGGTGTGTCCGTTTGTGGGAATGTGTGTCTGCACAGGTATAAGGAAAATTGGGATATATATGTTCCACTGGTGTGTTTGTTGAGGTGTCTCTCTGGGGGCAATGGAATAGGTGGGTCTGTGAATTGTTATTTACATGGCTTGTTCAATGCTTTTTGCACAATGGAAGTCATTAAGAGCACCTAAATTGTGACTGTAAGTGTGTGTCTAATGTCACAATCTCCAGTGGTTTGACATACACTACCATGTATGAATGTGTGTACTTGCTCAGCCTTCATAAGGGTACAGGAGCCATAAAGTCTTCTACCTATCCTGTCTGTATGTTTGACTCTGATATCATTTCTTTGTCATTGTCTTTATGTAGCCTGACATTTTTCATTATATAGTAATCATATGTGTTACTTTCCATTGAGGGGTTGTCTTGTGTGTGTGTGTGTGTGTGTGTGTGTGTGTGTGTGTGTGTGTGTGTGTGTGTGTGTGTGTGTGTGTGTGTGTGTGTGTGTGTGTGTGTGTGTGTGTGTGTGTGTGTGTGTGTGGGAGAGCAGGTGTTACTGGTAGTCCTTGAGAAGGGTAGAAGGACCATAAACCTTACCTTTCTCCAGGAGCTGAGATATCAGCAATCAGCTGAATTGTGAATTATATTTGATAAGGCTATGGCCTCATTGGTAAATTGCAGTACACTGACACATATATCAGTCTACATTGACAGTCAACATTTAACAGAGCACCCTTTACTATGTGTGCATACTGTATGTATGTGTGTCTCTGAATTACCAGCTTTTAGTGATATATGACCCCCAAGGTTATATCTTCAGCATAGATTTACAAGTCTGTAATGATATCCTCCTCTGTGTTTTTGATAGGGTAAAAGGGTATATGTTAGTGATTGGGGGCTGAAAAATGATCCATTATGATAGATCAAATAATAGCCATTATATTGTGTGTTTGTGTGTGTGTGTGTGTGTTTCAGGGGGAGCAGTGTAGTACCTTCATCATTCTTAAACCTTATTTGGCAATAACTCAAAAGGGGATTTTACCATGTGTGTTAAACATGTGTATACAGGGTTTTCCCTGGGTTTTTAGAGTGCTTAGGTGCAAATGACATCATACGCTCTTTTGCATATTAGTGATGTCATCACATAATTATTTGCATTTTCAAAATGACTTGCAAGCCATTGGAAACAATGGTTTTCAGAGCGCGGCGGTGCCATCGCTTCCTTTGGTCTGAAAAGCTCTTTAGGCAGTGTGCAAAAACGCTTACTGTACGCCTCGACCACAAATGTCATGTCAGCACCACGCTCGCGTGCCAACAGCATTCATGCGACACTGATGCGAGTGTCTACACAGGTTCCATCTGGTCCGTGAATCTCAACGCCTCGAGCAGCAGGACAGGGAGGTTTTGGCGATCGGAGCAGAGTTGTCTAGTGGCTCTGTACCGAGACACAGCACCTCTGCTCCGCCTAGCTTGCAAAATGTAGAAAAATATATTTACTCCTGCCTTTTATATTGCATACAACCCCGTGTTTACGCACGTATTATCGGAAAAATAGACTTGAAGCATAAATAAAAGCTTACGGTTGCATTTACGCCCATGAGACGGGGCTAAGATGCGTTGCAGACAGCAGCGGAGATTAAAATGAGCGCGTATCTGTTGCGTGACGCGCCTAAAACTTTTACGTCCGAAACACCTGGTTATGCGCTGCACCTAAGCCATATACAGTAATGGCAGGGAAAAGCCTGGTGTAGATTATAGGTATACTTATTGGTGTGTGCAATGAACTTTCTAGGTGTGTGTGATTCCAGTAAATGATCTGTCTAAATGCTGCTGACGCCCATCACCTCCACCTGTATGTTTTTCTCTTTTACACACAGACACACAGACGTCACACACCACATAACTCATCAGGAATATAAGGACTTCAAACATAACCTTTAATGCTGCATAGCCTCATATGTTACAGATATGTCATGTTTCACTTCATCACACACACAGATGGGTAGGAGAATATTACTAGTGTGGCACATTTTGAACAGGTTCGTAATGTTCCATTAGTTTGATTGCTTACAACCCCGTCACACATGATGGGTAGAAACAATAAAATCCGAATAGAGCAAAACTCAATTAAATGGCTGTTTTTATGTTTTAATTTAATGGCCTAATGTTAATATTGTTCATTTACGACACAAGTGACGTGAGTAGATTGCTTCACTTAGACACAGATACATGGAGATGAAAATGCACGCAGAAAGATCCACACACTAATATACTTTTGCTTACACACACACACACACACACACACACACACACACACACACACACACACACACACACACACACACACACACACACACACTTCAGAAGCAGCGGAGTGGAATAATGGACAAGGCGATGTAATAGTGGGCAGATTTTATCATTCACACTCTCTTAACCACCAGCCATCTGCTAAATGCACGCATTCTTGTCTTTGTTTCTGTGGGTGTGTGTATGTTTGTGTATGGCTGCGCACGCATATGCATATGAATGGATCAGTCTAATTCCTTGAAGGCTTGGACGAACACTTATCATGTTAAACTGGCTGATGCAGTTAATTCATCGGTTTAGTGTAATTCAAATATAATTTTGTGGTTCTCAGTTACTGATCAATAGAGAAAAGAAAATGCAAAACCTGATCCTGAAGTATGACTTATTTCTAATGCTGGAAAATCTCTAAGAAAGAAAATATAATGTCAAGCCATGCCATGTTTGCAGTGTGTAGGGTAGTTAGAACCAATGCAAATGCATGCTGAAATGTGTATGCAACAACCTGTGGCGTTATTATGGAACCCACGTTACTTCTAGGAAAGGCCCGCCCGACGAAGCCGCTCGATTGGTTTGGGGGGGTAGGCATTGACCTTGAGTGGTTAAGGTTAGGATAACCGATTGGTCAGGGGATAGGACCTGAACAAATTGGGTTACGTTACCTTACGTAAGCATAGAAGCCTGGCCAATAGTAGTGTGTGAATGCTAAAGAAGTTGCGTGGATTCCATAATCACGCATCACTGTTAGTATGCTAATAATGCTACTTGTTTGTGCCATTAATTGATACTTTCTTTACCTTTCCTTTACCATTTCTGATTGTGGTATCAATTAGCTGATTGCAAAAGATAGAAAACTAACGAAAAGAATGAATGGACTCTATGAAAAAAAAGTACAAAAAACTACACAAAATCTTCTTTTTTTTAATATCTAGTGAATATTAACTGTAAATATGTTCATCAAAGAACAAATATATCCTAAAAATAATCTAAAAAGTGAGGTGTCTACTACAACAGCCTTAAACATTACATTGAACCAACGTTTTAAGATACATGGGGCTCACTTTAAATGTATTATTCCTAAAGGTCATCCAGTCTTGGCTCATGCATCATTATCTCTGTTACGTAGAGAGGTTGCTCATCATGACAAGATAAAGAGGAGACAACAGTGAGATCTCACCATAACGAACCCAAATGCTTTCTCTCACCTTGACCTCATCCCTTTGCTCCCACCCATCCTCCACCTCAACTCTCCCTCTTTACAGTACTTATCATCTCTACACTCATTCGCTTGGTCCTCTACACCTACTCCATGTCTACTCTTTCCTGGCTTTTTGTGCTGCTTTTCAAGCTGTCTACTCTTTGTCCTCATTTTTACTCTCTTCACACTTTAATTTTCTTGGTTAGCACCACCTGTCAAGCTACTCATAATTTTCCTAGCTAACATCAGTCTTTGTCGATTTTCTTCCTGCAGTACTTGCAACACTACTGGCTTCTCTCTTTCTGATCTTTGCATTGACCATAGCTCCTCTCTCTCCATGTCCTGAGTCCTCTACCAGCATTTAGTGATGTCGTGGCCTGCGCTTCCTCTAGCCCCCTTTCTTCCCCTTCACAACACACCTCTTTCTTTCACCCTTTCCTCTAATGAATCCAATCATTTAAGAGTCACACCTTAGTGTGCATATGAGTGTGTGTGTATGTGGACTCTTCATTTGTCAAAGGCACATACAGACATGATCCAGACCTGATACATATGTTGACCCTTAACCAGGAACCAGGGGGGTTAATTGAGTAATGGCGTTTGCGAGAGTGTACTAGGAGGGAGGATGAGAGCAAGAGAGAGCAAGGAGTGATGGCGATGAGAGCATTAAGAGAGCGGGAACGAGACGGATGGGTGCAATGTGTAAGAGCATATGAAAAGAGGAGAGGCGGGGGGGTGCAAGAGAGAAAGGGGTTAATTGCTAGAGTGAATAAAATGAAAGACACATGGAGGCTGGTAATTAAAGAATTGTGGAAGAGATGGTGAAATAAAGACAAATGTGGGGTTAATGGCGACTGTGTGTGAGATGGGCACGAGGTGACAGCATGAGGCAGTCAACCAGCAGGATATGGAAGATTGAATTGAAGTGATAGAGAAGGGGTTAACAGAGTGATTGAAATGAAACAAAGAGAGAGGCAGAGAGGGTGAAAGCGAAAGGGTTAATTATGAATATAATAAATGAAGCCTGTAGGATTCATGGACCTTGGCTCTTAATTAAGAACACAGCTGCACCTGGGACCTAGAATAGATGGATACACAGTACTGTGTGTGTGTGTGTGTGTGTGTGTGTGTGTGTGTGAGAGAGTGTGAGAGTGTGAGTGTGTGTGTGTGTGTTATTGTTATGAAGTCCACCTCCTCATGGATTCATTGTGCTGATGAATTATCTTAATGAAGTATCTGAATGGGGGGTTTGTTGGGGATAGTACTAAGTACTAAGTAAATGACCAGATGACTCAAAATGGGTCGATCATATGCCTGTTTGTTGTGTGGACAGACACACAGGAACATCAGCTGTTATAGACAGAATAATAAAAGGAAAAAGCAGAAAAAAGCCATTAGGTTTAGGAGTAGTAGAGTAGGAGCTCACATTTGGAGCCCCCATGCACTGCCCTTTTTTCTGCCTGTTCTTTTTCTTTCTCTCTTTATGTACACCATCTTTGGCAGTGTGTTACAAACCTGTAGGACTTAGGGACATATTCAAGGATTAGGAAAAAAGCTGTGTTCAGATTGATGGTGTGGCATTCTGGTACTGTATTAGACATTTTAGAGCATTTTGGGCTTCTGTTTTTTTTTTTTTTTCAACTTTAACACATTGAGTTAACAAAAGATATTCAACAGAATCCAAAATGACTCATGAAAATTAACTTCTTTTCACAAGGTTGTCTTGAAAGCTATGTTCAAGCGAAACTAAATGATTGCTCTCAAAATGAGAGATTATAAGAAATAACAACTAAATTCTAAATAATTCTTTTTTGCCATACAGTCAAATCAGGTGAGATTACGACAGCATGTAGATTTGGATGGGTAAATACCAGCTGTTAAATATCTTACATGAAACCTTTGAAGACCTGCCGGTCCCATTCTGTAGTTCATTATGATTACACTAAGACAACATAATTTGCTGCTTGATCTAATGACTTAAAAGCCTCAAGTCATAGCCTCATAAGTCTTTGAAGATATAATGCATTTTGGTGTGCAGCAAGCCTCGGGCAGATTCAGGGAAATGTTTGGAAATCTACTTGAGAGATTGTAGGCTAATCTAAAACTTCATCAAGAGACATTCGCAGCTGTGCTTTTGGCAGTGTGTAGTCTGCATTAAGGTGGATTGTCCCTTTTAAGTACACATCGTTTAGTGTCAAGATGGATTTGATTCATGGTCTTGTGAGTAGAAGATATGATCTCTTAGGAAGAGTAATGTAATCACTCTGTGTTGGCTATGAGCTTTACTCTTCACCTCAATCATAGAGATGTTAGAAGGACCACCTCTCATGTCAACCTTTTTGAAAGATGTGTGTGTGTTCACATTTGATTTAATGTACACACACACACACACACACACACACACACACACACACACACACACACACACACACACACACACACACACCTACCAGCAGTTAGCAGAAATATTTACATACATTGACAGAGTAATGCACTGGGCGGTGAGAGCTTTGTAAAGAGTGAACCTGTCCCTGAATGTGTGAGTGATGATAACAGGCTCATTTAATTGCGCACACACACACACACACACACACACACACACACACACACACACACACACACACACACACACACACACACACACACACACACACACACACACACACACACGCAGATCATCAGTTCTCTGAGTAGGCGTCACATCATTTCTGTCATTCACCTTGAGTAGGTGGAGGTAAGACAGTATGATGTAGGGGTGGGAGAAAGGAAATACAATCTATAGAATCAGTCCACCAGAGAGAGAAATGGAGCCAAAGCTAATACGAGGTCAGCAGTGTTTGATTGAACAGTTTTTTAGCTTTCACTTTTTGTAAACCGTTGGAAATTCACTTCAACCTAAACCTACTTTAATGTTTGTCAGCTGCATCTTGGCAAGACAATAACTTGACACAAAATGACTTACGCATCATACAGTTTGAGTTAATTTCTGTTTCAAAAACATTTGCTCTGTATTTTGTTTGTCCCCATTCAAGAACGTTTTAACTTCTTTCCACAGTCAGCCAGGACTTTGAGTTAAGCTTAGCTATGCTGCCAAGTATAAGATAATGATGAATAAGTATGAAGACATGGAACATCTTTATTTTTGGCACTCAACAGATGCTTGGGAGAAGACCTGGTCATCTTGCATGCTGTTGCTATGAGACTATTGAAAACCAGCTTTAAGCACCGTTTTTAAAGTCCACATATATTTTACAACCTGGTACTTGCTGCTAAAACCATGCCTGGCTCTGTTGTTAGATACATACAGTAACAATATATTTACATTGGAAATGATGAGTGATAGTAGTAAAGGTTGTAAGCACCACTGAAGAAAGAGGTTTAGGATTACGTATAGGGCTGCAGCTATCGATTCTTTTTGTAATCGATTAATCTAGCACTTTATCAATCGATTAATCGGATATTTTTTTAATTTAAAAAATTTTTTTTTTTTGCGTTTTTAAACAACCAAAACTAGACCTATATGTAAATATTAGTTATACTTAACCTATTTTCATTTATATATTTGATTATAATGTCACACAGCTCTGTTACACTTATGCTATTAGATCGTTGATCAGCTGTTTAGAGAGAGAGAGAGAGAGAGAGAGAGAGAGAGAGAGAGAGAGAGAGAGAGAGAGAGAGAGAGAGAGAGAGAGAGAGAGAGAGAGAGAGAGAGAGAGAGAGAGAGAGAGAGAGAGAGAGAGAGAGAGAGAGAGAGAGAGAGAGAGGCGCAACAATCAGTTGTGTTTCTGAAGGAATAGTCAGCACGTCAGCTCAGATCGTGGTCACCACTACGTATTTTCTTGTCTGTGATTTTGGTAGTTGTTGTGTTTGATGTAGTTTCATTGTCCATACGACTCTGTGATTTCCTTTTGTCGGTCCTCTTCGTGGAATGGATGATTAAGTTAGACTCAATGTTTTCTGTTGAGATGCTAAAGCACTGACGTCGTGCTATTATTGTGCTAAGCTAGTTTGATTTTGCAGTAGACACACTGTACAGAGTTTTAGTTTTAATTACGTTTGAACTGATTCCAAACTTTGGACCCTTTCTGTGGTTTCCTCCAGCCTGTCTCTTCTCTTAGCCCCTCACTATTTACGCTCTGGCATGTGTCGCCAGCAGCAGACTGAGCTGCGTCTGGTGTTCGACAGTAGCGGAAACACCGTCCATCAGCGACATAATGTTAGTAACATTGATTTAACGAAGCTTCGAGGCAAGTCATTTTGCATCGAGGATTTTTTGTAATCGAATTAGTAGAGTTATTCGAGAAATCGTTTCAGCCCTAATTACGTAGACTCACGGTACAGATGTACTCCAAAACAGACATGGGCAGTGCATGAAGTTCACTTTACTCTATACTACATTGGGTTGTTTAAACATTTTAATGTTCATATTTATGCTGCAATTCTCCTGACCAGGGTCAGTCTGTTAGTATGTATGTTTAATATGAATGATGGCATGGAAGAGATGGAAACAGCCCAATCATGGAGATCATTAAGGTCAAACTGTGTCTGCTCTGTATTGTAGAGTCCAAAGGAATCATACTGCTCATAAAACAAATCATCTCTCTGTCTGACCGACAGATTGTCCATCCATTTGTCATTCTTTCTCTCCATTTGTTTGTTCAACTCTGTCTGAAACACTTTATTTCTATCTGCGCAAAGGATATACTATTTAGTCTTGGCATACTGTAAACATTTGCTTGAGATGTAAACCCCATACAAATTAAAAGTTGTTAAGACATGAATTCTGCTACTTCACAGACATGACAGTTTGAAATGTACAAGAAGAACACCATGGTCAGAGGAACATTTACTTATAGTTAGACACACCTCTTTCATAATAAAACATAAGCAAATGATACATTTCACTTGTCTGTTTGCCCCTGTGTTATCAACATATGTACTGAATATTTAAACTTTACAGAGAATTGGAAATGTGTGTATGACAAATGTGACAACACTAAATCCTACTCTATATATATATAACAAAGTGTTTTAGGATTCCATCTGATGCTGCATAATAAATAAAATGATAGGATCATTAGTTCTGTGCCCACTGTCAATAACCAAATAGCCATTGTTGTACGAAGATATGATTTGATTCAGAGTTGTGGTAAACCATGACATTTGACAAAGACAAAATTGACAAAAATATGCAGAAAACCGTGGTATTGATCAAATCTGTCTTATCATGCACACAGATGTGACATTTTTCAATTGATTTACAGAAATAGTTGATTCAAAATGGTGAAAGTTATTCCTTCCTGGGTAGAAATATTTAATGTTGTTGGGTATTTCTGAAGTATTTTCTTACACTGGTTTAAAGTGACATGGTGAGATTGATTGTACTCCTTCAGCTCTGAAGCAGATAAGCTGCCTGGGCGTCAGGAGACAACCTTTTATCAATTAACCCTATAATCCCCAACGTGGGTACAGATTATAGACGTGTGAATGGCTAAAGCAGTTTAAAGTTAAAGTTTTCAACACTGTATAGGTACAAGCGAATTAAATATTTATGATTATCCTTTTTTTCTGGAAAGAAATTATTATTATTAAAGAACAATTTGAAATCATGCTTTTTGCTCATTGTATCAGTCCCTCTTGAGAAGGCTAATAATTTGTGTACTAGTAGTTGTGATGTAGGGCTGAACGATATGACCTAAAATCCAAATCACGATTAATTGCGCATTTTAACTTTATAACAAGACATGAAAAAATTGCGATTCCACGACGGATACATATTTTTTTTTATAAAGTTTTAAAAAGCATCTTTTGCATGATAAAAATGTAAATAGGCTATACAGTCTATTTCTTAACTGCTAATTAACTTGTTAGTACTAACTTTGAACCAGCAAGTTGCGTTTTAAGCTCCTCTTTTTTTCTGCTTGTGGAGAACTACGTGACACATGAAACTATATTGATGCGGACCGATGAGTTAAATCGGCCGTCCGAGAGTATACCAGGCAGACACACAGCTGACAAGCTGCAGGTGGTGGCGCTGGAGACAGGCTCGGACATACACGCCGCGGGCTGCTGTGGAGTTGTATCAGTCCTGCGAGTGTTAATTTCGGAACCTGCACACATGGTAGATAGGGGTGGTACGGTTCACAAAATCCACGGTTCGATTCGTATCACGGTTTTAGGGTCACAGTTTTCAGTTCTGTACGGTTCTTGTTATTTTTTCTTTTAATTCTTAACGCTCCAGAAATATACTTCAGCATATGATATATAGCTAAAATTAGAATATTGAATGCATGTTGCACAATACATGCACACAGTGGCAGGTCTATTGTTTTATTTCCGCTGTCATCATAGGTAACACGAAATCCAAAATGGTCCCACACACCAGACTATATACGACGCTGGCGCATCCTCCAACTCCAGGCAGCCTTCCTCATCTCTCCCACATGACATTTCTGCATGTGAGGTGACCTGCAGCACTCCAAACTCCAACAGAGGAGTCTCGACGCCTCTCAAAACCTGACGAAAATATTTTAAACTGACCTTTGCCAATCAAAAAAAACAGATTCAGTAACTGTATGGCCTATTTCTCGCTTAAAATGTTTTCAGAAACACTTTTCACTGAACTATTTTCGTAAAATACGAGATCGTATTCAGAACGAGACGCCATTAGAGTCCGTTTTGAAATTTGGGAGCAGCAAGAACCACGTGACACGTTCGTCCAATCAGCTGCCATGTGTTGCGTTCGTCACGCTCATCCCCCTTGTCGTTTCCAGTAAGTGTTTTAACATAGGTGTCGAAAGTGGGCACTACGGCAGTATGTGGTTAGTGCACATTAACAGTGTACTGACGAACCGTGCGATGCACACACGCTCCGAACCGAGACAAGCGAACCGAGACCAGCGAACCGAGACCAGCGAACCGAGACCAGCGAACCGAGCGGTTCGGATGTTTTTTCATGAACCGTACCACCCCTAACGGTAGAATGTTTTTAAGGAGAAAGTAGGCCTATCAACAGAAATAAATTATCGAAATTATTGTCATGGGAAAAATACGTTGATAACCGCTTCAGAATTTCGATGTCGATACATTTTTGATTAATGGTCCAGCCCTAGTGTGATGCAATTAATTCTCTTAATTATTGTTTGTTTCTGTTTCTATGTGCATGGATGTATGTGTGGTGCATTGATCCAGGTTTAGGACTGTCAGCTGACAGTTATTACTGCTTAGGGTTTTGACATGTTAAGCCTCAGATAATCACCATGAAAACACTGTGTGTACTTGTTTGAAGCTGTGTTTGCATGTATGTGAGAGAGAACATAGTGTGTGTGTAGCCTAATCAGTCACATCTGACAGACAGCAAATCCAACTTCAAAAGCCACTCAGACATCCATTGTTATGTGGAGAGCCAATTGAATGAGATAAGATGTTAGAATGAATGGAGTGAGGGAAGGCTGGATAAATGAGCTATCAGGAGATGTGAGAGCTGTAGACTAAACCTGGATGTTGGTTGAACATTGACAACCTTTAAATGCTATGCATAGCGCTTTAACAACAGTACATCATTCACATTTTAGATCTCACTGTAATTGCGCACCAAAATGATAATACAACATGACAATACCCTCTTGTACAAAGCAAGGTCCATTAAAAAAAAAAGTGGTTTTCTGAGTTTTGTTTTGGACGAGTGTGCAAAATGGCAATGTCCTTGGGTTTTTTTAACAAGATTTGTAACAATAACATATGGGTGTAACATTCAAGTGTCCCGCATTTTGTCCGACAATGTAGCGTATATCAACTTGGGTCAAGTAAAGGTCCAACTTGGATCAAAACATTGTCCGTTCTAATGGTTGAATACAGTTGTTAATTATAGTTGGTGTGGGGAAATTGCCACAGCTTTGATAATTAAATAATCAATGAAGTAATTTATCAAGGAAACAAAGTATTTGCTGTTGTAGTATTATCAAATGTGAGGATTTGCTTCTTCTCTCTTATATAATTTCAATCCTAATATCTTTTGTTTCTGAATTGTTGGTTAGACAAAGCAGGGGATTTCTTGGGCTCTTGGAAACTGTGATGGATATTTTAACTCAGACGCTAATGAATTTGTTATTGTACAAAACATTTAGCAGCTTCCCATTTTCAGCTGGCGCTGACCGTCCCTTTCGCTGGTGAAAATGACAAAGGTTTTGGCGACTGGTTATATCAGTTTTTGCTAATCAACATTAATTCAGTGAATAACTTGATAAGCCAAAATTAAAGTTGGCTGTTGTTGAGTTTGTGTGCTCTCTGCAAACTGGTGTCTGTATTCGGCGAAATATTATATGTGAGGGAAGAAAGTACTCTCTTTAACATCAGTGTTTTTTTTAATTCCCACCACATGAACAGAGTGATATGTCTTATCTAGTCAAACATTCAAGCTGATCGTGCACATCAGTGTCAGGATTCACATTCTACCAGTTTTTCCTTCGTACCAGATCAATAATTTCAGCTAATTAACATAATAGTTTTGAACCAGGACATTCAGTATTTGGATCAAGTAGCTTGTGAATAAAGGTGTGTCAAATTTAGTAGGCTTCAGCTGGTATTTCAATACACCAGATACATATTCAGTAGGGGTGTAAGAAAAAATCGATACACTTGATTATCGCGATATTTTATTTTGCAATACTGTATCGATTTTCAAAAACGCAATATTGATTTTTGTTTTTCTTTCTTTTTTTTTTTTTGTTGTTGTTTACGTTCAAAGACAGTGGTTCACGTTTATGTTGTGTTTAAACCCCCTACCACTAGATGGCTCTGCTGAGACACAACACTAGTGTCCTTGCCTAACAGTGCCTAGCAGGGCCTGACTTTTTGCTAGAAGCTAACAATGTAGCTATGGCTGAACTTTTGCCTACTTTAGCATATACAAATGTGCTCACTAAGAACCTGTGAACCACAATCCCAGACTGGCAGTTTGCACATGATGTCTTTTTTTTTAAATATTAGTTTTTCTAAAATTATACTATAAAAAAATCCCAATATATCGCCTCACGCACAGTATCGAAATATATTGCAATATATTGAATCGTGACCCATGTATCGTGATACGTATTGTATCGCCAGATTCTTGCCAATACACAGCCCTAATATTCAGTCAACATTTAGGACTATATACTGTAAGTATTTGACTTGAGTATTTAGACTTGGTCTCTCGGCAGATACTTAAATTAAAGGATTTGGGCCAAAAAGTCTTGATCGGGACATCCCTAGTTTTTGATACTTTGTACACCCTATTTATATCACTGAAGGTAGACTAAGTTTTAAAAACACCGCTTAGGCTTGAGTTTCTTCTGACATTTTTTCTTTTACTTTTTAATGAGAATGATTCCAAATTTGTGAATAATACAGTATATCCACCTTGAAAAACTTTGATACAGAATTACTCCCTTCTCCACAGTGGGTGAAGCCTGTGCGGGCTCCTCTGGTTAATAGGCTTCTCTGGTTCATGAGTACTGTCGTTCAGACCGCTACTGGTGGATCATTGAGAATATGGCCTGCACAGAATGTGTCCATCTGTGCCATTGTGTGTCTCCATAATGCTGTTCCATATGGCCAAGTGTGGTCTACATACAGCCTCAGGAGGGCGGTGGTAGATGGCCTACACACATTATTGCATTTTTGCATTCTTACATCTACTATGTATGAATACAGGGACACACACAAACATTCACGGGCATGCATGAAAATATGGATGCAAGCAAGTACACACACTTTCTGCATGACTGAGGAAACAGAAGTTGCCATCATATTTTCGCTATGTGACGGACACTGAAGTTCACAAAGTCACAGAGAAGTTGTGCTGCTGGTGCTGATGGAGGATGCTCTACTTTTGACAGTTGAAATTGTTTCCGCTTTCCCTCTTTCTCAATAAAAACGTCTATATAATGTCTTTCAGAATGTATTGTCATTTTGTCTCTGCTGTGTAAATGGACTCTCTCTCTCTCTCTCTCTCTCTCTCTCTCTCTCTCTCTCTCTCTCTCTCTCTCTCTCTCTCTCTCTCTGTCTTAATGTCTGTGTTTCTCATTCTTCACACTATTTCTGTCCCCCATTTGTCTTTTTCTTGTTGTCTGTCTTGTCTGGTTTCCTCATGCTCTACTGAGAGGTGAGGTGACTGGAGATCAATAGAGGGTCAGCACACACACAGACACAAACCTACACAAACACTTCAAACTGCTGACCAGGTGGATTTCATTCATCCATATTCTCCATACGGAGACAACACCATCCTGATTATGGATTACCATGGCTATGGTTTTATTGTAGCACACACACACACCTCTGACTGTGACCTCAGTCAGAGGTGTGTGTGTGTGAGAATATGTGTGTCCCATCATTTTGTGCAGTATATATGTGAATACTTTTACTATATCCCTTTGTGCTAAGTGTGTTTTGACTGTATATACGTGTATTGTTGTTGATGTTTAACTCTTTAGATATTACAAGAAAGGAAAACAAGAAAGGGACAGACTGGGAGATAAAAAAAACATAAAGGAATAAAATAGCAAGATTAAGTGTATCGAGACAGAGAGTATATCAGATTCATGTGTTAATCAATAAGCTCTTTGTTGCTTTGTGGGTGTATCCAATAGAGCAAAGTGCTGGAACGTGATGATTTACATCAGCTGATGTGTACGGAACCACTACAACTCAGAGGGGAGAGGGGGACAGCTGGAGAGGCAAGCTGTGTGGAGGAGGTTACAGGAGGAGGCGAAGGGAAAGAAGAGGGACAACAGGAGCAGGAGAGAAAGAGAAGCAAACGCAGGCAGGGTAAATAAGAGGAAGCAAATTATGAAGAGAGGAGGTGACCGGAGAAAGGCAAGAGAAGGGAGGGGAAATGAGAGGAGGCAAAGTGAAGCCAGCGGGGTAACAGCGCTAAGCAGGAATATTTGCTGATGAAAGACGAAAAGGCCAACTTGTACATAGCCTAACATAGAAAAGCTGACCTGCCTCAGGGTTCATTCAAATTCTCTTTGTGATCTGTACAATTACATATTTTATGGGAATCGCACAGAAATGTGCAAGGCTTTTTAAAAATTACTTCTCATGCTAGCTTTGCAGAAGGCCTGTATTGTATGCCTACCAAAGTGACCTTATCTTTCCTTAAATTAGCAAACCTGCACTGACTTCTTTAAGGGGTGCACCACAAAGAGCTTCATCAAAATTACGTCATGAGACATACAAATGCCTTTCTTTTCTTAACTTTGGCATTACATCTAACGGACAGAGAGGGGGATGGATGTAGCACCAAAGCTCAAAAACACATTTCATTGATGGAAAAACATTCTGCATATATCACAAGGCATTGAGCCATTGCTTTTCCATACAGCTTTTCTTCCTTTGAGCCGAGAGAGACAGACAGGTGTACAGACGTATAAGTAATAACAAAGTAATTGAAGTGCTTTGTCTTCGCCTCTTCCTCTTCTCACAGGCAGAACACTTTTGTTTGAATAGGAAACATATTTGACACAATAACAGACAGTAAGGGCCAGGGTTGTGAGGTGGGGTGGGGTGGGTTGACTGGTGGCTTCAAGATTCACTTCAGATGCAGCTTCTATTGTGTAGAGCTAGGTGGTGCTGTCAGTCTATCCACAGTCTGTGTGTGTGTGTGTGTGTGTGTGTGTGTGTGTGTGTGTGTGTGTGTGTGTGTGTGTGTGTGTGTGTGTGTGTGTGTGTGTGTGTGTGTGTGTGTGTGTGTGTGTGTGTGTGTGTGTGTGTGTGTGTGTGTGTGTCACTGAGTGATCAAACCTCTTTCTTATGAGGAGCATTTGCGTCAGAGTACGAGCTTTGTGATTTTGAACCTGGATGACACATTTATTATCCTGAATTTATTGTTGAATTCAGATCATTGCCGCTCATTATTAACATTCCTTTTTGATGAAAAAGCAACATGAAACGCTGAAATAGCACAGTTGGCAGTAAATTATCATATTCGCAGGTAGAAAAATAGAAAATTGTTATTTTAGTACACCATCTTAACTTCCCTCAATCCTCTAATGTATCACACTCAAAACCAATTGAGCCAGCTGTAATCAACCTATATAATACTCTGTGTAAGACAGCATGTACTGACTATACACACACACACACACACACACACACACACACACACACACACACACACACACACACACACACACACACACACACACACACACACACACACACACTCCACATATGATGGACAGGTGCCTTAATGTGTAGTCACCTCATCCCTTCAGTTTGTTGTTAAGGCTATGGTGATGGATTGGTCATTGCTAAAGATATTGCTGACTGCATAAGATGCCAAAGCACACAAATGCACACACGCACTTGAACATCATAGATTTTTTTAATGTTAAGTGGTCATGAGTGGATTTCAAAGCTCAGTGGTGTACAGATAGACTAAGGATATTTAAAGAGTGTGTGTGTGTGTGTGTGTGTGTGTGTGTGTGTGTGTGTGTGTGTGTGTCTGAGGGAGGGATAGAGTGTATATGTGTGTGTTAACTGTCTCTGAGCTGTGCATGCATTTGGCTGATTGTAGCATTTTATCGATCCATTCCAACCAAATCAATCAGGCCCTAATCGACCCGATTATAAAGGGTATGATGTGAGAAAAGATGGTTGTGTGTGTGCGAGCACTGATGCCATGTTATGCACTTAAATCCTGAACTGCTATTAATCTACCTATCTCAATTTCATGTGCTCTTTTAATTTTAATAAAAGGAAATGAACCAACTCTGCACTTCTCCATCCCATTTCTCTCCTACACACTCTCCTCTCTCTCTCTCTCTCTCTCTCTCTCTCTCTCTCTCGCTCTCGCTCTCGCTCTCTCTCTCTCTCTCTCTCGCTCTCTCTCACAAACGCGCATACACACACACACACACACACACACACACACACACACACACACACACACACACACACACACACACACACTTAAAATAACACTGTGCTGTTCTTTGTAAAATATGTCAAAAAGACAAGCAGCATGCTGATTCTGTCTGTAGATAAACAATCTAGCATTAGCTGACTGTGCATGTCATTCTCTGGCCCCATATATTCATATCTAATAATATAAATTACACAATTGATGTCCAAAGTTAATGGCAAGTAAATAATTCAATATTAATATCCCAGTTGGACTTGTGCAGCCTCTACACACTCTTGGTCCATGCACCCACGCAGGTGTTTTTGCTTTTGTTGTCTTAGACCTCTTCCCAAGACTATGTAGGTCTGTCTGCGCTTAATCTCCAATTGCAGCACCTGTCAGAGAGTAAGAAATTAGACCATTATTGTTTTATGTTATCAACATTTGTATTGGTACAAGGAGTTTTATGCTCTCAAGTCATGCCCAGCATAGCTCTACCCAACTGCAACCTGGCCTGATGTCTCATCAGCCTAAAGCTACATCCACACTAATGTACATTTCTTTTTATATATTGTTTGATACATTTGTCATGTCCACACTACTCTGACGTTTCTGAGTCCCTAAAACAGAGACATTTGAAAATGTTCAGGTTTGGAAACTCTGGGATTGCATTGTAGTCTGGACAGGCAGAAACGGAGACCTTTGGAAACGACGACGCAGACATCTACTGTATGTCCGTCAGTCTTATCGGTTAAAACATAGGCCTACCTTTCAGTAACAGTTCGCCGTCGGCCCAAGCAAATAAATCCTTGGTCTTACTTTTTGCTATTACTTTATACTTTATACATAGATTTTCAACTGCAGTGTAACGTTAGACAGTCGGCTTCCTTTTTAGCCTATGCCTAAACGCTTGTGTGGACGGAGATCCTTTTTGTTTCAAAAACGCTGTTTAAAAATGAAAATGAAAAACGGCGCATGGTTATCTAACCTGGTTGAGCGTGCGCCCCATGTACAGAGGCTCAGTCCTTGTTGCTCCTTGTCGGTTCCGACCTGCGGCCCTTTGCTGCATGTCTTCCCCTCTCTCTCCCACTTTCCTGACTTAATCTGTCCTGTAAATAAAAGCTCAAAAACCCTTAAAAAACAACAACAACAACAACAACAACAAAAACTATGTGGGTGTGCAGTAGGCTTGTGCCGCCCTGCTCTCTCTAATTACATATAATGTGTTTTAATGCAGCCAAAGTTGTTCTCGTTTACATATTTTTTATTTTTTTCTGTTGTCAGTAGAAATGCACCGATTGACCGGCTGGTGACCGATCAGTCTGACATATGCCGATTTTATACCGGTCAAATTCACTCGGGCGCCGCATGATTTACATCGCGCAACATCAGCGTGCACACGTGCAAGTTTATGAAATGTCATAAAATCGTAATTATACACGGCTCTGCAGAGCCGTCTGCTCTACTGATCTCAGGCGAATGGTCAGCCGCTGTCTCTATCCCCTCTGAGGCTGAACAACTGGAACATAAAAACCGCACTACCACGGGTCCCGTTAAATATGACAGCTACAGTTTATCGGAAAATAGCGTTGGGCACACTGACTTTGATGAATTTACTGTTTATCAGACCCAATGACCAATAAAGCAAACTTGCTAAAAAAAAAGGAACTACACGCTGTTTTCAGGTAACGTTACTGTTGACGTTCAAACAGGTCTGTGTGTGTGTGTTTTGAGAAATATCTTTATAATGCAAGTCTATATTTATTTTATTTTTATTTGTTATTAATATATTATTTTATTGCAATTACCTGTTTTCATACATACAGAAGTTTAAATTTTTTTTGTTGGATACTGGATGTGAAAAGAAGGAAATGGTTCTTCCATAACATTGCACTTTAGATGTGTGTTAATTTCCCACACCAGGAGTAATTTATATAGTTCTATTATCTATTCGAAACATTTTCTAATCAAAAAATGTTCTATGTTCTATGCAAAATGTTACATTTTCCATTAAAGAAAAGAGAGAAAATAAATATTTGTGTATGTGCTGTAAAGTGGTTAGAAAAAATGTAATCGGAATCGGCTAATATCTGTATCAGCTGGTCAAACTCAATGAAATATCAGAAATCGGAATCGGCCTAGAAAATTGTAATCAGTGCATCTCTAGTTGTCAGAAGACGTCAGGGTGTGCTCATAAATACTACCATAACCAGTCATTACCAATGCCAATACATACCCTTGCATATAAATCTTGCTATCTTAGTGCTGATTGCCTTTTAAAAAGCTTCTGACAAAGGTCCTTAAAGGACAAATCCGGCGCAAAATGAACCTAGGGGTTAATAACACAAGTACCGAGTCGACCGTTCTCTGGGATTTGTTTTCATGCTAATCAAATGTGACCAGTTTTATCGCAAACTGCTAATTACCTTATAACGCTAGTCGTCGGGGCACAGGTAAAGTAAAAAGAAATCGCTATTTCTATACCACTTAACAAGGCTCAAAATAGCACCACACTTCCACGGTAGTACAATGAGGGTCCCTACATGTAAACCGAAGCATTAAGAACTTTGTAAGTGTACAGACAGTTTATTAAAAAGATATTCACGTATACAGTCAGGCGCCATCTTGGGAAAACACGACCAGTCGAACGACGAACGCCGTGTAACCAGTAACCAGTAACCAGTAACATAGCTCAAGCACGGCATTCGTCTGTACACTTACAGAGTTCTCAATGCTTCGGTTTAATGCTTCGGTTTACATGTAGGGACCCTCATTATGCTACCGTGGAAGTGTGGTGCTATTTTGAGCCTTGTTAGTGGTGTAGAAATAGCGATTTCTTTTTACTTTAACTGTGACCCAACGACTAGCTTCATAAGCTAATTAGCGCTAATTAGCTGGTTTTGGTTTTGGCTTGTTTGGTAAGGCCTTTGATTTATCCAAGATCTCAGGTCAGGTAGTCCAACACATACACCACACACACACACACACACACACACACACACACACACACACACACACACACACACACACACACACACACACACACACACACACACACACACACACACCAAATTACCTCCCACTAGCCTCCACTTAAGTAACCTGTGTGAACCTTGTATTGACCACACAGTAATGGATATAGGGAGTGGAGAGAGAGCTTAGAAGTAACCTTAGGGGGAAAGGTTTAGCTAGCTTTAACATTTGGTTTTCTTCTGTATGTGCACTTTTAATTAAAGCTGAACTAAATGATTGTACAGCTGACAATCTAAAGTGGATCATTAACATTTCTGTAATTTGTCAATAATATATAATCCAAGGAAATGTACACATCATCATAAGTTCATTGTAAAACATTTTGTTACAAGTGGAGTGGTTCTGTGAGTATGGACATCTTAACAAGCTGCGGTTAACCCCAAGGCTGCCATCTTTACTGTTAAAGTGTCCTTAAGCTCTAACTGAACTGGCTACGGCATTGTTATTTGTGATGGAACCTGGCATCTGATTTTTTTTTTTTTACTTAAACAAATAATCACAACGAAACACACTTATATATGGTTTGTGCCTTAACGACTTGTTGTTTTGCACTTCCTCCCTCACCAAAATGAAGACAAAATGAAGCCTCATTCCTCGCTCAGATGCATTTTTGAGCTCAAGTATTTTCTTCTTGAGGTTGTCAGCAACATGATCAAAGTAAAATGTGTGTTTTGACAGGAAGCTGAAATAAAAAATGAAAAAAGATAGAAATCTGAAGTTACCAGCATCTTTGTCTTTGAGTCTGTCGAGGTTGTTGACAGGATAGCTGATGAGAAGGTTAGATGTTACATGTAATAGCATGACGGAGACACACACCAGTAGCAGTGCTTGGTTACTTTAAAGATTATGTTTTGGGCTTTTTATGGCCTTTAATCAACAGGATAGCTTGAAGACAGTAAAGGGGAGAGAGAGGAGGGACGACATACAGCAAAGGGCCTTGGGTCGAATTTGGACCCGGGCCGCTGCCAAGGTCTCAGCCTGCATGGGGCGCACACTCTACTGGGTGAGCTAGAGGTCGCTAGTTAAACATCATTAAAGTAACGTTTAACTTAAAGGCTGAAAAACATCTGGTGTGTATGGAAACATCTCGTAAGCTCACAATGCAGCACTAGTCTTAAGAAGAAAATGGTCACGTCATTGCACTCACACTTGACACAGCGCCACTCTCAGACAATCCCAAGCTTCATGTTTGCTTTTTGCTCATACTCTGACATCCCAAAGGTTTTTACAGTACAGCACACCAGTCCCCCTCATTTTTATCATTACAATTCTCTCTCAGCTTTGGTCTGTCACATATCCCATGTCCATTTCTCTCTTTTTCTATCTGTGCTTTCTGCATGGAGAGCATGCAGCCTCACCTTTCTGTCTCTCTCACCCTCTCTCACTCTTATGCTCAGGATGCAGTGTCATTTAGTTTGGCAGATCTTTGAGTCCCCCGTCGAAGAGAACAGAGGCAAAGTCCTAATCTCTCATCGTCTGGCTGGCTTTCCTTTCTTTCCACATCTGCTTTTTAAGAGACGCAGCAAAGCTATGTTGAATTTGTCTACCCATTTTTCTTCCTGTCATTCTTTTAAATGTTCTTTTTGAAAAATCTCTGCCACTCCTTTATGTGTGTTCATCGGGAAGCTATTAGTCTTGTTCTACTCTCTTGAAAAGACATATTTACTCAAACTGGATAAGAATGTAAACTCTTTTTTTTTTATTTTTTTTTTTTTTATTAAATGTGTTCATTTCCTCATCTACCCATCTCTCTTTTTCTGGTCTGGCTTTTTCGCCATCCATTCAGGTAGCTGCTGGACAGTACTTCTTAAAGGGTTGCACCAAAGCAGCTTGACAGAAAAGTGACAAATGCTAACTAAGCATATCAAAATACCAAAACAAAGGTTTTATACTCATGACAGAAAGGTGTTAATCAAGTGCTGAGACAGAAGAGGGGTAGGAGATGAGTGTAGAGAAAAGAAGATGGCAGTAAACAACAAGCAAGTCAGAAGGCAAATCAAAAAGAAGAGGTTGCTATAAGAGGGAAGGTAGAGCTAGATGATGAGAACGATGTGTGTTAGATGGAAAAGGGGACCGTGACAGAACATGAATGTGTGCGAGGCCGAGAGGGATCAGTTGTGCCGAATAGTTTGTGTAATATGGATGGGCAGTGAATAAGAAAGGTGCAATATTGTATAACTTGATATTATTCTGCTTTCTGCCTGGTGAGGTCATGCTGGAAAGAAAGGGCCCATCTAAACTATATATCTACATGCAGACATACACACGTAAAAATGCTTGTGTACTTTGAAAAAAGGCTTCAATATCGATATGGAGTTTTTGCATTTATAATTTCATTTGGTAGATGCTTTTGTCCAAAATGACAGACAAATGAGGTACAATACAAGCCACAGCAGATCAAGGAGAAGCCTTCAAAAATAAGTGCCTCAACACTCAGTTCCCCAGAGCCACAAGTGCCACAGGGCTTGCAGGGGCATGAAGTAACATATAAGTGCCTAGGAAATAATTTTAGATTTTTGAAAGAGCGAGAGAAGGAGCAGGAGCTTTTGTTGTGCTTTTCCGGTTCCTAATTTATGGAAAACCAGATAAAGAAACTTGCAGTGAAAATCTGCTTTGATCGTCAGGTTGGCCTTGGAAAAAAAATATGCCGTCGCTGGACTTTTCTGTACTAGCACCTGCGTAAGCTTTTAGTCTGAAATGTTGGCATCACTTTGCACTTAAGAATTACATTTTCATAATGTTGGCTTCACTGTTTTTTTTTCTTTTTCTTTGCTGTCTTGTTTAGAGGAGCCAGCCAGCAAATTACAGTACAGTGACTCTGTTTGTGCCTGTTTGTAGCATGCATGAGTATGCTCATGTCCGTGTGAGTGAGAGAGTATGTTGCACACTTGTGGGTTCCAGTGTAGCAGGAAGCCTCTGGCTTTACTGGCAAAGTCCCCTTTCTTTACTCTTGGCCACTATAGACACGGAACAGAACACGCATACATACACAAACACACATCACAGGTCTATTCAGGTTTTGCGTGGAGGCCCCTAGAACACTGTGTAGACAAGGCCTGTGCTAGGCTAAATGCAGACTCAGTGCAATACTCAATAGACACAGATTCCACTATATAACACAGTTAGAGCTAACAGGGTGTCACACACACGCAGAGTGGAGACACGAATGGAGGCATTTGTTAAACAGTAGACACACACTCTTGTCACAGGAATGCTGGGCTCCTTGGATGTCCTCTATAGCGTCCTCATCCACAAGGTAACTCTGAAATGTACAAACAAAGCCATTCAGGATTTTACAATGCTTTTTTTCTTGTTTCATTTAAAGAAATGCGACCAACATATTGCAGTATTTGTCTTGGTCCCTAAAAGTAAAAAAAAAGTTGTCCTTTCTGTTTTCTAACTGTAATCATACACCTGTGGATAGCTGCAAAATATGGCTCAAGTTTTAACATTTTTAAGTAGGTAAGACACGTCTGTCTCTGGTTGTGTGCTAAGGGTTGATCTGAATCTGGTGGCTTCTGTTAGCATTTTTTCCTTGACATTGTATGCATCCACGTTACCTCTAAATCTTGCTTTGCATTGTACTGTATAATGAAATAAATTGCAGTAAATGGAGCGAATTGGAGTGGCTTTTCTCTAAGTGTGAGTGAGAAGTGAGTAGGGAGCAGCAAATAGAAAACCTGTAGTGACTGTGAATAGAGCTCTATAAGAATCTTTGAACATAATTCCTGCTGCTCCACTCTGATCAACTACTGTGTTCATAATAGATGACAATTATAGAAGAAATTAAAAGAATAACCAGCTAAATTGTGTGTGTGTGTGTGTGTGTTTTTTCTCTTTTAGCTGATGGCGGTGTATGAGGAGCAGGAAGCCCAGCAGAGGGGTGTGGCTAGCACAAGGCTAGCACCCAGCCCTGACCTCTACCAGTCCGAGCTCTCCGTCTTCCAGCCGATCGCAGGGGGAGAGATTGAAGTCAATTCCTCAGCCCTAAAGTCCAGTGAGTCTTTTTTAAATGTAGTTAACTCATCTTGGTATGCCCTGCTCCAACCTTGACATGTGACATTTCACTTCTCAGTAGAGAAGCCCATGACCCTAAAATCAAATCAAAGGAAATATTTATGTTTGCAGATCAACATTTGTTAGACATGATATTTGACAATTCACAGCTACATTTTGAGATCTGAGGGATTTACATGTTGATATTTGGTGGCTGTTCTTAATTGCTACATGCTTTGCATGTACTTAAAAAATATTACACATAAGAGTTTTACAAATTGTACAAGCAAGATGATATTTGTCACAGCTTGTACCATGGCTACGGCCATATACAAGCTTGTACCATTAACACTAACACACTACCAATGTAGTGTTTGTCTGCTCTCTAGAGTAAAAGCAATGACCTTAACATCAGTTTGGCTCTGGCATTTGTCATTAAATCACAACATTTTGTCCAAATTAGACAAAGTATTATGCCTATGAAGACAAGACGTCCATGTTATCTCTGGCAACCACAACCGCTCTGAGTCTGCTGGCTGTCAGAGACCAAATACTCCAAGTAATACAAGTACCTTCCCCCATTGTTGACCAGGCTCAGGGTTATTAACTAGTGTGAACTAGTGACAGTGAACTAGGTTTTGTTCTTGATACTCTTCTGAGATTTTCCCCACTCCATGCACCTTAGAAGTAGGTGAATATAGGAAAAATCCCTACTCTGCTTCTTGTACGTCCAAGGTTTATTGACACATGGTCTAAATGCTTTCTCAAAGGACTCCTCTTTTACGAAGAAAAAAATAAGTCTTTTTGTGGAACCCCTGATTTTACCTTTTAGGTGTAACCTGTGGGTCAGTGCATAAACGGGTCAATGTCACAACTGATGTTAGACAAGAAACAGGTTCATTGGGACTGACTGCTATAGGCCACATAGGTGAAGGGATAGTAGGGAACACCATTTTGGAGGGATGGATAGATGGCTAAAATGAATAGTCTGTAAATTGAAACATACAAAGTAAGAAAGAATAAAGTACACATTTGACATCCCATAATGGCTTATTGGGTACAGTATTTTCTTACATGTAGTTTCATAGCCGAGACAATAAGAATAATGTTAACTTTGAATTCCAGTGCAGATAAAGGTCAGGATGTGATGGGCATGTTGTGCAGGACAGTGATGAAAACAAGATGACAGCTGTAATGTGGCAGCACTGTCTCTGAGATTCAGAATTAGATGGCGACGAAAGAGAAGACAGGAAGTGCATGTGTAATTTCAGGCGGCAGAAGGAACTCTGGTGTCTGTCTGCTTACTGTTACGTGGAATAGACCTGTCTGAATACCCCTTTCTTTCTCTCCGTCTCCCTCTCTTTACCTCTTTTTCTTTCTTCCTCTCTCCTAGTTTCTCTTTCTCTCCCTTCCTTCATCTTTTTCTGTATTATGTCAAGTCAAGTGCCTGTTCAGCAGAGGTACTGTCCATTTGAGTGTGAGAGGGCTTAGAGCAGTCACAGTAACTTGTCCAAATGCCTTAACATAACAAACCATGTGGTTGATGGATTGTGTGTACCCACAGTTCGCCAAAACCTATGCATTACTTCCAGTTGCCTCCTGCTGTCAGCTAATCACAGATTCCACTTCCTTTAGTTGGACTCTGTACCTGCTTCGTTGCACAGTCTGTACCATTCATCCAGATAAACGCTTGACATTTAAACATAATCTGTCAAGGTTGTTTTCAAAAAGTCATTAATGTGCCAAATGAAGTGTGATAATGCTCATCCATCTAATGTGAGTTGGATTCCATCAGAAAGTTTCATTACTCTTTACTCTTGTTGTTTTTGATAATTCTATTGACATTTCTCAGTCATCTTGAAGGCTGTCAAGCAGTTTAATGAGCTCAACGACTCCCACGCTGGATCAAAAATCATAGCACAATTTTCTGCAGTAGTTTATTGCAATAATATTCCTATTTCCCTCTTGCACTAGATCTAATTTCACATACTATATATATATATATATATATATATATATATATATATATATATATATATATATATATATATATATATATATTACCGCAACAATCATGTATCTTGCATCTATACTACTAGTTTTGATAGAATTGACATTTCAGCTTGTATGACCTTCCAGAGCAAAGGCAGGGTTTCCCCCAGTGTATTGCAAGCCTGGTGGCCCACCGGCCCTAAGCCACTGGGAATTATTTTTTTTAATGTATTTTAAGACCTTTTTTAAAACTACAGTTAAGGTGGGGTTTAGTCATATTTTCAGATCTCTAGTTAGCTTTTAGCACTGACTTAATGTAGGGCTCAATGGAGTCTGTCTTATGGCTTTTTTAAATTCTCAATTTTGCGATTCCATCCATGATTCTGTTATCACAGAAACTATTGGGCTCTACATTAATGCTGCCATCAGTCTGTGACCGGCCCCAACCGAGCCCTCGTCGAAAAAAAGACACTTGCCACCGGGTTAAACAACTTCTGCTAGGGGAAACCCTGGAAGGGGCCTTAGCTATATGATCCAGACACTTTTAAGACAGGAAGTTTAGTCTGTTTCAATATGGTCGCCTGTCAGCAGAGATTAGTAGTAATGTGTGACTGTCATGCTAGATTAGAGGTAACGGAGCTCTGGAGACTATCACTGTCAGTGTGAGAAGGTCAGACTTAGGCCTCTATCACTGTGCTATGTTTTGCCTCTGACGCTAACCACTTGTTTCTTTCTCTGTCTTTTGCTCATTGTTTCTGCCTCTCACTGTGTTTCTCTATCTAAAGTACAGCGCTTCACTCACAAGTGAGTTGAAAAGCAAGTCTGTTGCGCCTACCCCAACCACTGCTGGGTGATGTAATTGTGCGCCACTTGTGGTTTGTCCCGGAAATGTCGCCACAGACACCCAGTTTGTAATACTGCAAATCCAAGGGCTTTCATTAGTGGGCCATACGCTCAATGACCATTGTGTTACCTCATTCGGTGATAGATAGTGACTTACAGACATTGACACAAATTAAAATCTTTGAGATTATTACTTTAACTTTTCACTCATACTTGAATCCATAAAGGACTCAAACAGAGTCAGAAACCGAGGTTAACGAGCACCACTGCTCAAAATTGAGATTCAAAGTGATTAGCTAGCTGAGAAGTGATTAGCTAGGATACATGATCAGCATGAATTTTTCTAGCGGTACACTTACCATGACCCATGTAGCTGCCGAAAGTGTTATCATGCCTAAAATATTAAGCTTAATTAAAGGGATGCTGAGATGTCAAGTGTCAAATACTGTACATTATATATACATTAGTTGGGCGGCATGATTTTGACAAAGTCCGAAATAGGCCTTTTTCACAGAGAAAATGTCAGAGTAAAAAAAGCACATGTCTAAATAGTAAAATGAGTGATGGCTGAATTACATTAAGCTGCTTCACTTTCAGGGTCCTTGTGTTCATTGCTGACTCACTGTCACACTATCATGGCTTACTGGGAAACATTAATAGAATGGAGCAACTGTTAATATTATTAGTAACACCTGTGCTTTTCCTACTTATACCACAGCAATGGGATGACATTTTATTTATCTGCTTTTGAAGATAGTTACGTCTTTTTTGAGAAAATCATGACAGAGTATGTTGCGGTATGTTTGATATTTGGACATATAACACTCCTAGAATATGTATGACTGAACTGTAATGCAGCCTTTAAACCAGGAAAAGACAACATGCAAGCTACTACGATATTGATATTCCACTAACAAAAATACAGACAATGTCCTGCTCTCCATAGCAAGCTATAGGATATTGTTATATATAGTCTAGCTCTATATAGTATTACGACTGCAGTGAAACAGGGTAGTAGGGATTACTAGGTGATCTAAAACTGACATTATATTTTGCCAAACTAGTAGAAAATGATTGATCTGGGAATGCCTCCAGACATATTGACAGAATAGTATCACTGTTTGTCCCTGGACAGCCATTGTTATCTATCTTAATGTGCCACTGGATATGGTTAGCTTGTACTGTCACAATGGGACATTTTCACCACATAGTTTCTGGCTTTGTGTCTTGACAGGTCTCCTTCAGTCTAAAACTGGGAAGGTAAAGTGTTACAGCGAAGCAAAATGTAATAGCATAGAATTCAATTTTATTTAAATGCTTCTTTAACTTTTCTCTTAACAGTTTTAGTATTTTAGTATTTTTGTGTTCTTGATTCTTTTTATTTTGCCCCTAGCCATATTTGTATATCTTGTCTTTGACTCTCACTGATTATCTTTTCCTCTGTGAGTCCTTTATTTCTTTATCTATTTCCTTAATCCATTTCTCATTTTTACATCCTTTGTCCTCTATCCATTTATCTGTCTTTCATTGCCTTTCTTTGAAGAGATGAATTGATTAGGGGTTGAATGTAATCCATACCCCCAGCCAGTCTTAAGAGCACCAAGGGTCCATTTTGTGACAATCAATATATGACCCTACAAATATCATTTGGCATGTGTTCTGAGTAGTCCACTCATTGAGAGGTTCCCTCCCTCACCACCACCTTTCCCGTTTTATTCCCAGTGGAACTATAGAGTCTAACATGACAATGTTCTTAATGTATATATGGA
Source organism: Zingel zingel (assembly GCA_023566125.1). Classification (NCBI taxonomy): domain Eukaryota; kingdom Metazoa; phylum Chordata; class Actinopteri; order Perciformes; family Percidae; genus Zingel; species Zingel zingel. Next base: position 32,925,361 of record CM042327.1, on the reverse strand, counting down.
TTTATGGGCCCTATGAATGGGGATGCTAGACTTGAGGTTTGGCAGTGCAACACACATGGATCATAATAATACCTCCAGTAATGAATGCTATTTACTTGGATAGCTTTCTCTGCAGTGTTGAGTTTTCTTACCATGGCACTATTTCTTCAAGCTCTAACAGAAGAACAGGCAATAGTGTGGCGTGCTTCATCCATCAGCTTCAGTTAAATGATGATTTTATGCAGTGGGCTGATGAGATGTGAAGAGGGAGACACTATCATATGTTACTTACTTGCACACCGAGATCTGCAAATCAGACACTTATTGGCCATTTAGACGCATGGACACCAGTGTGTTCACTGAAGGGATATTAAAGGAAAGGATCATACATTAACTTCTCGCACCCTCAAGCTTTCAGATCTGCCCCCATTACAGCCGAATGAACACATGGAGCGGTGCACACGCACATCTTCATAAACAACATTCAGGAATGAGCTTTCTGATAACACTGCTATTGCATGTAATCAACAGATATGGGTATGCACACATACATGTCTCAGGCTGTGCTGTCTGATGAGTTTAGATGATTAAAAGAAGTAGTAATGAAAGCCTTAGGTTTCATTCACTTCACACGGTGAATATTTTAGGTTCATGCTTTCTTACTCATTGTTTCTATCTTCCTTTGTCTTTTAACCACTAAATCGCTTTTTTCTTCTTCTTTTTAACAAGCTAAAAATGGTAGATGTACATCATGAGTTTCCATAGAGATGGTGCATGTGCCTAATTGTGGCATCTGTTCAACAATTCACATTCTGCCTTGGTATATTAGGTCCTCATTGGCATTTAGACACAACGTTTTTTAAACTCAAAAAGTTTGAGGTGGCTCCTAAACATTTGTTTTAAATCTTCTAAATCCTATTAAATTTGCCTTAGATTAAGGAAGAGCTATTTTATACTACTACTAAACTCTATTATATACTGTTTTCATGTTCATATTTGTATTTTGTGTCTCTACTAGAACATAGTTAAATGCTTGCTTTAATGTTAAAAAAACCCACAATTTTCTAATTCTGCCCATGGCTGCTGCAGCTGTATTTAGCATCTTTCTGAGACGCTGTTTCTTTAAGCCCCCTCTCCCCAAAAAGTCTGATTTTATTTGTCAGCGTTTCCGTATCTGTGCTCTGCTGTTGCTGTCTCTGTACAGTCTGGCTGCAACTGAGTATATAGCAGGACTTTATACTGTAAAAAAAATCACCAACAAAGACTTCCAAACCAAAAACTACACAACCGGACATGTAAATGGACTTCACTCACATAACACTTTCTAGTATTTTTCTCGATCTCAATGACTACTCAAAGCGCTTTTACATAGTAACATTCACCATTCACACACATTCATACACTGGTGGCCAAGTCTGCCATACAAGGTGCCGCCTGCTCATTGGACACACATTGATACACTGATGGCGCAGCCACCTGAGCCACAGCCGGCCCACCTGAGCCACATCCGGACCATGTTCCATCAGAAATGTGATATGCAATTGGGGAGAAATTAAGAGTGTCAGCCAGATATGACAGAAAATACAGAAAAGCATAACCGGTCTCATTTAAGTCCTAGATACTGTAGCTGTGAAAAGCATGTATTAAACCTGCAGCTACTCCCATGAATACACATCCATCTGCTTACATTTGTGCTTTTCAAGTACTGTAGTTTCCATGTCTTTTACTCATTTTCATATTCATTAGTTTATTACACTAATTGTCAGGCTGTTCTTGTTTTTGTTTAAAGGCACACTTTGACTTGGACTGATGTCACAGGCTCATTGCAATGACAGAGTCGAAATTCATTTTGTCAACCTAAGAACATAAAAAAACGTCTCTTTCTTCCTCATTGTGCTTTGACACTCGTAAAGCAACGCACACAAACTCAGGGTCTGTATCTTTCTGTATCTGTCATCAAAAAGATTATTATTAGACATGAATTTAGCTGAACTGTGACTCCATCGAAATAGCACTAGTAATTTTAAGGCAGTTTTGTGTGTGTGTGTGTGCGTGTGCGTGTGTGCGTGCGCGCGCATATTGTGCATGTGTCAGACAGATTGGCTGTAGATTCTGAAGCAGTGCAGATGAAGACTTTCTCACAGTGATCACACTGTGTTATATTGGACTGACAAAGAGCCAGGTTCCTTTAGTTTTTGACTGAGGAAAGGAGGAACTGGAAGGGGAAAGACCACAGCTTGAAAAAAATACAGCATATTTAACGTGGATTAAAACAGAAAAAAGAGAAAAATAATTGTATAATGTGGGGTTATTAAAATTGTTGTAGGTCACACATTGAAGTTATTTTCCACAACTGCTGTTAAGGTAGTGTTTTGTGGTATGTCATCAGATTCCTCCTTCAGATACCGCCTATAAACAAAGAAAAGAGGAAAAGTGGTTTTACAAGCTGTAGAACATCTTCTTTAAACATTTTCAGTAGTTTTCCAGTGTATGCAGACTTAGTTCATGAACACACATCTGTTCCTGCTTAAAACAATCTTTTTCAACTTGTCCCAGCTGCAAAATTACTTTTCTACAGCTGTAGTGAAATGCTCATATAGACGAGCAATGTGGTTACTAATCTTAACTTTACACAATGTTGTTGATGTGGATTTGTATCTTTGTTAGAGAAGAATATTTGAAGAGTATACATTGCCATAAATCTTTAGGTGTCCACCCAAATCTTTAAGAGTAGGCCTCGCCTCAATAGAAAAAACATAACTACCTGCACATATGACATACAGTATGTGTGTCCTTTTTTACAGACACCCCCCTGTTGGTGAGAAGCAGCAGCGACTCAGCCCTCAGTCCCCAGCCGACAGAGACCAAACACTCCCTCAATGAGGACACCGCCGGGATGGTAAGACCCTGAGGCACTTAGACAAAAAGACACACAGACGCACGCATGCAGTTTGACACATAGAAACGTTCTCCCCATGTGACTGAGGACACATTTGCTATGGTGAGAGCCTAATGGACACAAACACGTAACCTAGTGATGATGATATATGCAATATCCAGGGTATATAATAACCAGTACTGCATCAGTGCTAAAATCTAAATTCCAGAAAGTAGCCCATAAGTTAGTTTTTCAAAATAATAATATAATAATAATAAATGTACTGCTCAGTACACCAGCTGTGAAACTGTGAAAATGTGTAGTTGACATTGCCGAACATTTGTCAATTATGCTAATGCACAAGACATCAGCTTTAGCTTTTATTTTGTTTCCTTTTGATACATTTTACTACTTTGTGTCCCATTAGCAACAGAAGGGCCTCACTTTAGAATGGCGATGGCATTTTGCGGATCCTTCAGAGGAATATCCCTAATAGGGCTGCAGCTATCGATTCTTTTTGTAATCGATTAATCTAGCACTTTATCGATCGATTAATCGATTTATTTATTTTATTTTAATTAAAAAAAAAAAAGATTTTTTAATTTTTTTTGCGTTTTTAAACAACCAAAACTAGACCTATATGTAAATATTAGTTATACTTAACCTATTTTCATTTATATATTTGATTATAATGTCACACAGCTCTGTTACACTTATGCTATTAGATCGTTGATCAGCTGTTTCTCCATAGAGAGAGAGAGAGAGAGAGAGAGAGAGAGAGAGAGAGAGAGAGAGAGAGAGAGATGCGCAACAATCAGTTGTGTTTCTGAAGGAATAGTCAGCACGTCAGCTCAGATCGTGGTCACCACTACGTATTTTCTTGTCTGTGATTTTGGTAGTTGTTGTGTTTGATGTAGTTTCATTGTCCATACGACTCTGTGATTTCCTTTTGTCGGTCCTCTTCGTGGAATGGATGATTAAGTTAGACTCAATGTTTTCTGTTGAGATGCTAAAGCACTGACGTCGTGCTATTATTGTGCTAAGCTAGTTTGATTTTGCAGTAGACACACTGTACAGAGTTTTAGTTTTAATTACGTTTGAACTGATTCCAAACTTTGGACCCTTTCTGTGGTTTCCTCCAGCCTGTCTCTTCTCTTAGCCCCTCACTATTTACGCTCTGGCATGTGTCGCCAGCAGCAGACTGAGCTGCGTCTGGTGTTCGACAGTAGCGGAAACACCGTCCGTCAGCGCTACGTTGGTAACATTGATTTAACGAAGCTTCGAGGCAAGTCCTTTTGCATCGAGGATTTTTTGTAATCGAATTATTCGAGTTATTCGAGGAATCATTTCAGCCCTAATCCCTAATGATCTTTGTGAACCACTCAGCTTTTATCAAGCACCACTAGACAGAGTTTTCCCTGGGGTTTAGAGTGTTTAGGTGCAAATGACGTAATTTGCTCATTCACATATTAGTGACGTCATCACGCAATTATTTGCATTAAGCTTAGTGGTTGTCGGTTGCTGTGAGGTAGAGATCACTAAAGCAGAACTTGGAAGAGCAGCTTGTTACTTAAAATGAGAATAGCTGGTCCACCTTAAAGGTCAGCCCACCTTAAGTTAGTAAGGCTCTGCTGAAGTTGTGTTAGCTCTGTGGCTAACCCATACACCCCCTTCACTTTAACCAGCAGAACCAGCAGGTAGCAAGCAAGACACGGGAACTTGGCTTGGGTCTTGAGGAATTACAGTATATCATTTTTTTACCAACATACATTTTACACAGACTGCACTGCCAAATTCACAGCTATACCGTTACTGCTACATAATACTCGCCGACAAACACACCTCCCTCGCTCTTTTTCTCTCTCTCTCACCACACACTCGCCAACGTGTGGGCTGCAAATGCTGCTGTGTGCGTAACATGCATTGTGTGTGTGTGTGTGTGTGTGTGTGTGTGTGTGTGTGTGTGTGTGTGTGTGTGTGTGTGTGTGTGTGTGTGTGTGTGTGTGTGTGTGTGTGTGTGTGTGTGTGTGTGTGTGTGTGTCATTTTTACCATAACCAATCCCACTCCTCTTGCCTAAACCTATCCAACAGAGCAGGCAACGAGTACTAGCCATTCAGAGGGAGAGTAGGGCGGGTTCTTCCCCTGCCACCCTGCAAAAACATTTTTGTGAGCGGATGCCCATCCAGTGCATCGGCTCCATGGATGTATAATAATAATGGGCGGCTTGTCCAGATGCTTTCCACATTGTTTTTATGTTCATACGCTTAGGCGGTGTGCAAAAATGCTTAGGCGCTGTGCCTAAGCCACATAATGGCAGGGGAAACCCTGACTGGGGCATAATAAACAGAAGATTCCAATTGAAACATTGCAATTAATTTTATTGAGCACATTTTTTCCCCCAGAGAGTAAACCCTTATGCAGGACATCCCATAAACTTTAGTTTAGTATAGTAGTGATGTTAAATTCAAAAGCATTTTTTTCCTTTTGAACGACTCTTAAAGAGGAACGAGTTATAGGTGTCGGAGTCGGTTCGCTAGTGGCAGGTGAACCCGAGGGACCGGGTCACTTAGAAGAACCGATCTTCTCATCACTATCCTCTCTAGTAGAGGTCGACCGATTAATCGGCCGATTTTTGGGATTTTTTTTTTACATAATCGGCATCGGCCAATATCCCAGTATATCAAGCCGATTAATAGGCAGGCGCATCTGGGGGCAGCCTAGTGTTAAAAACATGAATAGGCAACCTTTTTTACAGCGCACCCAGACCAGCTGTCTCCAGCCCCTCCCCTCGTGAAGTCTTGCGCCGTGTGTCTCGCACAGTCAGTTCAGACTCAGACGCTACCATTAGTAGTAACATATCGCAGGTGTTCTTGCCTTGGGATTAGCTGTACTAATAAAACCGTACAAAACACCACGGCCACACCGCTGTGGAAGCTCCCCGAATGTCATTTATCAGAGTCTGGTTGTTACCCCTGTCTGTGGCAGTCTCATCCACTCCTATAACGGAGCTAACCGCTAACTGGAGCTAACCGCTAACGGAGCTAATCGTTGCTAGCGGAGCCTTCAGTTCTCCGTGCTTGTATCCATTAACTGCATCTATGGACTCGAGCACGAATAAAACCCTTAATTTTATTAAATTGGCTGGACGAGTTTTAAATTACAACTAAGAGTCGTTTGAATGACAGAAATCTGCTCAGATAAGATCCTAATGAGTGCAACAGGACATGTAACAGTAGGATCCCCAAAACACAGGTAACACACTTCAACAAATGAACAATGATCTAACAAACAAGAAGAACAAGAACTGACTTTAGATAGCCCTAGTCTTATGGGATTCAACAGGAGTTAGGAGGAAATAGTGTTGAGATTAATAACATGTCACTTTCTGTGAAGCTTGCAGATTTTTATTCTCAGAAGTTTAATAAATGCTGCACTAAACTTTATTTTTTCATTGAAAAGTTTATTTGACAAAGTTTATTTTTTTCTTACCTGTTTCGTTTATTTAATATATTTTTCATACATTATTTATACAATATACAGTATGTTTTTACATTATTAATTTTTAATTGAAGTATACAAGTGTAGATTGGTGAAGTGTTCAATAAATGTTTTTGTTGAGAAATTCTGTGTATATTAGTGTTACATTTTAGCTTTCAAATAGAGATTTAAAAACAAGCACATATCAGCCAAAATAAGTCGGCACATTTATCGGCCATCGGCTGACCCCGATTACTAAAGATCGGCATCGGCAAGAGAAAACCCATATCAGTCGACCTCTACTCTCTAGTGTCGACAAGAGACTAAATGTGAGAAACATGTCTCATTATTTGCAAGCATAGATAACACCATCTACTAGTTTCAGTTGCTTAGCAATGCAAACAGATCATCATGTATTTGTTTAGAAATGTATTGGTTTACTTTAATACAACCCAGTATATTGACTTTTCATTAGCAATCAGATTTAAGAACTGTGAAATGTATTTCATCAAGTCTTATAGTCAGCTTTTTAGTGTTCTAATAGGTTTATCAGCTTTTGTAAGATATGAATTTAGTATGATGAATCCTCATGGACTCTGAGCTTTTCTCTGTTCTATCATAATCTAATACGTGGATCGCCATGAAAACTGCTAAGCACATTAATACTCCCAAGGGGATAAACACTGATTTTAATGATCACATGTCCTTTCATTTAGTAGGTTTCCCAGGATGCCACTGCTGGTAATGCTCAGAGCATGGCAAATTGTTGATATAGTCTTTTATACTTCATGTTTTACTACCTACAAATGTATCTCCTGTTGGAATAAACAAAGGGCATACTGCTTTCTTTTATTATATATATAGTTCATGCCTACAAAATATAAAAATGCAAATAGACCAATTTTATCTTAACCAACCAGGTTAAAATTGAATGAAATATCAGTACAAGTACGGACAAAACAAGCAGGAAGTATTTTTTTTTCTTCTTTTTTTTTCATGTGGAATTCTGACATATGCCAGCAGTGTGTGTTTCTGTGTAATGGGTATATGTGTTTAAAGCTCGGGGGTTAGCGGTGCCTGTGGTGTCTTCGTGTTCTTTCTAATCCAGACATGCTTTGTCACATCAAACTCCTCTACAAAGACAGATGACTTTCTCAGTTTTCCCCCCCTCTTTTCATCATTTCTCTCCCTTTCTCAAAAGGGCAGAGGGCAAACGTTTGCTCCTTTCACCTTTTTCACCTCTGATCCCCGCCCTTCTTCCTTTGGCTCCAAACTAAAGTCAATGCAAAATTAGCTACTAGTGAACTACAAACCTTTAATTTTAATCATATCTCATGCTTTTTTTTCTCTTTCTGTAAATGTTTCCTAATTTCCTTCCCCCACTCTTCTTTTTTCTTCTGCTGCTTCAAGCAGCATTATCAAGATAATTCACTCTCTAATCATCCTCTTCCATTCTCTCCAGCCTCCACATCTGCTTTGTAACTTTGACCTTAGGGTCTGATGGTTAACCCTTGATCCATGTTATCCATTCTTTCTCCTCTGAAGATAATACATGTTTTTTTTCGGCATCTCCTATTTCCAGTGGCTTCACTCCATATCCACTCTGTTTCTGCCCTTTGCCATACATCCCTCTATCTATGCACTCATTTTTCTTCTATTCCTTTCTCAGTTCTTCTGTGTTCTACTTTTGGATATCTTATAGGAGGCAGGAGATCTATATATTACATAATTATCATCCCCAAGTGTTTTTTTTGTCCACTCTGTGAAAAGAAAACACCAAATACTCTCCTATTCCTCCTCCTTTACCTGACCTTTCCCACCAATTAGTATGCCAGCTTTTCTGAGTTGGTGCTTCTTCTTCTTCTTATTATCCTTATTTTACGCTAATACACATCTTTTCACAAATTCAGTCACACTACACACAGACACACATTGGCTTATGAGAACATCTTAATTAATATTATAATGCAACAGTGTGCCAGTTGAGAGAGATGAAGTGTTGATTACTTGTTATGATAGTGCTACAGTTTCATTTTCCCTGTAGTCGGTTGGACACAGCTAATCCCTCATGTTCACTGGTTAAAGGAACTTCATGCCTGATTGGACTCCAGAGTGGTGAGCTCTCTTCCCTTGAGATTCTCACTGGACAAACATCCTTTTCTTTTTATCCACGCTGTATTCCCTGTGGAACAACCTGTTTGCAAAGTACAGTTCTTTTGGGGGAATGTGATTGGTTCTCAGAGGGGGCCAGTCTCCATGCTTAACCTGGCTGAGGCTGAAGAAGTAGTGGTGGTAGTACAGTAGAAATTGCTGTTTTTGAGGAAGATGTAAGGGCAGCCTCAGGAGGAATGGAGACAGAAGCCCACTGTGTATTAATAACACTTCTAGTGTTGTGATTATACATCAGGTATATTTGCCACAACGTTTCACAACAAAATACTGGGTGTAGAGCTGGGCGATATGGAGAAAATCAAAAATCATGATATTTTGGACCAAATACATCGATGTTGATATTGTAGGGTTACCAATTGGCGCTTTCACAAAATAGTTACACAATGAGATTATAGATAACTAATCATCAGTAATGTGGATATAATGACTAAGTGAGTAAGAGCAAATAATAGAATAGCTACAACAGTCTGGTAAGAAAATTACATCACTTATTTTTATATAGCCTCACATCACAATCAGGAATAAGACAACACTTGTGTCATATAAAGATATTACTAACCAAAATGTAACAGGATATCTAGCCTCATATATCCATATCGATATAATATCGATATATTGCCCAGCCCTAGCTGGGTGTATTCTCTTCATAACTATTTGATCTATTTAACCCAAGCACACTGGCTGAGTTTAAAACATAAAACTTGTCTTATGATGATCCATCTGAAAAATACCTAAATCTGTTCTGATTTGCAACCCACAATGACAATAAACACAGTTTAGCAGAAATTCAAACCTGGATGCGCTGTCCCTAATAAATACAAACTGGCAACACTAATCTATTTACTTTTATATATCTGGTGAAAATGTAATCCAAAGCTTAGGAATGTAGATCATCTTGTTCTGAGCCCACCTTCCACTCCTTACATTTTAGCTCTGTTTTCACTGCACGCTATCACTCCCGTGGCAGTCAATATGAAATATTACTTGGGGTCAATTACACAGTAGGCCTTTCCAGACTGTGGTGTTTTATATGTCGGAGCTCCTGCATGATGGCATGCATATATGTGACCTCAACCACACCAGCTGTGGACTCAGGCTCGCTTTATTAGTTCGTTCTAGCTCCTTCGGTTTCCCTACTGTCTCATTTTACACATACGATTACAGCTTGTGTAGCTGTAATCAGCTCAGTCATCAAAACGTTTTAGCAAGCTGTTATCCCTATCTCCCATGTTATGTTAGATATGTTGATAATGGAGTCTTAACAAATGTAATTCTAGTCCCTATAACTTTAGAAACTTCTTATGGACTTGTTTGCGGTCTTTGCTGTGATTGGCCTATTCTGATGTTTGTGCTTCGTAAAGCAATAGCTGAAAGAACACATCAGACAGTACTATTTTGTTTAATTCTGCTACTGAAGAGAGACATCAAGGCTGACAGCAATCACATTGTTCCTACTCAGACCTCTACTTGTTTTTTTATTTTTTACTTGGACCAATTTTATAAATGTATGCTTACCATCCTAATTCCGTAAACTTGGACCAATAATTGTATATAGAGATGTATTTATTTTTTATATTACGCAGAAGTTCACTGTCATGTTAATACTGCCATTGAGTGATTATATTATATCCAGTGAGACATCAGTTCAGTCATTACAACATACAGTAAGTATCAAACACCTCTCTCTACTGTTTTTCCCTCTCATCTTTCTGTCTGCTCGACCCTCCTCAGTGCTTTCCTCCGTCTGATTTTCTTAAACTTGCTGCTGCAATAACTACCACGTGTGTGTTGAAGTGGTAAATGACACTGTGACTACTGTCAATAAAGGCATTTTTCTTTCTGTTTCTCTCTCTCCTTTTCCTCATACATCATTTTCTAAGTCGCTGTCAGCCTTTATTTTGTCTCCTTTCTCACTCACACACACTCACACTCCAGTCACTTGCTCATGGGCCTGTCTATTCTCAACCAGCCAGGTTCAGATGGAGGTAATGGCTCCGGGTAATTGTTCAAATTGTCACTTGGCCTTTTGGTGAGAGCGATGAGGGGAAGAAAGTACTCTTCTTGCAGTAATTCTCTGTCCTTCTTCTCCCTCTGTCTCTTCTCCTACTCTCTGTCCCCCCTCTCTTTATTTAATTTCAATCCAGAAAGATTTACTGGTGCAGCTCCTCCGTTCTAAATGCCAGGCACAAATGAGTACAGCAAGCCACAAAATCACTCTGTCTTTCCCTGTCTCACTTTCTCTCTCACACACACACACACACACACACACACACACACACACACACACACACACACACACACACACACACACACACACACACACACACACACACACACACACACAGGCTTGCAGGTTAATAACAATGTGTTAATCAGGCTGGGAGTATTTGTTCTTACACAGAATACTACTGGGGCTAATAAGGCCGTACAGCACTTATTTATAATGCTGTGTGTGTGTGTGTGTGTGTGTGTGTGTGTGTGTGTGTGTGTGTGTGTGTGTGTGTGTGTGTGTGTGTGTGTGTGTGTGTGTGTTTGCGTCTTTAAAATATCATTCATCCAATCTACTTCACACTTGGCTTCCTGGGTACCCAGTGAACTTGGGGTTTGGAATTTGGAGCAGTTTAGACAGTGTTGGATATTGTATATTAATTAACTGTGCATAAAACTCATCGACCACACAATAAAGCTTGAGGAAAAAAAATGCTGCCATCCCTGCCAACAATGGCCTTTCTGTGTTAACCCATCAGAATAAAAGCCAAGCTTAACTTTTCTCTGGGCATTTTGCTTAGGAGAAACACACTAGAAAAGCATTTTTTTTTGACAGCACCACCGTCATTAAACAATATGGTTGACATAAAAGACAACACTAAAATGTAGTTAAAACAAAAACTTTCTTAATTTTCATTGCCTTCAACGTTTTCTTGCCCCCCACCCCTCTCTTTCTCAAGCATACACACCCACACACTCACATTCCGGAACCAGCTGAGTCCATCTCTGTACTCTGTTCGGTTCTAGTGGTCGATTAACGCAGAATTTTTCTGATTGGCTCTCGGGCCGAATGGGTGGCGCATTGCGCACCGCCATGAGTCCATGAGGCAAATGTCTGTGATTACTCCACATTTAAATTGTGATGTTGTGTAGGTAAAATCTGAATCTGCAACGTAACCAGTAACATTTTCTGTCAGGTAGTAGTACAATACCACAGGCCAAGCAATCAGCCGGTTCCAAACAGTCATATTTTGAACAGGTACTGCACTAGTGTGTACAATTAGACAACGGAACTCATATTCCTGAATCTGACAGGTAACTTAACAGGAACTTGCTGTTTTCACCAAGTCGTATTAATGATGCTTGAAGGAAGTAAATGTCGTGCTTATAGTATGATCATCATTTGACCAAAAAGCTAAATATAAAAAAATGACTCATTGTCAGTGTGTCATTTGTCCTCAAGCTGATATAATATACAAATAAATTAGTTCTGTAAAGAAGTTTAAGAGTTTTAGCCATTGCTATTATTAACAAATTAACTACAAATCAGTGTTATCTTACATTCTCAATATTCTTTGTTTATTTCCCTGCTCAGACCTCTGGCCCTCTGACATGTTATTTATCCAAACTTTCACTTCAATTCATCAGCCATCCCCAAAGAGATATTTTAAGATAGATTGCCTTAGTTTTAACACACACACACACACACACACACACACACACACACACACACACACACACACACACACACACACACACACACACACACACACACACACACACACATTCCAGCATGCATTACTATTAATTTATCATACTCACTCTGTAGCATTTTCAGGGAGCACTTAGCTTGATTGGTTATTCAGTAATTAGTAATATCACTAATACTTCACTTTTTTTTTTGAATCCGCTTTTAGCAATTATTAGATTGGACTGAGAAGACTAAATGCTTGCCGCCCATTTATTATAAGCATAGTTATTCAAGGTAGGATTATCCGTTATTGAGTTAAAATGGAAATTCTGCTTCTCTATCCTCCAGTTTTTGGAGAGCCGCTAATGCTCACAAATATCGATTGAGCTGTCCAAGGTCGGCAGACTAATGTATTTATTTTTTCCACCTGCATCAGGTCTTTTTAAATCATTATTTCTACTGAGCTTCTCGTGTCTAAAATAATCTTTTTTTATGGGGCTGTTTGTAGTACTTTACATTTGGATGCAGTAAAATTATTAATTACTGAAAGCCATGCACTGGCAGTGCTGATCAGCATTGAAAGATAATGATATTTTGTTACTCATACATTACCTACTGCCAAGATATTGTTAGTATTATGTAATTTTGCTTATTCCTTAAAATAGCCATTATTGTGGTATTGGCTGCTTGTCCGATGTGTTTTATTGCTAGAAGTTGAGATGACTAGTTAGAGATAAATAATTTAATATAATTAAATAAGAAACTTAGAGAAAGTCAAGCAAAAACAATAAAGAACAAGCCACTTTTTTGCTTTATTTAAGTTAACATGAATAATGAGACACATTCATTTGTTCAGTCATTTACTTGTTCTAAATTACCCTTTGATAAGTAACATACATTGCTGGCCTTCTTAATTAATATGTCACTCTTAGAGAGAGAGAGAGAGAGACTACGTGCAGTTATTAAAAGAGACATACAATTAAGCACCAAAGACTTTGCAATTAATGTATGAGTGGTTGTTGTTATGACAAAGAGGTTAGGATAATTAATGTTACCTGTCATCCTGTTAGTAATTAAGCTCACATGACAGCATCTGCAGCTAGGCCAGACTAATTGATTTCCAAGCCACCAAACCCCAAACATATGGTTACAAGTTTCTGCAGTCTGTCATTCACTGTTGAGTCTCATCTCACCTTCATCCAAGTCTTCTCATCAGCCACTGTCTCTGATTCCTTTTTCACATCTTCAGCTGTTGTTTTCCAGACCCAGCGTACATCTCTTCAACTCTCTGACATTACTCATCTGTCTGGCTCTCATCTCTCTCTCTCTCTCTTTGCTTCCCTCTCCCCTTCTCTGAAAGGTGGTGTAATGTCATATGGCAATAGGGTGAGAGGTCGAAGGTGAAAGGTCATGTTAAGAGTCCATTAGTGCCTACCACTAACATTAAGCCTTATTGACCTGTGTGTATTTGTCGGCATATGCTTGCACAAACACGTGCAGTCAGAGTGCACGCCTAAACTCAGATATCCACATGTGAACATGCAGACACATATGCAGATTAGGACTGAATGGTAATTATGATTATTTTGCCAGATATTCTGATACAATGATCAAGAAGAGTTCAGTTAACTTAGATTCACGATTGGAGGCAATTTCAAAGTACAATTTAAATTTAGAAATAAAATAAATTGAAATTAAGCTTTTGAAGCCAACCAGAGTCGGGGGCAAATCTTAAATCAATCGCAGTTATAATGTCTGATTTCAGAAACAAGGGTGTTTTATTATTTAGCTCTTTTATCAACACTTTTAAAAAGCAGCCAAGAAACTTTTAATGTACAATTTAAAAAATGCATGTGTATACGTTATTGATGTTGCAATCCTAATGCATATGATTTTGGTTTGAGTAAAATATACATACAGCATCATATACATCAATAGCAAAATTGTTGTTTACCTAATATTTCTGTACTTCGCTGCCAAGCCCAAAACTGTACGACACCAGCAAGTGGAGTGGCCACCGCTAATCCTGACATGGCTGTGACCTTAGCAGGAAAGAGAGGGCCAAATGGCATATTTTTAAGACTGTCATTTGTGCTACGCGCCGGTAATGGTTCAATGGAGCTGCAGTTTTTGTTTGCTAACAATGTAATTGTTTTTTAACTTTGAAGTCATGAATGGTTTATATTCTAATTGCAAGTTAATTAAAATTCTTTTTTAGCTTAGACTATGGATAGTTAAGTCCAGGAACACGCTTTACATTTTCCAAAAGATATAAGCAACCCTCAATGATTTTGGTTTGAGTAGAGAAACAGCTGGCCTAGAGGTGACATCAGGACTTTGGGTCCCTATTGACCAATTCAATCAATACGTCTCCTTCACAGTGTCTAAAAACTGAAAAACGTATGCTAATTGTCCAAAAGTGTTATGTGCTTTACAGAGGTGCAATTCTGTTTTGTCTGATTGTATTGAACTGCACAGATATTCATGATACAGTGTTATCTCTGTGAACTCACAAACATATGCAGCAGTGATACATTGTTGCAAAAGCTCATGTGCGCTGCCATTCACACAAGAACGTGTACCCACAGACACTGTCACATGTTGAGTATTGGATGATTCATCATAGCTATACCGTTGGGCATATAACCTTGTCCCTATGGAGCTCACCTCTCATACACACATACACACACTTCATGCAAGCCCTATGTCATTGTATTAAGTAATTATTACGGCTCCCTTGGCTCACATATACACTCTTTTTTTCTCACACCTCTCTCTCTCTCTTCATCTCAGTTGCTATGCCTATTGACAGTGTTATTTATTACTGCTTGGCAACACTTTCTTCTTGCCTTCACATATTAATTGCTATTTGTACATCATCCATCCATCAGTTTAGTAGCTCCTTCACTCATCACTTCACTCATCAGTTCATTCATTCCCTTTGTTTTCCCCTGTCTTTCAAATTGCAACACGTTGTTGAGCTCAGACGTTCGTATTGGGTAGTGCATTAAAAGCCAAAATAAATGGGAAGTTCCTAATGCCTCTTATGCCGTTTTTCCATTACGTGGTAAAGTTGTTGATAGTACCTGGTACCTGATGGGAGCTGAGCCAATACTAAAAGGTGGAGTTAAAACTGCAGTCCACTGATTGGTCAGAGAGATTCCTCACTATTGTGACACGGGGCATCCTGCACAAACCTGCCATTTTTAAATAGCCAAGCTACTGTCAATAGCAACCCTCATTTTTTTTTCTCCACTTGACCCAGATTTTACACCGTACACTAATAATAATAATAATAATAATAATAATAATAATAATACGTTTTATTTATATAGCACTTTACATGGTACTCAAATACACTTTACAGTAAAACCAGCACATGCAGCACATTAAAAACCGATAAGCAATACAACCAACACATAAAACAAGCATATTAAAAGCAATTAAAACAATAAAACCAGTAACTATCAGGTGAGAAATGTAAGACCATTGTATGTGGAAAGCTTATCTGAAGAGGTGTGTTTTGATTAGTGTTTTGAATGTGTCCAGGTCAGTCCATACACTACAGCTGAGAATCCCGCCAAAAACGAAAAACAAAAACAATCGGTCGAGTCGGGCAGAGCCATTCCTTGCAATTGTCACTAATTTACAGCTTTATGTTTATTTAAGAGATGTATTAGTTTATCCATCCGAATGTCTTTCAGCATTTACGTTATCTCTCTTTCTTCTTTTTTTTTCCAGCTATGAAGTCTTGCACTATAGGGGCAGATTATATGTGCTGTTGGATCTGGTTCTGTTCTGTTTATTGTCTGTGTGACTGACTAACAGTCTGTGTGTTTTATCTGTAGACTGCCAGTCCTGCTGCAGCCGCTGTGGAGAGGCCAGCAGGGGTAGACCGACCTCAAGGCAAACACACCTTCAATGGCAGGTCAGTGTGTTTGTAACTCTGTACTGCACTCCACCTATTTATGATGTGTACTGTAATTGTGAGGACAGCTTTTGCACTTGCTTGTTTATCTACATTCATGTTTATTGATGTTCATGTGAGTGTTTGTGTCCTACTTTCCCTTCATTAAGGCTGTATCCTAATCTAGATCAAGGCCCTTACAAATATAGTTAATGTAAATAAGTCCCATCATTATCACACTACAAAAGACTGCAAAAACAGGATGTCTCACACTCACACACACACGCACACACACACACACACACACACACGCACACGCACACACACACATGCACACATGCACAAGCACGTAGACTGCCATACACATATAGTCAATGCAATATGCAGTGGCTTTTTTTTCTTTTTACAGGCAGACATAACATAATTTCCATTTTAGCATCCTCCAGCATTTAGCCTCAAATCTCATAATGCATAACATGATACACCATTTCCTAAATATGTGGCCTTTGCTATGTAGTGTTTTTCTTTCACTTAATATTATAGCCTAATATTATATTTCATAAAAAAGTAATCATTTCATTGTCAGTTTTAGCCTGAGAATAATGCAATTAAATGGAGGCATATTTTCAGAACCAAATTAAGAATACTTTATTAATTCCCTTGAGGAAATCCAATTTTTCCACTCTATTGTTCTTTTTCTCTTGTACACAAAATGTTTACCACAATCACGCATTTCATGTTTATGCAACTGACCTAAATATGGAGGTTGAACCAGGAAGTAGTAGAATGTAACAATACCAAAAACTCACAGTATGATGATATTACGATAAAATGTCCACGATATTTATCACGATATTAA
Organism: Zingel zingel; assembly: GCA_023566125.1. Taxonomy (NCBI): domain Eukaryota; kingdom Metazoa; phylum Chordata; class Actinopteri; order Perciformes; family Percidae; genus Zingel; species Zingel zingel. The sequence goes on along the minus strand of CM042327.1, from coordinate 32,908,409 downwards.
AAAGCAAAGATAAATGACGATTTGAAAATGTCCTTTTATAAAATTATCTGATGTGTACAGCATTTTTATTCTTATACAATTTGTTTTTCCTTTTAACTTAAAGTGCTTCTGCTTTCCTTGTTTAATAAAATTAAATTTAAAAAGTAATCAGCCATGATCTAAGCATGTGCCAAAAAGGCATACATTTCCTTTGTCATTTAATGATCGAAGATGGCAGGGATATTTATATTTTTAAGCACTGGCCCCCTGCCCCTAAATTTGTTGACCAAAGTAAATGTTTGGTGGACCAAATGTACACTTTAACAACTTTAACAAAACAGCAAAGGCAATTTACTCTAGCTGAACACACTACTACCCTCCCGTAACTGTGACACTAATAAATGAAAAGACATTAACAGAATGAAAATGTACAATATTGATTCATTATTAAAACTCAAGTTCTGTGTAAACACACTTGCTCAAAGTCTCTTAAAGAAACCCAGTGTGGGAAAGATTGATGGATGATCAAGCCAGAGAGAGAGGAGCTCACCAGACTCAAAACACACAAGCACTAGTTTTATAAACAGCCACTGTGCATTTAAACTCCAAATTAAAGTAACATGCTTTTTGCTTATGGGCAGGCGATGCAGACTATGTGTATTTTTTTCATAGAAGCGATCTCCACATCTGCTATCACATCTGTATCTCTCTCACCCAAGTGAGGGAGCGGTACCGCAGCATGTGTCTCAGAGCTGAAATTAGCGTTGATGTAAAGATGCAAATAAATTAGCGAACACACAGGCAATTAAGTGATATCCCCGCAGTTGTGGTCTTGAAATAAAATACAGAGTCCCCTTTGTCTGAGAACAAAATGCGGTCGATTCCACGATGAGTACCACAACCTTCACCAACACTGCTCCGCTGCCCGGAAGTGCTCGCAGGCTGGGTTGAGACCGTAAACACAGACAGGGGAAGAGAGGAGGGCTAACTGGCACACATCAGCTTTAAAAGTTGATATGGTATCCACAATCTCAACTTCAATTTCTTCATTGCGTCAAGCGCGTAGCTTTCATCTGCCATTTTCTCCTTGTTGATCTTCGTGAAGATGCCAGGTTTCACTGCTTGGCTTGCACACAAAAGATGACGGGAGTCTGTCTTCTTAACCACTCTGATTGCGCTTTCTGCTGTTCAAACAAAAACCATACACATTTTTAAGGATATAGACAAGGAGAGATAGTAAAACACAGCTATAGTAGTGGATAACCATGTAATATCGTTGAGGATTACGTCACTCCCACGACCGTATCAAGACATTTATTTTTTGCGATATCCCAACATTTTCTTTATCGTTACATCCTGAGGAAGTAGCCTTGCAATATGTAATGCAATTTTGCTAAAACAAAATGTTTTAACTCACCAGTCAGTGGTTAAGATAATATGGATAAAATGCTGATTTGTTTATAATTTTTAATTGTGTGAGTTGTGTGTCGTTGAAAAGAATCATGATGGGATTGTGATGGGACCCTAAAAACATTATGTCCCCACAGGAAATAACTAAATGTTATTCTTCCCCCTTTACTTGATGTTACCCGAAGGTCTCTCTCAGAGCGAATAGAAACAGAGTTGTCCTCTAATAAACATACAAAACCAAGGTGCCCACACATCCAAACCAAGGCCAATCGTTGCAATAGCATGACTAATACAAAACCAAGGCAGTGAATGGGTCAGTTGTAAATTTGAGAAAATGGCTGTTACGTCATTGATCAATGTGCCAGTGTGTCTGACAACATTGACCTCTGTTAATGGAAAGTGTATTGCTCTGTTTTTGAACTCAACAGGTCAGTATGGGTGTGCATTTAATCCCCAGTTAACTCATAGATACTAAAACAAAATAATATGTAGTTAACCTGTAAAGAGGAAATGTAGAGCGAGAGGCCCATGAGAGCGTCATGTGGAGAGAATAATGTCTGACCTCAGCCTTAGCTGTTTGAGCCTCTCTCCATAGCAACTAGCTGCAACCACAGAGCACAGACAGAGATTAGATATCTCTCTCTCACACACACACACACACACACACACACACACACACACACACACACACACACACACACACACACACACACACACACACACACACACACACACACACACACACACTCATATAGACTCATTTTTATCGTACACTACATACAGACACTCTCCATGCAAGGTCTAGGTACTAACTGAATTTGTTGCGCCTTTCTGTTGAGGTATGTCATGATCAAATTATTTACTGTGGCACACAATTAGGCCTGCACGATTCGGGGGAAAAATATGAATCACGATTTTTTTTAGCTTAGAATTGATATCACGATTGTTTTCTCACCAAGTGTAATGTTTATTGCACACATGAACCATGACAAGACAAAACAAATTGGCAGTACCAAACATAGATTTTCTTTTGGCACCTATAGCACATTGCGCATCACCACAAGCCTGTAAACATAGAGGCTTCAATGAATAAAGAAAATAAAGTACATACTGGCCATTTAAGTAAAGTAGGCTACCAAAAATAGTGACGTATAACACACTGAACTAAATATGGCCCTGATACAGGCTCTATCTGAACTCCTTGAACATGTCGTTACATAATTAAAACATGTTAATGTCAATGTCAAATGCTTTCAATAAATTAACTGCAGGAGAAAAAAAAGAAAATCCGAAGTCATTTAAAAATTAAATTGCGAACAGGGGTGAATCGAGATCGCGATTTTATAACGACTAATCGTGCAGGCCTACACACAACCCTGCCACCTGAATTATTGATAAAAAAACACATTCAGAGTAAAATAACCAAATGTGAACATCTGAATGGAAGTGGATCGGACATTGTTTTTTTCTTAGTTTTATCGCACCTTAGGGTACTATACAGTTCAATGCAGTGGATATAAAGGTCATTATTCAGGACGCACGCCTTTGTTTCATTTTCTCAAGAACTTTTTTTTTTTGCACATATCATCTCATGTACACATAATCTCACAGACACAAACCATCTCAGCTGTGAGTAATGTAAAAATGATGTAATGGTTTTTGTGGTCGCCGGGGAAACGATCCTTGAAATTGCAAAAAAAAAGTCCAAAATGAGTAGAGGAATGCTGCCATAAATATTGGAAAAGCAAAGCATACGTTGAATGTGTGTGTGTGCGTGCATGTGTGTGCATGCGCCTGTGTATAGCTACACCTATAAAAAACAATAATGGCTCATCATAATTTTAACCACACAGCACGGTCACCGGAAAACTCATTACCTTTGAATCAAAATGAGCTTTTTATACAGGGAAACAGATTTACTGTGAATTGGTTTATTGAAATAGCATTCCCATCATACTATATTTCTTCGTGAAATAAGGCACTGTATTGGAGGTGTTTTAGAAGCTAGGAGGTGAAAAGGTGAATAGGTTTCACTGGATGCACAAGACAAACTGTGGAAGGGGACAGAACACTTCTCTTCATCAAATGTGAGCTTCCCTGTTGTGACGGTTTTAAGATACTTGGGTCTGCATCTATTCATCCATCCATCTCTTTCTTCCTTTCCTCCATTCTTGTGTCTCTTCCCTGCCTTTGTTCCTCTATTTTTTACTTCGCCCACCATATTAAGTTTCTCTATTCATACTGTATTTACAGTAGTATAAACATAATACTGCAACTTCAGCTAAAGTATCTCTTCTTTGATAGTTCACTGTTACTTTTCTCTATTCATTTCATTATGCTTTACACAATGTATAATACACTAATCATGCATTCATTAAATAACTATTATTTAGAGTGTGTTTTTAATTTATTTGTGAAATTGCATACACTTTAGCAGTATTGCACATGTTTACTGGTTTGCATTCCCTTTACCCTGTACATCTCTGGCACTCTGCACTTTGAAGACCAGCCTAGAGAGAAAATGAGAGAGAAAGGGAGATGATACATAGGAAGAGGGTTGAGAGGGTGAAATGCAGTGAGAGGAAGAGAGTGGTTTGGTAATGCACATCCTCCTCTTTTGTTATTTCTCCTCTGTGCGTCTGTCTTTCATAGCGAGGATCAGTGAAGTGGCAGGTGGATAAAGAGAACACCTGCTCTCTTCATCTCTCTCGGCTTCTCTCCCTCTCTGTGTGTTTGGCTCTTGTTCTCTCATCGCGCTCCCTCTCTCTTTTCTCAAGTTTCACCCATTTTGTCTCTCTCTCACCCCCACTTCATTTTTTGCAGTGATGCAGCCTGTCAAACATTTCATGCAAAAAATAAAAAAGGAAACGCAAATGGTTCTCTAGTGCGTGTGTGTGTCTGTGTCTGTGTGTGTTAGTTAGTGGGAGTGTTAGAGATCAGAGGCACAACAGCAGGAAAGGATAGAGGGCTGGTTGGCTGTTATTTTCCCTCTCATATTAATGCTATTCATTAGCCTTGTCTAATTAATTCAGTGCCTCCTCCTCCCTTCATTTTACTATATCTTGCTTCCAGACCTCCCATGCATTCTCCTTTCTTTTCCCTTTTTCTCCATGGCAGGTCCACTTCTCTCTCTCTCTCTCTCTCTCTCTCTCTCTCTCTCTCTCTCTCTCTCTCTCTCTCTCTCTCTCTCTCTCTCTCTCTATTTTTCCCTTTTCTATCCCTTTTTACAACATATTATTTTTAACCATGCTAGTGGTTTGAATCTATAGATGTCAGTGTTGGTCAGTCAAACAACTATTTAGAAGACTGACATGACATTTTGTACTGACATTTTTGATCTGAAAAAGATGAATCCTACTGACCAATCTTTCTTCTTGCATCACCATCAGGTCCAAATTTTATTGCATGGCCACAAGTGAGATTATCCTTAGCTGTACTTTGTACTTACTGCCAACTGGCAAATGGTAGCATTGCATAGCATGATACACATTCGCTGCTTGGTTATTTTGAGGATGTTAGCAAGCTGATATTAGCATTTAGCTCAAAGCACTGCTGTGCCCAAGGACAGCTTCAGAGTCGCTTGCGTATCTGTGGACTCTTATGCTGTGTCCCAAATCCATACTGCATACTACCCGTATGTGCTATACACATTTTTTTAGTTTACAAGCAGTCAACACAAAAAACTGCTAACAAAGTAAAATGTATTTTTCCTGAAAATGTAATAATGTTTTTTACCACAATCTACACATTAATTTAATTTGCAGCTGTCATATTATATTTAGTATGTGCTGTAGTATGGAATTGGAACAACATTTAAGTCTCAGTTCTCTTTAGTTTTTCATTAAACTCCATCTCTTTACCTATCCACTGCCTTCTTCTCTACTAATAACCTCCCTCTTTCTTTTCTCTCTCCATCCTCACTTTTCCTACCCTTTCTCTCTCTCCCTCCCTACCTATATCCTTTCTTACTTTTCATACTCCCTCTTCCATTTGGCCTCCCTCTGCCCTGGCTTTCCTTTCTATTGCAGTCCCTTGTTTCCTATTGTCTGGATTAACTGAAATCTGCTGAGCAACTATGAGGCAGCATCAGCTTTGTGTGTGTGTGTGTGTGTGTGTGTGTGTGTGTGTGTGTGTGTGTGTGCGTGTGCGTGCGCGCGCGTTTGTATATGTATGGGTGTGTGTGGCGAGAGAGAGAGAGAGACTAAAGAGTACGAAACTAAGTTCAGACAAATTCACTTAGAAAAAACACGCAGGGAGAAGGTCAGGGGAGGATTAATGGCTGCGCTCTGATAGATAAACTAATCAAACAAACAAAGACTTCAACACGCACACACATTAAAACACAGACAGAATGTAAAGCAGACACACGCTTGAATAATCCAAACGAGACACAGACATTGAGAGATTGAAAGAGAGGAAGAACCCCATAGAGATGAATGGCACAAAAAAGTTTTGACAAGTGTAAGCACACACACAGAGACAGAGCAGTCTGCAGTTTTGTTGACTTTGAATAGAGTGTCGGCATTCCCTTCTCTAAGGGCTTGGTTCGCAGACATGGATTAAGTCCTTGACAAAAAAGTATTTTTAGCACAATTAATGCATCCATGGAAAGTGATGTGTCAATCTAGGATAGCACTTTTTCAAAATGTTTCCCCAGGAGACACATTTTCGTTCTCAAGTTTTTATTCTGGTCTCTGTACGTGTTTGCACACCACATGTGTTTGCGTGTGAGACCTTGCTTACAATTCTGTTACCATGCTTTTTTTTTTCTTCCTCTGTGTTATGGTCCCATTCTCACTTCCTCAATATGTCTCCACGTCAGGTTTTATGTCCTGGGTATATGAGAAAGGATTCATCAGACGTTTTCACATTTGTATTGTGTGTTTTCCAGTAAATGTTAGCTTGTGTCACAGATTTGTCCCTGGCTCGGTAATCATTATGCAGAGTGTCTCTGGAAGCAAACAGAACAGAAGTCAAAGCTGCCCTCATTTACTGTGACAGAACTTGTAGCTGTATTGCATTTTAGTGTACTAATATCTTGTTTTTCTCCCACGGATTGGATTTTGGTGTTGTGTATGTCTGTGTAGCCTGACTAGAACAGTGGAGCTCCTTGGAGAGGACAGTCCCCTGGGAATCCATGTGGTTCCTTACAGCTCTTCACTCAGTGGACGGTGAGTTGTGTGCATTCAGACAAACACACAGACACATACAATAATGCATACACACAATAGAGATATAAGGCCTTTTTTCTTCCCTTAACCTAAAAGTCTTGTCTTACCAGCTACAGTATGTAGTTATATTCTCATAATCCTGTTCTGCATTTGTAAGGAATTCTGGACCCTGGTGCGCACACACACACACACACACACACACACACACACACACACACACACACACACACACACACACACACACAGACACATACACATACACATACACAGACACACACACACACACACACACACTGAAAAAAAGAAAAAACACTGTCTGACTGTCACAGGATGGGGATTTCCTAAAGGAAAGCAGGATGAGCTTTTATGGCTGTTCACATGACTCACCTGACCCTGCCAATCTCCTCCTTAAATTCCTCACTCTCTTTCTTTCTTTTTTTCCTCCTTTTCTCTACTCCCTTTTTCCTAAACACCTCCTCCATCTCTTTCCACCGTTTACCATCATCCCTTTCACCTCTTAACCTAGTTTGATCCTCTTGCAGCTGAAGTCTTTTGAGTGCCAGTGTCATAGCCTCTGCTTTGTTAAGCTGTGTTTTGATGAGGCAACGGTTGACGTTAAGGACAGAAGGCACTAAAATAGTCTGCCAGTCCATACTACCATCTTACTGGCTGCCTGTAAATTTGAAATTGTCCCTTTTATCATGTTTTCATCTACATGTCTGCTTGCCTTTATATCTTGATCACGTGTGTGCTTGTCTGTCATGTTGTCTTTGTTACACTGAAAGAAATCCACAACGAGACACAAACAGATAGTTAGGGGGTGTAGATAATATAGCCGTGCCTAAATAGACCATATGGACGGTCTCAGTGGGCTACGCAATCAGACACATCAGTCCTCTGGGACACACACTGGAAGTCACTATAAGAAAGTGTGTGTGGTTGTATATGTGTGCATGTGTGCAAGGTTTTAAAACTGTAGAAGTGATGGGAACATACATTAACCTCCCGTCCTCTCCATGCTCTCTCCTGTCAGGTCTCTTGGTCTGTACATCCGTGGAGTGGAGGAAGAGAGTCGCTCAAGAAAAGAGGGCTTGTTTCAAGAGGATGAGTGCATCGTCATGATCAACAACACCGACCTCATGGACAAGACATTCAGCCAGTAAGTGCAACACTGTTTGTGTTGTTGTGTTGGGTCTAGGAGGATAAAATATGCCTCTGAGTTTAGTTTAATATCTACAAAAGCATGTCCCAAGGATATTACTGTAGACAACAGAATGAATGCGGATATCTTAACAATATTTGTACTATATCATATTACAAAATAGAATTCTCACATTTTGCTTTTCTGATACAATGAATATAAATACAGATACATGCTTATGTAATCAGGAACAGTATGTTCAATTAATGATTTTAGGTTAATGCAGGGATCTAGGTCCTATTTATTTAAAGGGTCAGTTCACCCAAGTAAGAAAAAAAAAAACTTGTCGTCCATTTAAATGTAGAGTTGAGATTTTAAGATGTAATTTCCCTGGGGTGGGGGGGGGGGGGGTATTTAGACAGGACAGCTGAAGACATAAAAGGAGAGAAAGAGGGGGAATGACATGCAGCAAAGGGCCGCAGGTCGGAGTCAAACCCGGACCTGTTGCGTTGAGAAGTAAACCTCTGTATAAGGGCACCCGCTCTACCAACTGAGCTATCCGGGTGCCCTTTAAAATGTAAATTTAAGCTTTAAATTACATGAAAGTAAAAGAAATTCAGATTTCAGTGTGTCCCCTACATAACATTATCAGATGGAAAAAGTAGCCCTAAGTGTATACTGTATATGGTTAGATGCACTTCATGTCAAACCTTTTGAATTCTGGCCTGTCTTTTTTTTTTTTTTTTTCCCTGTTTCCCTGCTGTCTTTGCCTCTGTGTGTGTTGTTCACCTTTCCGTTGTCAGAGGGCTTACAGTATATCACTGTTGCACTGCCATCACAGAGAACAGCAGAAAGACACTTGGCAGATGTTTGGAGAGCGTTGCTTACAAAGCCATCTATGCGTGCGTCTGTTAGAGCCGGCCTTTGTGTGTCTGCTCGTTCCACCTCCTTCCTCTAAGGAAAGATTTGTTTAAGGTTCATTCGAGACCAGATGTTTCACAGTAGAGTTTGCTTACTGTAACACTGAAGCACCTGGAAAGAAGTACATTAACATGAGAGTATGTTAGGATGTAACAATGATTACGGAGCATTAAAATGGAGAGAAAAAAGACACACCTGTAAAAACGATTGCCACAGATTTACAAGGACTGATGTGGATGTTATAATGATTACAGCACATTACAATGTCAATACAGTCTACACAATAGTCCTTGTCCAGCATTCAGTGTGGTAATAAGCTTATATGAGGTATTTTATGCTGTACTGTAGGTAAATGGATTATCACCTGAGGGGTTTGCACCTATTGTTCAAAGACAGGTGTATAGTCCCAAGTGCACTCACTCACAAACACCAAACCCAAGACGCACGCACGCACGCCCGCACGCACGCACATTGCCAGTATTGTTCTGTCATGGAAGGTGTATTGAGATGTGTAGCTTGGTCCAGTGAAGTATGTGTAAGTAGGCCACTGAAAGTCCACTGATCCCTATGAGTACCGCATGCACGCACGCACGCACGCACGTGCACGCACGCGCATGCACACACACACACACACACACACACACACGCTCACACACACACACACACACACACACACACACACACACACACACACACACACACACACACACACACACACACACACCCTCACACTTCTATTGTCCCAACTTGGCAGCCGTATTTAGGTAGCCTGCTTGATTAGAATATCTCTTTAACACAAATGTGCCTGCACACATTGTCCAATCAGGAACAATAATGGTATCATCTGTGCACAATGGTCCCTATACACACATCAACACACACCGCTTTCACATCTAGTTTCATTGTACTGTATTGTAGTCTTTTTTCAATGAAAATCACTACAAGTGTCATTCAGCAAGGTGTGACATCAGCACTTGCTTAGACAGCCTAGTGTGTTTAATGGTTAAAGTATGCAAATCCTGTCTGAATAGAATTTAGAAGAAATGACCACCCATTCGAAAACACACACAAATATGTGCAGTACATATATTTGACATATACCTGTATAAGGTGATTTTCTGGAGTGATTCTTTGATTTAGTTGGAAACTTTTCCACAATGCAATTTCATCACCAGATTTATGCCTGTTATGGCGCGTTCACACTGCTCGCGTTTTTGACAGTGGGATTACATACAAAGTCAATACAAAGACGCAAATGCACAAATTCAGAGTGCGGCGTAAATGTGTGTATTGTTGTATTGAAAGAGCAGCTACAGTGTTAGCATAGCCCTGACCGACCTGAACTTAATTCAGAAAACAAGCATTTTAAAAGTTGTTTGCTTGTCGTCGTGTAGCGAGTAGCACGTGAGGTGGAATTAAATACAAATGATCCCGATATGATATCGCGATCAAACTGACGCGATCAAATTGATGCGATTATTCGCTCTGCCTCGGTCTGGATGCGCCATAAGTTCCTGTTATATTGATATAAAATGTTAATGTATTATTATTGCTTATCTAATCTATATCTTTCATACATGACTTTCTATACATAGTCTCTAGTTACGGAAACTTTATGATCATTATACATCTAATAATAATCTTGGTGGGAAATAATAGGAGTGTAATCTAATAGAGTTTAAATAAACTGGATTTTCTCTGTCGGTTATCTGAGGTGAATGATGGTGTGTACCAATAGCCTCTGACACAATGGTCCCCCTAATTTACTTAGCATAATCTGATATAAACTAATTATCTGCAAAATGATCTCTCTTATAGATCTTGAGATTATAAAGGCCTGCTGTACAGGTGTCATTGTTCTGCGTTGCATCTCCTTTTCTGTCCTGCCTTCAGTTTGCCTTGTTGCTCAGTGAAGATGACTGCACAGCAACAGAGACAGTAACATATAGAATATATGAAATATGTAGAAAATACATAGAAATCGACAGATGAAAGACAGTGTAATGCAGAATACTGAACTACAGTTAAAAAATGACCACGCATTATAAATTATAAATAACTGTAAATTATTTAATAATAAAAATATATACATTTGATTTGGTTTCACTTTATCATCCAAATTATCTTAAGTTTGTCTTGCATCACGTGACGTAAACTACTTAACAACAAAACATTTAGCTAGACGACAAAACAAAATACAAACAAAATATATATATTACCTTTTGAATCAGTTTCATCGCTTGCTCTAATATTCACTGCTTTACCTACACAGTCTTAAAAGGAAAAAACACATGCTGGTCTACTGATAACCTAAATTCAACATTTAAGGTTGTCTTGGATTCCAGCCTCTTAAACACAAAGATTTTCTACTTTTTTGTGTTTTATATTATTGTAAATTTAAAATGGGATTATTACCTGTTCTTATTATTTCTTTAATTTAAGAGACTAGATAATCAGTTGGATTAAATTGAAAAATAATTGCCAATGAAAGCAATTGTTAGTTTCGGAGATACTTATAAATCTTTGAAATGACAATCACTTAAATTCAGTTTAGTAAAGAAATATGAGCCTAAGATATGCCACAGTACGGTTTTGAAAATCAAACCCCCCCATTTATAATAATTAGCAATTCACTGGAACTTTTTTAATTTGTCGTTTGTAATCCGATTCCTACAATGCATCCTTTATTGTTTTTCTCTTAATTGAGTTATATATCCTGTGATGATTACTTTGCTTGTCAGAGATTGATAACTACACACGGTATGCTATCATGATTAACTGATTAGTTTTAATGGTAAATGTGTGCCATATGTAGTACACACATACACAAACTTTGCTTAAAACTTCACCCACTTCTTGACAAAAACTTTCTCTACTGTTCCCCTCTTCATTTTTAACCGATTGCTCACCCCTCTCTCTCTCTCTCTCTCTCTCTCTCTCTCTCTCTCTCTCTCTCTCTCTCTCTCTCTCTCTCTCTCTATATTTTCCCCTTTTCTATCTCTTTTTACAACATATTTTTAACCATGCTATTGGTTTGAATCTATAGATGTCAGTGTTGGTCAGTCAAACAACTATTTAGAAGACTGACATGACATTTTGTACTGACATTTTTGATCTGAAAAAGATGAATCCTACTGACCAATCTTTCTTCTTGCATCACCATCAGGTCCAAATTTTATTGCATGGCCACAAGTGAGATTATCCTTAGCTGTACTTTGTACTTACTGCCAACTGGCAAATGGTAGCATTGCATAGCATGATACACATTCGCTGCTTGGTTATTTTGAGGATGTTAGCAAGCTGATATTAGCATTTAGCTCAAAGCACTGCTGTGCCCAAGGACAGCTTCAGAGTCGCTTGCGTATCTGTGGACTCTTATGCTGTGTCCCAAATCCATACTGCATACTACCCGTATGTGCTATACACATTTTTTTAGTTTACAAGCAGTCAACACAAAAAACTGCTAACAAAGTAAAATGTATCTGTCTGCCTTACTCTCTCTCTCCTCCTTTTCTCTTTCACCCTCCTAGAGCCCAGGAAGTGTTCCGTCAGGCAATGCGTTCCCCTGTTGTCCGCTTGGACGTAGTTCCCTCCTGTAACAGAGAACGCTATGAGAAGAGTCTGATTGGTCAGCTTTTTGGCAACAGTGCCGGTCCCGACAGCAGCCCCCGAATCGCCAAGACCAAAGAGCCACCTCCACCTGTCAAAGCCAAACCTGTGTTTAAACCCTCTGAGAATCCAACCATGCGATTGGCAGAAGAAGCTGCCACTGTGGAAGCCGCTGTAAGTGTAAGTAGTTCTGCTCTAAGTCGACCTGGGACATTTTGACTTTGTTTCATCCTGCTTTTATGCATCCTGCTTTCTTGACACAGCTAAATAACACTTTCTAAACAACTTGTTTTTGAGAACATACACACAAGAATGCCTCCGCAAGCCTTCCTCCTTCCAACAACTTGGAGGTTTTCATGAACTGAAATTTAAAATTATTTGAAGGTATCAGATGGCATGATTTTATGTCCTTGGTCCAAAATATTTGACACGGGAATTACTTTCAACCTTTTCACACTTTCCACTACTGTTACTCTTTGAATTCTGTCAGGATATGTTCATTTTGTACAAATGATATCAATCCCACATTATTTTAGTTGGTTCCCACCTCTTTCTTAGAACTATTATGATTCAAGCATATGTAATTGTGCCTTTAACATCACCATGGTGACATGGCTGACATTTGAAAAACAGCTGGCACAGAGGCAACAGTTACTTAGCAACAGTTGATTATCACCTTATTTTATTAAAAAAACAATCTGTTTATCTGTGATTCTGTAATAACGACATTTGGAGCACAGTTCCATAAACTTCTGGCAGTGCTCTACATAATGTGTTTCTTGTGGTTCCCTACATAGTCACAGTACATAACATTGATGACATTATATAATATTTAATTTTCACTTGTAATAAAGTGTGTTTGTATCATTTTCAGACACATTACATTTTTCAGTTTAACAATGATGAATTTTGTGGAAGATTTATACAGTTAGACTTCTTACAGACAGCTTTTGTTTCAGCTTGTCACAATTGCATGCTGTGCTCATGTAAAACATAACAGCAAAGGATGAGTGGGACAGAGCAGATTAAACTATCACTTTCTACATGAACATGTGTATATTTGTTGAACAGGTGTATTGATAGAGTGATGGCTTTTTACTGGCGAAAGAGTAGTTGTCTCCCCGTGGCCTCTCTGATCTGCTGTCCGCTGTGTGTGTGTGTGTGTGTGTGTGTGTGTGTGTGTGTGTGTGTGTGTGTGTGTGTGTGTGTGTGTGTGTGTGTGTGTGTGTGTGTGTGTGTGTGTGTGTGTGTGTGTGTGTGTGTGTGTGGAGGAACTTACCCCCGACAGAGCAGGGGAGAGGCTGCAGTGTGATGATAAATACTACAGTTTTAGCCCTAGGCCCAGTTTAATACCGAGTTTCAGTACCCATCCCTAAATAAAATGATTGATCGTTCAGCACTACTAGAGGAACATTTATATATATATATATATATATATATATCTTTTTTTTTCACATTATTGACACAAGTGACAATCCTGTAACGATTTGGCCAAAATTAAGCATATTGACCATACTTGGTCCAGCCATATACTAGGCTTTGACATTGTTGTCATTGATATCTGCAAAATACCCACAATAACAAAGTAAAAGCATGTTTCAGAAAGTTCTGCAAACCAAAAAAAGATAATACAAAAAACTTCAAGCAATGTCCAATAAGTGGATGACATTGACAATACATAATAGGTTGTCACTTGTGTCACTCTTATCAATAAAAGACCTCAAATCCATAGAAATTATGCAAGTAGAATGTGACAAAAATGTAAATGGTCCATTTAAAGTATTAAGATGCTGTGGACATTTTCTCTTGGAGCCTTACTTTTTAATGCGTTTTAGTGCTGTAGAATGTACATAAAGGCTCTATATTCTCCACCTAGACACCCAAGGGGAGGAGTGAGAGCCCCCTCCATAAGAAAAGTCCTGCCCTCTCCAGCTTGGTGACCAATAAGAGTGGAGGACGAAGACTGAGGATCGATCTAAAGAAAGGTGAGGCACACCTAGCTTCTTATGCAGAGTCAGTTGTCTTTTTATAGAGGTCTCTGGTCAGCATTCTTCTGTAATGTTACTTACAGTACTACTTAATGATGAGTGGAAATATTTCAGAAGACACACAACTCTCTTATATTTGATCTTTTGATGCAGTTCCTTGTCCTTTGAATTCACTTTTCATATAAAAAAGTTTAGTTATCTTCAAAATAAATATGCATATTCTTTTCCCTCTGTGTGCAAATAGTAACTATTTTTTGGTCATTTGGATTGCCTAGGGTGTCGAAAATGCCTTGCCTTAATGTTAATACTGTATATATCAGATCAGTACCCTTGTTTTAGAGATTCAGGGAAAACTAAAGAAAGTGTTATTGTTGTTATTGTTATCTCTATATATTTGTTTCACTTTTTTCACTTTTCTTACACATTCACTCGCTAATTTTCTGAGTGGACAGTATTAACCCTCTTTATTTCTTGCCATTTTCTGACTGTATATAATTGACCTTCTTTATTTCTCCTGCTGTTCGCCCAGCATTGTGCTTATCTCTATAAAGCTTCCTTTCTCTGCTCTCTGGCTGACTCTCCTTCCTCTTACCCTTCCTCTCTCCATCTTCCTGATTTCCTCTCTTCAGGGTCTATTAAGTCTTTATTGATCTGTTCATTTCTGCTGATATGAATTCATACTGGACCAAACTGCTGACTTGGCTCTGCTAAAGAGACCAGACTAAATGAGGTCTATAAAACACACAGCAAGTCTATCTGTCTGTGCGAGGTCGTTTGTGTGTGTGTGTGTGTGTGTGTGTGTGTGTGTGTGTGTGTGTGTGTGTGTGTGTGTGTGTGTGTGTGTGTGTGTGTGTGTGTGTGTGTGTGTGTGTGTGTGTGTGTGTGTGTGTGTGTGTGTGTGTGTGTGTGTGTGAGGGGACACGTGTTTTTCACTGATTACTATTTTAATCTTCATAACGTCTCTTTCCAGAACATTCACTCCCTATTTCCGCTGTGTTACATTCATTCCTCTCTTACCTTTTCCCTGTCTCTTCCTCATTTTCTCCTCTCTGCCCCACACCTGAACCTATTTGAAAAACCTTGACACCTGCAGATCTTGTAGCACCAGTTATAGCTAAAGCGATACATACACACACACACACACACACACACACACACACACACACACACACACACACACACACACACAATCTCCGAAGGCTTTAAGTTATTGCACTACAATATGTAGTCAGGAGCTGAGTCAACAACACTGTGTTGAGGTTCTCAGGAGTAAACCACTATACGGGAGTGTGTCGAGAAGCTCAGGGGTGTTACTATTGTACCTGACCTCACTATTCTCTCACATTTCTTTGTGTGTGTGTTTGTATATCTGTGTATGTGCGTCTAGGTCCAGAAGGTCTTGGTTTTACTGTAGTAACCAGAGATGCTTCAGTCCACGGTCCTGGTCCTATTCTAGTCAAAAACATTCTGGCACGTGGAGCTGCTGTCAAAGATGGACGCCTTCAGTCTGGAGACCGCATACTTGAGGTACAGGGCAGCTGACTGTTATAAGACTCATGCAGGCATTTCACAAAAGGACACATGCTTGTGTTGTTACTCTAATCTGGCATTGTGCATTTCAAATATGTAATGAAGACAAGGAAAAAATGACAGTTATGCTGATAATGGTGGTGTTTTGACTTTGTGTGTGTGTGTGTGTGTGTGTGTGTGTGTGTGTGTGTGTGTGTGTGTGTGTGTGTGTGTGTGTGTGTGTGTGTGTGTGTGTGTGTGTGTGTGTGTGTGTGTGTGTGCGCGCGCGCGCGCACATGCATGTGCATGTTTGTGTGTAGGTCAACGGTGTGGATATCACAGGTGTGGGCCAAGAAGAGTTGGTGTGTATGCTACGCAGCACGCGGCAAGGAGAGTGTGTGTGTCTTGTGGTCCTACGGCAGGAAGACATGTGTCTGCCCCGAGAGATGGTAAGAACCAATCACAATGCAGTATTGTCAGCCAATGAAACAAGATTTCCTGGTTGATTGGCAGGTCAGTGGCGAGTTATATAAATAATGCTTTCTTACTCATTTTTCTAACAAGGCAGCGAGAAAGACAGGCGGACAGACAACTACATCACCAGCTCTTGTTTTCAAATTTCAACTCCCTCTAATTTTGCAATTTGTTTGGTCCAATCAACAGGCTTGCCTGGATGATGCACAGCTCAGCAGCCTATAGGAAGGCTTCTTATAAACATAAACCTTATGTAATTGAAAGTTTTTCTGAATAATCTGAACGATGATACACTTCCCTGTCCAATCATGTTCCCTCTTACCAAGCAATCATGTTATACAGTGTTTTTTAGAACTCCATTCTGATTGAATCAAATGAGCTCATTGTAAAGCTTTATGCTGGTATTGGTAATATTTTGTGCCAGTTTTCCTTGGCACATTGTTTCAGCTGAATTTTGACATTGTGTTGATTAATAAACACTTATTTTATTCATCTTTGTTCTATTTTCCCAAGCTTTTTCCTTCAATCTGCCTTCAACTGTCATGCATCTCTTTTCATACTATTTCCAACTACAGGTGCAAAAATGTTTATTTTTTTCTATATTTCTAATGTCTCTTAGCCTTCTGCTGTTTGCTCTTCAACACAAAACTAATTTTCCTGATTGAAATATTTTCTTTCCCTTCTGCTTTCACACAAGTCTGTAGCTCTTTATCTTTTCTCTCAAAGGCAGTGGTTCCCAAAGTAGGAACATTTATCAAATTATTGTTAATCTAACATGGGGTTTTAATAACGTTTCACCAATAACAAATTGGCTTCATTTACATTAACTACATTTAATGTTACGTTTTCAAATATTTCAAAGCTACTGTCATGACAGCTCATGGTTGCCGTTTGCTATAGTAGCTCGGGAGCTCAGCAGTCAGCATCTACGTACATATAAACATGTTACATTGGGGGTTGAGTGGCTCGGGGTGACATGACAAAAAAACTAAACAAATCCTTTGAAGGGATGCCATGGTCTAAAGAGTTTGGGACCACTGCTCTAGGGTCATTTCATATACATTACTATCATCATAGCTCTTTTGGTGGTAATTATCACTTTGCCCTAGAACTTTGAGGCATCATTTTACTGCACATATGAAGCTAGGCGCCCAGTCTTACTTTCTTATAAGAAGCACCACCATTGTTCATTTGGCCCAATTTGCTTTTGTCTCCTCTCCACCAAACACTCATGTCTTTGTTTCATTTTTTTCCACCTTTTACTTTGCTTTTTGTGCCTCTTTCCACTCTTATCGACTGATGTTTCCTCAATGGCTGCCAGGAAGTCACACACACACACACACACACACACACACACACACACACACACACACACACACACACACACACACACACACACACACACACGTGCATGCGACCCTGAGCACCATAGGAAATTCTGTTTCTGCAGACAGGAAAAGGAGCAGTGTGTTGGAGTGTGTACATGTGTTAACATTTATGGTTCATTTGTGACTGTTGTATCTAGTCCCGAGTTTCTCCATGTACGCATGTCTGAACTCCATGGCAGTGTGTGCTGGCCAAGTGTTGCTAAAAACCTCCACTCGTCACACTGTTCACTGTCACTCAAAACTTCACTACTACAGCAGTGCTCCTAATACTTTTCTACCTCCGTAGTGTTACACAGCAAACTATGCTCCCGAGCTGCCATGATAGCTAATTCCCAGGGGGAGTTCATCATGATTTTGTTTTTGCTTGCAGATGAATTGTTGCTGTCCACTGGGGAAAAAAAACAAAAAAAATACTTTTGTACAACCATAGAAATAAATGGATTATAACTGATACATATTATAATATAATATTATGATATATTAAAACCCATTTTATTACTATGTGTACAACAGGCTTTTGACTGACTAATCAGGGGAAAATCCTATACTAAGGTGTTGATGCGCATACATGTTACTATTGTTACAAATGATTTGCATATAGCCTGTATGGCTTATACAGATCACACACATCATAAGATTGTTTCCTGAACAGTTTACAATCAGCAATTGGATTTAACTGTTTAAATTCACATGTACAATCATAAAATACTCTGGTTGAAGCAGTTGCTTTCAGACAAACAAACAGCACCAAAGTTTGATTGACAGGTTTACTAGCCCAAAGGAACCACACTTAACTAAACCTTAGTATTCATTTTACCATGTTGATTGTTGGAGTTGACCAGTATTTTTGTGAGTTATATCTTTTGCCAACTTTACTACAACAGATTAATTTTGAGCCGGTTGCGGTATAACTTGACCACATCGGTACGATACCCAGTCAGGAAACGGACCCCCCTTTGGTCCAGTATTATTCATACACACACTCACACAGTTACACTTACTTATTCACCACAGGGAAATACATGTATTGTCCTTTGGCATTGAAATGTACCCACCAAAATGTCTCCCATAGGTAAAGTATTGTGTCTGTCTATTCGGAGGGCTGCTAAAACCAACCAATGATTCAAGGACACAGCTGGTGTGTGTGGATGTATGCCTGCAGTTGCGTTTAGTGTGCGTGTGTGTACTGAAATGTATATCTTATTGTTAATGACATTTTCTTTTGTCCTAGACTAGAATATAGTTGGCATATTGAGTTAGTCAAGATATTCAGGTACTGTTAACACATATCAATGTAGAGGAATTCAAAGTCAAGAAAATATCTATTTGAGTGCAACTGCACAGCAAATGCAAAACTACGATTATTAAAACTATTGCAGTTTATTCATGAGAACATGAAGCCTCATCATCCTCGTGACATTTCTTTGCTGAAATAAAACCTAATTACTAATGTCATGATGTCAGACTAAATTGGAGCTGATCTGTAATAGATTGACGTATTGCATGTGATCGTAAATGTATTTATGTTTAGACAGAAGTTTAATTCTCCTATTGCAGCTGTCCATAGGTCGTAGACAGTGTGTCAGAAAGATCTTTCTTCACTGCATTGGGCACAGCAGCAGTGCTGCTGGTAAGGAGGTGTTGGAGCCCAATACACTCTTTAAATGTGAGAATTAGAGTTTCTGCTGCTGTTGCTGAATTTAAATGAATGAGAATGCAAATGATATTGGTGCAAAATAGGACAGATTGAAAGATGTATAAAGGAGATGTATCGGTCGAAAGGCAGACTGATGAGGCTTCAGCCCCATCACCCTAGATGAATGACGATGGAAAATGGATGGATTTACTCTTCATTGCAGTTTAGTGTGAGAACTGATAAATGACATGGGTAAGCTGCACGTTTCTCACAAGCACGCTTAGCTCAGCTTGAGTACATCATTCTAGGTAGATGATGTGTGTGTACTCTGTGTGGATGGATGTTGAGAATGATAATATAAAGACTGAGGAAGATGTGGGCCTGCAAACAGGAAACTGAACAATCATATCTGGCTTTGGTGGTTTATGATAAAAGGAAAGAGATTGAAGATCTTAAAGAAGATTAAATATGGTACTTATTCACACCACTGGTGTATATATTTTAAACATTTTAATTGGAAATGGATGTCTTGATTGACTTTGGATTGTGTGTGGGAATGAGAGAAAGAAGTTGTCCACGTTGTCTAACATTTTGCTGTTTTTCTATGATTTCAATCAACAGACTTTTTCCGTGTGTCTGCCTCTCCCTTTCTCTCCCTTATTGTGTCGCTCTTGCCCTCACCCTCTCTTCCTGACAGACAGTACGCCCCAATAGATTTCTCCACTGTGTAATTAACGGCGGATTGGTGTTTTTACAGCAGTCGCAATAGTTTTGAAGAACCAGTGCAATTGCAGCTCTGCACAGTGAAGCTGTAAACACACTCCTTGATAGAAATGTTACACAATTATAGTGTGGTACGATAAGTACTTGTATATATGGAAGGGGGGGGGGGGATTTCAGGACAGTGGCGGTCCTCCTTTACCTGCTGTTTTAGTGTTGAGTGTTTTGCTCCTGGGTTACCTTTCTTCAACGGTTGTGACGTCATCACGTATCATTTGGATAAAGCTTAGTGGCTTTGTCGGCTAACTGCCTGCTGCTCACAGCCCAAGGGGAGAGGGAGAGAGACTGTGCTGTTGGCAGAAGAGCAGTGGACTGTGATTACTCTGAGCAGCATACATGGAAATGAATTACAATATAATATCTCCCGCTTTCCCCCTGATGGTTTGAAGTCGCTGTATTTGTCTATAGTCGCTTTTTAGAAATGGAAGTCGCTAAGAGGGTCTAAAAAAGTTCCTAAATCTAGCTAGAAAGTTGCCATGTTGGAAACTCTGGTAGCAAAGTAAAGAATACAATAATTATAGAGGATACAAATGAGTGTCCAACTGTGTGACTGTTGAGAAGGACTGAACATGGTAGGAGGTCAGAAATGTGTTTTTGAAAGGCCCTAACAATGTTGACTTGTGTCTCCAATTTAGCCTCTACAGTATTTGGCTTGTCAATGTTTAAGTACATTTTGAATGTCTTTCACTGTGATGGCATATCTTAAAGCACATAAACTGTCACAGTTATGGTTGGGAAGCTCTATTCTTGGTTATTGCCAAGTGTTGATTTGCTTATAGTAGTTTTTTTTGGCAATACCTTTTGTGGTTGACAGTGCAAATAAAGAGTATTAAATACAAGGGAGTGCATAGAAGCAATGACTTTTACACCATGTTTGTATTTTCACACCTCATAAGCAAGCATAAGCCAGGTAGTATGATCATACCTCACTAACTGGCATGGTGTCCAGGTTTATGTTGCACATAAATAGCATTCTCACAAACTGTGCCAATTAAGTTGTAGACCTCCCCAGCCACTGCAGAGGATGGGCATGTGCAGACAGGTTAAAATCAAAAATCCTTATGTGCTCACTTTAAAACATGGATATTTGCCATTTAATTTTTCTAGAGAATTCACATTAAAGTGTCAAAGCTTTGATGGCTCTTGCCTCATAGTCATGACATTTTTTTATATAGTTATTTTACTACCAGATTCAGTCTGTCTTTTAGTCAATCTTTGCTAAGGACAACATTGCACATCTCCATTTCCTGTCTTTTGGTAAAAAGCTGAAGAAGGTTAATAAAGTACAGAGGAACAACTTTGTACCACCGCCAAGAGCAGAATTTTTTCTGTAATATTGTAATAATGCATATGGTTGTGAGCGGTCATCATTTCTCAGATTTTGTAATAGTTTTACATTGTTCTTTTATACAAAACATGCACAGCTCCAACATTGTACCATGTTCCAGCAGACTTTAAACCGTGATATGGGAACAGTTTCTGAGAGTTTTTTTTTTTTTTTTTAATACTGATTTGATGTGTATACTTTTATGCCAGCTTGTTGGTGTTACCGTAGAGGAAATAGAAGAAAGATGATGATGAAATGATGGAAGGATCTTGTCTATCTTCCTCCTCAACCCCCTCTCTTCCGTTGTCTCATTTTAGCCCACCATCTGGTGTTGTCTGCTAATGTCTGTGCTCACTGTAGAACAAAGACATTACACCACCTCTATACACACACACACACACACACACACACACACACACACACACACACACACACACACACACACACTTACTCAAAGTCACAAAGCCTTTCTGTGACATAAAATCATATACATACAAATTCCACAATATAACGTGTACGTCCACCTGCTACGTTGGCTCTCTGTAAAGGCATTTTGTGCACACATACACACAATCACTCACACATACAACATAACAAAAACAGTTTTTCAGTCATTCTCTTCACACACCAACAAGCATACGCCTGCTGAGTTGGCGAGTGCCTTGAAACTAATGTCTAAAACAAAGATGCTCTTTTCTGCTTCCAGACAATTTACACCTCTAGTTCTCCCCTCTCCCTCCCATTCTCTTGTTCTTCCATGTGGCCTTATTTTATACTTTGCTTTCCTTTGGAACTGTGTTCTGGTGAATATCACAAAATTGCAATGAAATAAGTAAGTTAATGAAGACAGATCATATATTGTGTATGTTGTCAAAAACGGTGAAGAATCATACAAGGAATATGTAAATATGCATCAAATATACAGTGTTTACCTTTTTTTTTCTTAGAGAAGTAAAAACATGTTTAATTTAAAGATCCCTACAAAAAATATCAAGTCAAATGAAATCATAAGTTGTCTGATATGGTGTTTCCACCAAAGGTTCAATACACTTGCTTACAATTTTTTAGAGGCACACTCACTCCTTCTCCTTCACTGACAAATCCAGAATCTATGAATATGCAAATATTTTTTGTTTCAAAAGTGATGGACACATGATGTCTCCTACTTTACTGACAAGTTAATTCTCAGTGCATGTGCACAGGAGGCTTGCTATTTCCACATCAGACTCTGTTGCATAGTAGCTCACGATTGGCTGATGTCACAAAATCCTGCATGTGCGTACAAATATCTCTTAAACGGAGATTTGAGGTGGGCGCAGAGAAACGTTCCCCCATCAGCAGTAAAAACAGCCTTTAAGTGTCACACTGCACATTCCTCCTCCTGCACAGTAAAGCTCAAACATCCAAGTAAAGTAACATAATAAAACACTGTTTTCTTTAGTGGTGGGAGGCATTAAGTTCAAATTGATTTATGGATTAGCAAAATACAGTAATAAACTAGATGGAAACAGAAATGAGGCATAGTAGGATTGATGTCATTACATTCATCACCATCTACCTCGCCTTAAACACTAAAGCATAAATAATAAAACATAATTGATGAGGATATGAATACAAACCATTTACAAACACACACTGGCTACTAATACAGAGGATTGAATGAAAGGTTTAAGTGTGATTCCTTCAAGCTATGTGTGTAGCTCTGCTTTTGGCATCCAGGATGTGATGAGCTGCAAGACCTTCTTCGGTCTGTCTTTCCGTTTAATTTTTTTTTCCACGACAGGAAACATTCGCCTTAGTGCCAGATGCTCCACACACACACACACACATACACACACACACACACACACACACACACACACACACACACACACACACACACACACACACACACACACACTCTGTCATATTAAATCAGTAAACAGTTGGCAGCTGGTGACAGAACACATTCAAAACAAAACAACTTTATTGAACAGTTTCTTCATTTTGATTATCCCTCATCCATCACCGCTGCAGCCAGTGTGTGTGTGTGTGTGTGTGTGTGTGTGTGTGTGTGTGTGTGTGTGTGTGTGTGTGTGTGTGTGTGTGTGTGTGTGTGTGTGTGTGTGTGTGTGTGTGTGTGTGTGTGTGTGTGTGTGTGTGTGTGTGTGTGTGTTACATCTCACTGACATCGTCACCAATGTGACCTCGCAGAATCACTACAGTAGATCCCCCATCTGTTACACCCTCAGAGACCTGTGTATGCACACACACACACACACACACACACACACACACACACACACACACACACACACACACACACAATCCATGGCAGCTTGGTGTCTCTGCAGGAGCTGCCATCATCCCAGTGGAGAGCAGTCGAGAAGGGTATCATGTCTCTCTTCTCTTTCTCTCTCTCTCTCTCTCTCTCTCTCTGTCTTATCTTACATCTCTCCACTGTTTATTGAAGGTTTATCGGCTCCTTCGTCAGCCTATCATCTAAAGTCGCTGCTGTGTGTTAAAGCCCTCAGCCCAGTTGTGTCACACATGTCAGTTGTGGGTCCAAGCCAAGCCATCATTGGTATTTTCATGGCACGACGTTACTCCTGCTCACCAACAAAACTAGAGTAACAGCAACAGTTAAAAAAGATAAACATGAATCTCCTAAAATCAGTTTAAAATTAGAGTTTGACCTTTTGGGAAATATGCTTTTATACAATACAAATACAATACAAAGTGACTGCCATCAGCCGGCTAATGTAGCTTAGCAAAAAGAATGGAAACAGGGAAAAGGCTAGCCTGGCTCTGTTTTAAATGTAACAAAGTCCGTATACAGCTCCTCTGAAACTCACAAATTAACATGTATCTCTTTTTATTGCATTTAAAGACTCCCTTTAATGTTTCAACATCTAGAAGACAACAGCTATGATTCACAAATTGTTGCAGAGACGTGATTCGCTGTTCATATGGGGAACTTCTGCACATGAACAGAAGGCTGACCAGCGTGCAGCATGACCCCTTATTACAACGTGACCGCCCATTACCACTTGTAGCCTTGGAAAACGAACCCTGCGTCTGCAACATCTGCTGTGGGTTTCACAGGACTTGCAGGTTGGCTTGCCCTGCATGCATAGACCTTTAAAATGCAGCTCCAGGGGAGATTGTACACTGCCCACATTAGTGATGTACTCTAACTACAAAAGACTGTAGACAAGTCACATTATACAGTGTATCCCTCTGAACACATCCCTCACAGCCTCATAATATAGAAAATATCAACCCAATTCCTTTAAAAAAAGCTATTTCCATCTCATAGATACAGACACTGGTCACCCATATGTTAGCCCAAACAACCACTGTGTTTTGCATCTATTTTTGTGTGTCTCAACCTTTTTTTCTTTTTCTTAGCAGGGCTGTAATTATGGTCTGTCAGTCTGCAGCTACAGCCTTTACACTGACCATTAGGGGACAGTGGGAGCGCCTGTGTGTAGGGGATTGGACAACTGGGGCCCACCGTTAGTGGTCAGTGATGGGACAGTTATTTTCATAAGTCAAAAGCATAGCCCGTAATGTCAGGTTTTGTCCTTGGGAGTACTTACCTCAGCCGTGTGTGTGTGTGTGTGTGTGTGTGTGTGTGTGTGTGTGTGTGTGTGTGTGTGTGTGTGTGTGTGTGTGTGTGTGTGTGTGTGTGTGTGTGTGTGTGTGTGTGTGTGTGTGTGTGTGTGTTAACACACCTACTGCCGCATTAAACACAGCAGCTACTGTTGTTTGGCCTTGTAAAATGGATCCTTGGGCAGTCGTTTCCACAGCATGGGGCTTTACACACACGCACGCACGCACGCACGCACGCACACACATAGTGCGTCTCACTATCTTTGTGGGGACATAATGCATTCCCTAGCCCCTTACCATAACCTTAACCATCACAACTAAATGCCTAACCTTAACCCTTACCCTCACCCTAACCATAACCTCAATCTTAACCCTCAAACAGCCCTTTAACCTTGTAGGGTCCAGCATTTTGGGCCCCACAAAGCTGTCTGGACTCCACAAGGATACTGTATTCCCGGTTTTTGGACCCCACGAATATAGTTAAACAAGAACACACACACACACACACATGCATTTTCTCTCTTCATAGCCAGGTAGAAGGGCATCTGCGAGTAGCTCTCATTAAAAGGCCATGTAGCTGGAAGCAGGTGTCCTTACACACAAATAAAGTTTTTAGCATAGTAGTATTAGAGTGCCCCTAACAATACTCACAGTAAAGTTATGAGCATCATTCTTGTCCTCCCTCATTTTGATCCTTACTATCTTTCTTCATTTCTCTCTTTGCCTTGCAGTTCTTCTGACCTTTAGGGGTGAGTTACGGACACTTTAGTTGACTGCTCTTGCTCATTTTAACATAATATGTCTCTCCATCTTTCTCCCAAACACGTTTCTCTGGCTCCGTTTAATAAAACAACACGCATACTCATTCACACACACCGACAGACACCGCGCTGTCTTTTTTAATAGCGTGTCCTCCTGTTGATCCATCATTGTGGCAACCCATTTAAATGTTAAACGACCAGCATGAGGAGGTACATCTATGCAAACAGCTTTTTTCCGCCCTATAACCGGATGGATTTGATGAAGTTCATGGAGCAATGATACAAACAACTTTTTCATAGCAGCAAAGAGAAAACACACCATTGTTTATAATTTTAGTATCACATACAGATGTAACCACCTATCATGGCAATGAGACTGAGATAATAGAAATGTTCCATGAAATTGCGGTGTGCACTTACGATTTGTTTGTGCCCTTGTCCACTCGTGCATGTTTTTTTAGAGCAATTTCAGTTAATGATAAAAAGAGGCCTTGTTTAATTCAGTCCAGCCACTGAATACAAGCACTTTATTTCTCTATTCACTTGGTTGTTAAAACCCACAAAACAGCCAGGTTTGACACAGAATGATTTTCTTTTTTTTCTCACAGGCTGTTTGTCTGGTAAAGTATCAGAGGCAGCACAGATGCTGTGCTTATTCATTGTTTTACAGGCAAATTGAATTCATCACCCAGATAAACAACTTTACATACATTTGCATTTTTTTGTCAGATTCCATAAAACATCTCTCAGCCCTGTGGGTGGTCCTGACCCCCAAGCTGAGAACTGCTGCTTCAAACTTTTCTGCAGTGTAACAACACACGTCCTCTTCTCTTAATTCATTCTGGCATTGGTTCTGTCCCGTGCTGAGCGCAAGAAAAAGAAATCATAAATTAACAAGGCAGGAAAGTTCAATCAGATAAACAAAGAATGTGGCAGTGGCAGAAAAAAAACTGAGAAGTTGCTAAATCATGAACATGAACAACAGAATCTCCAAGACTAACAATATCTCAATCTTATTTATGCGCTGAAGTAGCTAACATTTCTCTTCTGGGTGTTATGAAGTTCTTTCTAAGGTCGTGGAGCTTCCTATCAGGTCTGGGCAGTCAGTCTGATGGGGGGGAGTTTTTCCAGCAGGGAAAACAGTTTTCTGCAGAGTAGAGGACTTTGTGTCGGCTTAACGCTGTTAAACCTACAATCCCCACAGACAAACACAGTCTAAACCTGACACTGCTGACCCACGCAAACGCACACATACACACACTCTCACACACACAGAGCCCGACTGAATGCATATACATAGACAGGCGCATGCAGACTAAAGCTTGGCACCTGCACACAGACATGGGACTTTCTGCCATAAGTACATTTCTGGTAATCACACACACTCATACACACAGTAATGTACATATAGACATTTATAGACAAAACATTTGATTACGAGGACAAACACAAAAATAAGTAGAAAGAAATGTGGACGTGGAAACTTGTCCTGAATTTTGGCAAATCTTTTAATTTTAATGTTCTGTCGGTAAATGGTTGTACTATGATACATCCTTGTTAACAACAGTGGTGTCTTCATAGATCATAACATTCCTCATACAAAGTCATCTTCTTTCTGTTCAAGTTTGGTTTCTAGATCATATTTTAGAAAAATAGACTGAACTACGAAAAGCACGTAGTATTTGGAATAGTGTTTTTTGATGAATGCTGTTTACTTGACATTACATTTCAATAAAAGGTGTATACAGTATGTAGTGCACCAGTGCTACCGCTCCCACTGAGCCATCACAGGCTTCAAACACACACTTTCCTCTGGTGGGATTCACTTGCTTTCTTTGTTTCTGATATTTTCTCCTTTAACTCTGTCTCAGACTCAGTCATTACTGCCATACCTCTTTGTTGATAACATGGTGTTTCACCATCTTTCTGGGTTTAAAATAATATTTTTTTATCTACACAGTCTTTTGTTCATGTGTCTCTTTTTGTTGTACAGCCTTTCTTTTCCTCTCCATATTCCCTCTGCTCTCACTACTTTTGTGTCCCTCTGGCTCTCTGTGTTTGCCGTATTCTCCAATTACCTTAGGAAAATGTACAGGTCATTTTATTGATATTGCCGAGCTGAAAGAAGAAAAAAAAGATTAGTATATAAAAGCAGAGAGTCCAATTCCCTTTTTTCTTTTTCCTTTTTTTTTCTCCTTCGAAAATAGACTCCTGCTGCATTTTCCCTCATAGAGAAATTTAGCTGAAAAGCTCCTTGTGATGGTTTCTCTCAAATGGAAAAGCTTTTAGTTCAGCTTTTGGAGACTATTCAAGTCCAATGAACTGACCTCAGTCTCCTCACCTTGTTGCCACCGTTCTCTCCTCCTCATCGATGTCTCTGTCCTTCTACCTCCATTACTCTCTCCCTCACTTCCAGAAGGACGAGATATCCCGTGTGACAGGCTTTGTTCCGGAGAACGGGAAGGAGCAGCTCATGTTTGAGGTGCCCCTTAATGACACCGGCTCGGCAGGCCTGGGCATCAGCCTCAAAGGAAACAAGTCCAGGGAGACGGGAGAGGACCTGGGCATCTTCATTAAATCCATTATACATGGAGGGGCAGCATACAAGGTGACATAATATTCTAATACACAGGTGCATACAAGGTGACATAATATTCTAATACATACCCAAATTAGCAATAAATAAAGTAGGGCTGCCCTCTAAGATTTCTTTACTCGATTAGTCATTTTTTATGCTTTTTACACGCTAAAGGACTTATTTTCGAGGAACTTATGAACACATCTCTGGTGAACACAAGATTTTAGGTTGTGCTTTTGCATGATTCTTTGTGGAGAAAAGTTTTGAAGATCTGTCGATTAAATCAACTAATTGTTTAGTCGACAAAATCGTTTGGGCGTTGGTGTACTAAGAATTTCTTTAATCAAGGGGAGTCCTCAAATAAAGACCAACGGGGTCCTGGAAAATACTAATTGGTAAATTTAGAAAGAAAGTATGCTTCACCTGAAGTAAGCGCTCTGACTTCCATGCGGTGAAGATGCAATAATTTCGCCAGAGGGAGTCAAAGACAGCTCACCTCTTAAATTAACAGAAAGTGCCGCAGTATGGAAAACAACTACCATCAGAACAGAACCTATTACTTACGAGTCTTCTGGGGACACCTCAGCTGTCTCTGCTGCCATGTGCTCCTGTTCTGTTAACTCTTGACCCCTTACTCAACAGGACACATTTGACATGTCATACAGAAGACAGCAGAGACACAGACAGGCAGACATATCGCACATATACAGTGCCTTGCGAAAGTATTCGGCCCCCTTGAACTTTTCGACCTTTTGCCACATTTCAGGCTTCAAACATAAAGATATAAAACTGTACTTTTTTGTGAAGAATCAACAACAAGTGGGACACAATCATGAAGTGGAACGAAATTTATTGGATATTTCAAACTGTTTTAACAGATAAAAAACTATATTGGGCTGCAAAATTATTCAGCCCCCTTAAGTTAATACTTTGTAGCGCCACCTTTTGCTGCGATTACAGCTGTAAGTCGCTTGGGGTATGTCTCTATCAGTTTTGCATTGAGAGACTGAAATTTTTGCCCATTCCTCCTTGCAAAACAGCTCGAGCTCAGTGAGGTTGGATGGAGAGCGTTGGTGAACAGCAGTTTTCAGTTCTTTCCACAGATTCTCGATTGGATTCAGGTCTGGACTTTGACTTGGCCATTCTAACACCTGGATATGTTTATTTGTGAACCATTCCATTGTAGATTTTGCTTTATGTTTTGGATCATTGTCTTGTTGGAAGACAAATCTCCGTCCCAGTCTCAGGTCTTTTGCAGACTCCATCAGGTTTTCTTCCAGAATGGTCCTGTATTTGGCTCCATCCATCTTCCCATCAGTTTTAACCATCTTCCCTGTCCCTGCTGAAGAAAAGCAGGCCCAAACCATGATGCTGCCACCACCATGTTTGACAGTGGGGATGGTGTGTTCAGGGTGATGAGCTGTGTTGCTTTTATGCCAAACATAACGTTTTGTATTGTTGCCAAAAAGTTTGATTTTGGTTTCATCTGACCAGAGCACCTTCTTCCACATGTTTGGTGTGTCTCCCAGGTGGCTTGTGGCAAACTTTAAACGACACTTTTTATGGATATCTTTAAGAAATGGCTTTCTTCTTGCCACTCTTCCATAAAGGCCAGATTTGTGCAGTATACGACTGATTGTTGTCCTATGGACAGAGTCTCCCACCTCAGCTGTAGATCTCTGCAGTTCATCCAGAGTGATCATGGGCCTCTTGGCTGCATCTCTGATCAGTCTTCTCCTTGTATGAGCTGAAAGTTTAGAGGGACGGCCGGGTCTTCGTAGATTTGCAGTGGTCTGATACTCCTTCCATTACAATATTATCGCTTGCACAGTGCTCCTTGGGATGTTTAAAGTTTGGGAGATCTTTTTGTATCCAAATCCGGCTTTAAACTTCTCCACAACAGTATCTGGGACCTGCCTGGTGTGTTCCTTGTTCTTCATGATGCTCTCTGCTCTTTAAACAGACCTCTGAGACTATCACAGAGCAGGTGCATTTATACGGAGACTTGATTACACACAGGTCGATTCTATTTTTCATCATTAGTCATTTAGGTCAACATTGGATCATTCAGAGATCCTCACTGAACTTCTGGAGAGAGTTTGCTGCACTGAAAGTAAAGGGGCAGAATAATTTTGCACGCCCAATTTTTCAGTTTTTTATCTGTTAAAACAGTTTGAAATATCCAATAAATTTCTTTCCACTTCATGATTTTGTCCCACTTGTTGTTGATTCTTCACAAAAAATTACAGTTTTATATCTTTATGTTTGAAGCCTGAAATGTGGCAAAAGGTCAAAAAGTTCAAGGGGGCCGAATACTTTCGCAAGGCACTGTACACACCTGTGCAGTGTTGAGTATCTGTGCACAGACAGACATGGATAAATGGAAACAGGTCTGCTGTAGAGGCGTAAATGACACAACAGTGAAGTCAGACAGATGGAGCTGATGGTGGTCTCTGTTTGTATGTGTGTGTATGTGGGTGTGCAATTTAGTGTGTTTTATTTTGTGTGCTGGTTTGACTTCAGAAAGATGCTCAGTGAAAGATACAGGTGTGTGTGTGTGTGTGTGTGTGTGTGTGTGTGTGTGTGTGTGTGTGTGTGTGTGTGTGTGTGTGTGTGTGTGTGTGTGTGTGTGTGTGTGTGTGTGTGTGTGTGTGTGTGTGTGTGTGTGTGTGTGTGTGTGTGTGTGTGTGTGTCCGGAGGTGTGCATGTATATATAGTAGCTCTCTATCAATAGCTCAGGGATTATTCAGGAACATTTATGCATAGCCCTGTAAAACATGCATAAGTCTGTAACCCAGTACACTAAAAATACACACGCACGCACACACGCACACACACACGCACACGTGCGAGCGCGCACACACACATTTTAATTCATCTGATGTGTGTTTTTCACAGGATGGGCGTCTGTGTGTCAATGACCAGATGGTAGCAGTAAACGGAGAGTCGCTGCTGGGACGCTCCAATCACGTGGCCATGGAGACGCTTCGCCGCTCTATGTCACAGGAGGGAAACGTAAGGGGGACAATCCAACTAGTGGTGCTGAGGGCTCAAAAGGTACACACTCAACCACACACATTTACACACTAGGAGTAACTATTCACTTGACTCTGTGGTGGAAAAAGATCAGCAAACAAAGCACACACACACTGGTCATCAGTTGAATATAAGAACACTCCCAACAACAACATTTTTAGACGAATCTGACAAAAATGAGCATTTTGTTTATTTTAAATTTGTGAACTGAGTAAAAATTGGAAAACATTTTATCTGTTGATGTTTGCTATAATCACAAGTGGCTGTACTTGGACTCGCTCGTTTGAGAATGTGCGTAAATTGTATGGACACAAAGCCTAATGATAATAAACGTAAAGAGCATAGTCAAATGTGTGGATGGAACAGTTTTAATGGATACATAAAGGTGAAGCACACACTGCATTAAGTGTATGAATAATAGACGTAAATGTCTCTTTTTATTGTCAGAGAAAGCCAGAATCCAGGTTAGGACACCTGCTGTGAGAACAAGAGCACATGCATGCCTCTGTCACTTGACTGAGAAGAAAACAAACATGCATGCTTCTTTTATCTTCACTCTATATCTCCTATCCCCTCTTTTGGCTCTAACTGACTAAAGCATTTTTTCCCCCTTGCAGTCTACTGCCTCTGACTTTTTAGCCCTTCCATCCATTCTTCGCATACTTGACACCAGTCTCCCTGCTCTTACCAGCAGCAGCAAAAGAGCATTTACACTTCAGCTATTCAGATTGTGTGCTTGTGTGTCTCTGTGTGCCTCTTTTGTGTGTGTGGCGGAGTGTTCTTCACTCAGCTGTATCTCTTTTCTTTCTAAGTAAAAAAAAAAGAAAAAAAAAGAAGATTCTTTTCACCTCGGCTGCTTTTCAGCTGATGCCTTTTACACGAATCTGTACAATGTTTGTACAAATCCTTGCACCCACAAAGCAGGGTTGTGGGCTCAAGTGTGAATGGTCCTTTGCATGACCTCCTGGTAGTGTTGGGGGGGGGGGGGGGGGAGAGTGGTATTGCAGTATTCACCCTGCATGATATGCTCACACACAAGCACAACAAATACTCAGATAAATGGATGAACACAAAGACAAACACACATAGCAAATGTTCCAGTATTTAGGTGTATGGGTATAGTAGTCTCCCCCTCACTGACATAAATGGGTTGGACAAAATAATAGCAATACCTTGCAGTAAACGGCGATACGTTTAAAAAAAAAAGAAAAAAAAGGAACATATTAATAGAAGCTTTATTGCAAGGCTGTTGTATTAAACTGCATTAGTTTTAGGTAAGTGTGCCTAATAATACCAAGCGTATGTGTGCATGTAGTGGTGCACTTGGGTCTGCAGGGCTCAGGGCATCCCCGGTCAATAGCTTGATGGTGGAAGCTGTTAGCAGCATCAAAGGGTTGCATCCTTCTTTTTCTTAAGAGTGGAAAAGAGGATAAAAAGAGAGGAAGACAAAGGCAGATAGATAAGAGACTGTACCTTAAAAGCCTTTTTAGGCTTCAGTATTGACGCTTATAACATTCCGTTGATTGATTTCATTTGCACCACTCTCCTTCATTTCCCCTCTGATCTTTTTTTTCTTTTCTGACTGTATTAATCTCCAGCCAGCCCTCTGTAATCTCTCACCTCATGCAGCTGCTCTTTTCTTTCAGTAACTATCCAAACATCCCTATCTCCAAGCTAAATAAGTTCCATGGGTATAATCTGAGGCTGCTGTCTAACACCGGCGCTGTGGCTCTCACAATATTTGAATGTCTAGCCTTGATACAAAATAGAGTAAAGTCTTGCTCTGGAAAATATCTCCGATCATGTAAAACAGGCAGAAGGTCTTTTTCTGTCTGATTTACATTATCAGAGATATTTTCCCAGGGATTTATATCACATTATAGGCTATTTACTATTTAATTTATCTTAATTGTTTTTAAGTGTATTCATTTAATTGTTTAGATTTATCACTTGGATTTATTTGTTTATATGGACGTATAATACAAGTTAGCATATTTACACAGAAAACAATATAACAAATGTAATGTGTATAAGGCATTCAGCTGACCCCGTGCCCAGTTAGACTTCTGAGTTCAGGGAAAAACAACTAAACAAACAACTAAACAGAGAAAAACAGATTCATTGTAATGTATTGCAGAAATGTTCTAAACATGTTTGACTCTATCTGAGTCAAACATACTCCTACTTCCTACTTCAATAACCTCTTTTTGCGGTCTGAAGAAGCATTTGTTTTCTGGGATTAATCTGATTGCACTATGACACCGGCTAATGGGATGTGTGCTGGAAGACAGCCAGGCAGGGGAGTGGGCACACGGGACCTCTGACACACTGAAGA
Source organism: Zingel zingel (assembly GCA_023566125.1). NCBI lineage: Eukaryota > Metazoa > Chordata > Actinopteri > Perciformes > Percidae > Zingel > Zingel zingel. The sequence goes on along the minus strand of CM042327.1, from coordinate 32,874,772 downwards.
GTGATGTGTCCTGGGTTGGAATTGGGGAGAAGCTGGGTGAGGGGAAAGCACTGGTGCTGAGTAGGGGGAGGGTGTGGTTGTTGTTTGAGTGGAGGGCTGACAGGAGACACACAGAGAAACACTGAACCACACAGCCAGAGTGGCATACATATGTATACATGTTAATGAATACGTACAGTTTTCTACAGACACACACACACACACACACACACACACACACACACACACACACACACACACACACACACACACACACACACACACACACACACACACACACCAAGAACAAGACAAAAGACAAATAAATGCAAATTAAATTCCTAAAGAACTAATACACACACAAAGAGACACATCAACACATTATTACAGGGCCCCCGGGGAGGGAGGGGGTGTCAGTATGACTGTCTTTGCCACACACACAGAAAGCAGTGTTAAAGACAGTTACAACCCTGTGGGCCATGGGAAACGTGGTCCCCTCTCTCACCTTGATCCTCCACTGTCTTTTGAGCGCCTCCCTCTTTTCCTCTTAATTCTATCTCCTCGACATCTATTTGCGTTTGAATAGATAGCTACAAAGCCCTCACTCACTCCTCTGGTCATCACTCAATTTAAATGCAATTCTCATACCAGACACTTATATAAAAAACAGAAATTGTTCCAAAAAAAAAAAGAAATAGCCGAACCATCAATTTTCGCAAACTATCAGACATTTCATCTTTTTTTTTTTATGTATGTATGACTTAAATTCAAGTTTTTAGTAAAGCTTTAAAATAATTGTAGCTACTTTTGCTTGCTTTAAAAAAAGGGGATGTAGGTAGCCATCCGGTGACCATAATCTGTTTGTTTGAAATGTGTTTTTGAAGTGTTTAGTAGTATTTGTTTCCTTGTTTTAGGATCAACATGGGGTGTCGCCCAATTGCTCATTTGACAGCTCCTCTGGCCTGTCAGGACTGGTGGGTCCAGTGAACGGTCAGACTAACGGCAGTCACTCTCCCATGGTGAACAACATTCTTTATACATCTAATGGTGAGTGGAATTTGTTCTCATCAATGTTTGGTCAGCAGGCTAACAGACATGACGTTTACATACAGCATTTTTTAGGTTTAATGTAATTTTTGGAGTCCTGGAATAATCCTTATCTTCCCTTATCCAAAACGATAATGAGCCCAAAGTTAACCCGGGGGGTGGGGGGGGGGGGGGTTAACCTTTTCGTCTTTACGCATGCTATATTTTTATTGTCTGCCAATGTGTAATTAGTATGTTCAATGAAATTCAAGAGCTAACCGAGTAGTATTGTGGGGCAATGGTAAGTTTGAACCAAGGCAACACGTCGGCCATTTTCTATTTTTTTGTAGCTAAAGTATGCACATTTGTATTAAGAACAGCCTCCCTTGTGTTGTTGTTTATTAAAAACCCATAAGGCCATGATATAACTGTGATAATCTACACTGAGCATTATTTTCTTATATTGAAGAAAGTGGTCCATTTTCAAGCATTGATTTGAGCCTTTGTTATTGATTTTTTTGGAAAAATGCTGCCATATAGCAGAACGCTAATTAGACCATTTGGACTGTTTGCACTTAACAAAGATTTATCGCCAAATACGTTTACCTCTACTTTCAGGGCTGTTTTCATTCGAGGTAGAGATGGCCAGTACTTACTGGGAGAACCCTGCCTGCTTTTACGAAATTGCTCACTGCTAATTGCTTGTTTCTGATACACACACACACACACACACACACACACACACACACACACACACACACACACACACACACGAACACACACACACACACACACACACACACACACACACACACACACACACACACACACACACACACACACACACACACACACTTTACAGTGTGAAATAGCTATAACATTTTTCACATTTTTCTCCCATAAAAGCATTTCCTAAATTTTCAAAAACTCAGCTGGAACACTGCTGTGCCCCAACTTTTCCTGACCCCTTTCCATCCCTGATTTTAGCTGAACTTGATTCATTTTGTTTTTATTTATTTTTTGGCATTGAAGCAGCATCAAATTTGCAATAAGTTCAGTAAAGAACTGCTTATGTTTAATAATTATGACAAATAAACAATGTCAAAACAAAACTGAAAACAAACAAAACAGATATTGCAATCTACACTGCAGCCTTAATTAGAGACTATTCTGCCCCTATTTTCCTTTTCATTGCTCTCCCCAACTCTCTCTCCCTGCTTTTATGTTCTCGAGGTTGTTCTTTTGGTTGTTATTGCTTGGTTTGGCCTGTTATAAAGAGTTATTTTTGTTCTTTCTTCATATCGCTCTTCCTCACTAACTCAATCCGCTCCCACTCCTATATTATCTGTATGTGCTTGTGTGTGTGTTAGCTTGCCTGCCTGTATACATGCTTGTGTTGTCCTCAGTGTTAGTGTCTGCCTGTATGTGTGCCTGTGTGTGTATTTGTGTATTGTATGTTTGTTTCTGAATAATATCTGTGCCTGTATAGAAATGTGTTAATGGCCACTAAATGTGTGTGTGTGTGTGTGTGTGTGTGTGTGTGTGTGTGTGTGTGTGTGTGTGTGTGTGTGTGTGTGTGTGTGTGTGTGTGTGTGTGTGTGTGTGTGTGTGTGTGAGAGAGTGTGAGGCCAGTATCAAACAGTGTTGTTTTTGTGTGTTTACACTGAATCTGGTCAACAGCTCTGACCTTGAATACACATTGCTGTTCAAATTCGCCTGAGCTATGGTGTGTGCTCATTTCTCAGGCTCTGTGAGTTGTTGCCTTGTGGATGTTATCGGTTGGTGTGTATTTGTGTCTATACGTGTGCACTTGCCAGTATTTTACTCTCCTAATGAACTATTTCACACACTGAATCCATTTTATTTGGCATTGAAGTTCAGATGAAAATGAAGAGATTATTTCTTGTGCTTTTGCAGAAGAATAAATTGAGTTTAATGATTCCCTACATATGCATTTATGCAGATGGGTTATTTTTTTGCATTTATAGAGCTTCCTCTTTAGCTCTTATCCATCTCTTAATCATCTTTGGAGAGTTGATCTACTTGATGGGATTAAAATAAAATACAGTGTTAGTCTAGCTTGCAAGTATTATGCAATCTTCTCCAATGTTGTCATAGAAGCAAGGAAAACAAGCATAACAAATATCTTTTTATAATACCACTGTTCACTAAAGGATTTTACACATGGGGTTGGGTATCGTGTTTTTTTCTGATACCTAAAATGATACTTTAGAAATGGTGCCAGTGCCTAAATGGTACCTGAACTGAGCAGATGCTAACCTGAATGCAAAATGACAGATGGCGTCTGTTTAATGCTAACGCTAAATTATCAAATTTAAATTCATTATTTAAAATGTAATAACAATAACTTATTTCACCAGTCAATTGCTGTTAAGCAACAAAAAACAAGAACTAAATTAAAGGGCACTTTACAACAACAGCTTTAGTTTCTCGAGGTACACGTCAATGCACCATGAGTTTACAAGGTGAACTTGAATGCACCATGAAGTCCTGTTGTGGTGGTGTTTTTTCGACATCTCGGACAGCGGCACTGACCATGGTTTCAGTGTAGATGGGAAAATAACGTCTTTGGAGCCTCTGTGGATTAAAAGTCACAGCCAGTTTAGCATTCTGTCTATTAAGTAAGATTACTGTTAAGGCTAAATAAACTTGACTCTGAAAAGAAAGTTAAAGAATGTTTTAATAATACAAGCCCTTGTTTTTAAAATGTAATTAAAAAAATCGTAAAGGGAATTATGGGCCATAGTATTTGTGTGTAAAAGTGTACACTGGTTTCCCCTCAGAGAGGGAAGGGAACGGATGGAGGAGATGGGTGTGTGCGAGTGAGTGTGTGTGTGTGTGTGTGTGTGTGTGTGAGTGAGTGCGGTGAAAGAAGAATGTGTTTTTGAAAGTTCAGCTGATTAAGGTGCTGGCAGGGAGGAGGAAGGAGGAAGTTTAGAAAAAAAAGGCTGAAAAACTGAGTGGGAGATAAAATGATTCATGGGAGATCTGAAAGGAGAGATAAATGACAGCCAAAATATCAGATTGCAAGAATGAGACCAGGAGAAAAATAAAGCAGGTGATTAGTGTAGAGAGAAAGCGGGAGAGATGGAGATGAATGCGTGTGATATCTTCAAACGCTGCGGTTTTCCTCTCCAGCTCCAGCATTTTCACTTTCAGTCACACGTGCGGAATCAAGCACATAAAGGACACACGGTGACGATTATGCAATAATTCCCCAGCATTTGTTGTGTGGCAGCTCTGCACTCTGAGAAGTGATGACTATATGTAAATTGTGCTTTGGTGGATTGTGTGTCTGTGTATCAAGTTGTCATAAACTCGTTTATCAAGCAGACACAGCCGTATCACTGAGCTACATCTGCAGCTACTTCTGCACATGTAGAGCAGCTGCATTTGCTGTGTGGTTTACATTCTCTCTCTGTTCATCTTATATTTTTCCTCATCCGACTACTTACGTTTCTCTGTCTTTCTCTTGTCTTTCACCTACTCTAGTTGTTATTCTCAAGACCTTTTGTCTGGAGGCTTTCAAATGAGTTTATGTTTAACCCACTTTTTTGTTGTTGTTGTATGGAATAGGTTTATAGTAACTATTCAACATAGTGGTCTGTGTTTGGTTAAATCTTTTTTCCACCCATTGTTTGAGTATGAAATCAGTATCACCTCCTGTAGACTTAAAAGATGGTCACTGTTAATTGATGGCATTTCAATTGGACACAGAAGCCTCTTTTACACAGAGATTCTGCAATTCTGCCGTAAAGAAGATCCGCTATCACGCCGGCTTTTCACCGGTACCTTCATATTGATACCGATACCAATAGAGTACTTCATTTGAAATAATCCTTCCGCATTTTATGCATTTATTTTTATCAGATGCCTCTGGAATCGTCACACATTTTGGTGGCATTTCAGCACGTTGAACTGCCAACTCTATCAAATACACCACGCTCTACTTCACCACACCAAAACTGAATAACGGCACAACATTCCTGCATTGAACAGGCTGTGTGAAAGGGGCTGCTCGATGGTGTTTTAAGCCCCCAACGTCTTCCATTTTTCACCTGTTGGGGAAAAAAGTGTCGGGATATTCTCAGATACATTCCAAGCACTCCTGCAGCATAGTCCACTTTATCTCTCATCATCCATATTCTCAGTATGTTTGTCCCAATCTTTATGCATGGCCCTGTAAAGCTTGCGAGCAGACACTTGAGCTGGTGTTTGTGTGTAAGAGAGCTGGCCAACCGTTTTTGGATTGGTCAGAATGGCTCTACCTCATTCATTGGCTAGCCTGCTGAACACACTCTGTTTTTCTGAATTGTAGTTTACTGACACTGTATCCAGATTACATCACGCAGTTCATTTTTCTATATAAACGAAACACTAGAAAGACAGAAAATGATTACCAACTGCTGCCATTTTTGCTCACTTCGCTTTATCTTGGCTAAATGTGATCCAGCAAACGTCTACTCAGCTGCGCTTAGTTTTGTCTGTAGAAAGCACAGGGTCTGGCTAACCAATGAGTGAGAGAAGAGATGTTCTTCTGACCTGGAAAAACAAGAGACCCCAACTAAAAAACGGTCATCAGTGTCACGCTAGATTGAGAAGGAAGGGTATTATACTGTATTGTATTGTAGTAATGGGTGTTCAAAACATGCTTAGCATATGAATGGACAGTGGGGAGATGGGTTTTGCTGTAGGAGAAGTATTGGTATTTATTGTAACCTAAATTAATTTGAGAATATTACAGCTGCTGTGCTCCAGAAAAGACGTCCGTGGTCATTTGAAATCTTTTTGTCTCTGATCATATCTCCACTTCGCACATCCTCAATGCAGACTCGTTTTATTTTTTATTTTTTTTTGCTTTTCAGTGACCAACGGGAGTTATTCTTACATGGACGAGGAAGAGGAGGGGGAGCTGTATGGACATGAAACAGAGTTCAGCAGCACTAACCAACACTCCTATCTACAAGAAAGGTGTGTGTTAGTGTGTGTTTTTGTCTTACAAAGTTGCCATACAGAGTGCTTTGTATATGATTGATATGCACATATTAATGATAAACCAGAACAAATGATAAAAGTGGACACAGTAGTGTTATATAGTAGCAATTAAAATGAAACAAATAACAGACTGTATAATCAATGTCTTCCAGGGAAAACTCTCACACCTCTAGCCTTGCTCAGCCCCAGTCTCCTACCCAGAACCAGGACCAGTGGCAGTTCCAGCATGTTAAAGCCTCGAAGAGCATGGACTTGGGTACGACTCAGAACCAGCAGCACACTGGTGGGGAGATTTTTTTTTTGGTGTATCTGCTCTGCATGGTGGCTGCATGCATCTTATCCTCACAGAAATTAAAATATGACTGCTGATGCATGGCTGCTGCACCAACAGCATGCTCCTCAAAGCCACTCACAGACTGACACCTCTGCAGACACACACTGCATACTGTACAACCACACACATACTACATGACTACCACATCTCCAGTGGCTGGAGAACACTCTAATCTTACTGTAAGAATTTCAAGCTGTGGGTCACAAATTTGTGTCACAGGATTTTAATTCAGCTTCATTGTGGTGTTTTATATATGAAAAAAAGAAGCCAGAAAGGCTACTTCTGCTGCCAATGCCATCCCACTTTCCACATCAGCTTTGTCACCTGTTGCTCTCTGATTACTGATATTCTGATGCGAGGGTTCAGTGACATTTCAGTGATGGTTAAAAAGTCAACTTTAGAAATACGTGTAGTATGTGTGTAGTTATGTCTGTGCTCGTGCATACATCTGTGTAATATGACAGAGGCTGGTGCGCAGCACAACAAAAGCTTATTGTTTCAAATGTCACTTCCCTCAGTCCTCCTCCTCGAGCTGGCTTGACTGCCAGCTGTGTGTGTGTGTGTGTGTGTGTGTGTGTCTGTGTGTCTGTGTGTGTGTGAGACAAAAGAGCCGGAGACTAGTTGAATAGCAAAGACATCCATTTCTATATGAATAACTGACTGGTACTGTATGTCTGTACATCATCTCCTTTTGTGTTTTTACACAATTCATATTTACGAAATGTGTTACAAACACATTTAATTCTATTAAATTGCTTGAATGACATGACATGTTTTCATTGCCAAACCATCAAGCAGCAGTAATAACAGCTTATGAACAAGTGTCTGACAGTAGGGGAACAAGATTGAGCTAAGGTTAAGATGTTGTTTTACATCCAGAAATAGTTTTGAGGGGCGGACCTTACATCTTTGCAGACAAATCTTATCCCTTTGGACTAGCCTGAAATCCTGTTAGATGTGCTGTGTCTCTTATTCCCAGCCTGCCCTCTGTGTGCATGAAGTTCAGGAGAACAGATTGCTCACACATCACAAACCAGACAAAAATGCTGGAAGCTAGGGAGGTATACACATAAAAAATGTTCCCCAGTGTTTGTGGAAGACTTGGGGGCACTTATTTGGTGATGGGTTTAGGGGTCCTCCCTCAAGAATGTTTTTCAATAAAGAAAATATGCAATTTGACATCGTTTTGTACTATTATTATTACCATATACTGTATGTGTCTAAAATGTCGGAAAAGCTAGAGCAGATAATTAAAGACAAAACCTGCTAAAGAAGTCCACTCTACAATCATTAGATCTGAGTCATTTAATCAAGTAATTTAGTTAGTTTTGATGCTCACATTCATTTTATATTAATTCACCCAAAAGGGCTTGGGTGCTGCTCCTTAGCCTTATTATGGTAGGGAAAACCCTGCATAAATTGAAACCTGGGTGAAAAAAGTACACAAAGCTGATTTTGATCTTACTTCCATTATAAAGGTTCAATAAGAAAATGCAGTAACATCAGCTTATGATTAAATTAAATTCAAATTGTATTTGTCACATACACAATCATACACAGTACAATGTGCAGTGGAATTAATTGTGTACCTGTTCCGGCTCAATAAAAACAATAACAATAAAATCCACAAAAATAGTTATATACAACACAATAGATGGCATAATAGATGGTAGGCATGTTGATTTCGTCAGAGCTCCAGTCTGTAAGGTGGCCTCTGATTGGTCAGTCCAGCGTGTCACCTCCCTTTGTGTGGGCTTTCTGCTTTAGCCGTTGTTTATATTTTGTGGTGTGATATAAACGTCACTGATGTAACTATATTTGTCCTTTTGTCGTTGTTCACAGAAAAACAGACCAACAAGCAGTGTAGGTCGAGTAGTTTCCGAAATGCTGTTGTCATTTTCTTCTTCTTTCTTAAGCTAAACAAGACATTGTTATTGTTTTTATCCATATATTGATAATGGTGTATAATTATAGTGTCGTAAAAGTACTTTATGCATTGTGAGAACTACATTTTAAGAAAATGTAATAACCAGTGCGGTTTGGGTATGAGTCCATGGTGTGCTTTAGCTGTTGTGTGTTTCTAAAGGGAAAAAAAGAGAAAGAGAGACAGAAAGCATTGTCAGCATTTCATTCATGGATCAGTTACATTGTTTCAATTTTATTTAATTTATCCTTATTTTATTTTCTGTCCCAGCCCAATTAAAAATGTAAGAGTAAGATTGGTTCCAAATTATGAACTCCCTCTCTGGTTTTCACTGTCCTTCATCTTCCCTCTCTCTCTTCCTTTGCCTTCTTGTTACGTTTTGTTCGTAATTTTCATTCAGGTACCTTCACCGCAAAAATATGAACAGAGCAACGTCAATTCTCTTAACTATGTAGGTTATTTTTTTTATTTAAAGTGACTGTATGCAGCTTTTAGTTTGTGTTGATTTGTAGGGAAAAGAAATAGTAAGCCAAAACAAACGCGGGGTAAAATGAATAAAACTTCCACGCTAAATGTAAAACATCGCGCATTGTAAAGTTATTTTATGAATGAAATAGACATTACATACCTGAAGGCCAATTCGAGTGGGTTTTGAATCGTTTACAATTCCGTAATTGTCTCCATCTGTTGATAGCCCGACCGAGTGTGACTCACGTTATCACCCGTCATCTGTCACTTTTCCTTTTAGCTTTTAGTTGTTCTTCGGTTAATTTCCTCCTTTATTGTGATGGTCCTGCCCCAGTATCAGTTATAACTACAACTTCTAAAATAACATTGAAATACAATTAGGCCTATATAAAGAAATCTACTAACACAGGCTTTCCGGTATTACAAAAAATATCTGTGACTCATCAGAATGTGTTACTGTAGTGCCGTCTACCTGCCGCAAACCATTCTGTGATTGCCCAGGCTTTACTATAAACTATATAAAAATATAGTTCTTTTCACTGTTAGTCTCGTTTGCTGTCACAGGTCATTTAAGATCATTGTATGAAAAATGACAGCTCTTTAGACACAAAGTTACATATAGTCACTTTAATCAGAATTAATTACATGTTAGTAATTAAGTTAGTTCAAACTTGATTTTTTTGACAAAGTGACAGCTCTTGTGTGTCCTACCTACTATAATACCATGCCTCTGTGTGTGTCACACACGTGGCATCTACAGATCTGCTGAAGGAGGCATAGACACACACACACACACACACAGCTAGAATTACACTTTAGGCTTGGTTTTCATTAGAAAAGTATTTGCTGGGAGAAGCTCTGTGTGTGTGTGTGTGTGTGTGTGTGTGTGTGTGTGTGTGTGTGTGTGTGTGTGTGTGTGTGTGTGTGTGTGTGTGTGTGTGTGTGTGTGTGTGTGTTTTCGAGTGCTACCAGTCAATGTGTTCCTTGTTGGCATTGGGCTGCTTTGTGGCTTTAGGAAGGAGGGAGAAAAAGCAAAATACAGACTGGGGGAGAGGCAGAAAGTGAAAGGAGGATCAACAAGGAGCAATGATTGAGAGAATGGTGATCAAAGGAGGGAAAGAGGGAGGAGAACACGGCTATATAAAATCGGTGTAACCGAAGAAAAAATGAAAACATTGAAAAGAGAGGTGAGGGTAAAGGGCAGAAGGTGAAAGGGATAGATTGAGGGGTAGTGGCAAAAACAGGAAGGAAGGGAAGAAGGGAGGATGAATGACAAATGAAGTGAGAGAGAAGGGAGGAAGGAAAATGACTTCAGTAGCAGTAATGCTGACTTTACATCACAGGAAAAAAGTTCAGCTACTCCGCCATCTTGTAAAACAAGACAGTAAGAATAAGAGAGGATGATGGAGAGAGAAGGAGAGGCTGAGAAGAAGAAATGCAATAAGATTAAAGGTTTTAAGGATGAGGAACATGTGGACAGCAGATTTACTGGCAAGCCAGGAACAAGAAATAAAAAATGCTGAAGTCAGGTCAAGGGGAAGGGAGGAATCTATACAGCAATGGAAAGTGTGTGAGTGTATATATGTGTATTAACATGTATTCCTTCTGTTTCAGTGGCTGATGAAAGCAACGTCAGATCCTTGGTTGGAAACACTGCAGGTAATGAAGAAACAGACAGCCTACACCTGCACATCATCAATGAGCATCAATAGAGTATAGAGAGACACTGAAACACGTACACATTTTTTAAATTGCTGCCTAATTCTCAAAGAAGGGTGTTATCCAAAGATGACGAAAAAAGGACAAAACAAGGGAAAAAAAAAAGAAATGTCCGGAGCCACAGTTTCTTCTAGTTTGAACACTTGCCACTTGAACACTTGTCACTTCACTTCTCCTCTTGCATCCCGCCTCTTCTGTCTCCTGTACACTTAGTCCTCTCTACCTCCCTCTAGAAATATCTCCTTAATTTGTCGGAAGTGCAAATGAAAGTAAGATTTGCAAAAGGACTGGACAGAAAAGAGAAGGGCGAGACTATTGCAATTTTTTTAATAGAAACACATAGACAAGCTTGTTTTTACGGGTACGAGAAACGAAGATAGAATGACGGAGGACACACTCATCTAAAAGGAAAGCACAGGGAAATACAGATCAATCATCCTTCAAAACCCCTCACCTTAGCCTCCACAAACTTTTTCTAGTTTTAAAAGTTTGATGTCAAACTTTTATTTTCACTTTGCCTTGAAGTCTCCCCCATTTCATCTGGAGCTACTTGAACGTAAGAGCACTCTACCTTATTCCACTCCATGTGTGCCTGTCCTACTCTCTGCCACTTTGTTGGTGTCAATCAATGCAGGCTTTTTCCACATTCTGCTGTACATGGTATTAGGTCCATAACCATTCTAAAGGTAGCAAGCAAGGTGATATGAGTAGCGTAAAAGACAGGATGCAAGGCAGAGCTTTAACATTTAGTTTATTAGAATGAACTCCTAATAAATCAAAACTGAAGTTCCTCTTCTTCTAACAGCTGAAAAAATGGGGGGAAACTTCCTTTTTCCTTTTGCGTTCTCAGTTTCTCGTCTTGGCTTTAGAGCTTAACTGTATCCGTAGTCCAGAAAGTGTGCTGTATGAGCAGGAACTTGGGACAGTGTTCAATGTGTTGTGGACAAGATATAGTGGTGTAAAAAGGAAGACAGGGGAACATCTTGCACAGGAAAAGAGGATTACTTTAGAGGGATTGAAATGGTAAACATGGAGAGGTAAGGCTTTGTGAGAAGAAAAAATAAATAAATACTCTACAACTCTATTGTCATAGACTATGGTTGCATATTCCTGTAGGTTTCTAAAACAAAGCTCTTGATTGTCAAAAGGCAAACTGAATCCATTGATGCTTTTGTCAGCTTTTATTAACCATTTTGACATTTGCATGGCCCTGTTCACTGTCAGAAAACTGTAAAATGGAAAGACCTTGAGTAACTATGAATTGCAGGTGTAAAAAGAGTCAGTCTCATTGTCAATGACTTCCCCCTTTTTATTCCAGTAAACTGGAGAGCATGTTTTTTTTTCTTCTCATTGACAGAGCTGACTGAATGAAATAAAGCAAGCTTGGGAAATACGGCTGGCAATTTGAGATGAACAATATAGCGAATGTATAAAGCATGGCTGTTAGGGGGCCCTGGGGCAAACATTTGTTGTTTCCACCCGCTCACGCAAATTCAGGAATATCCACCAAGTAAGCACAATAAAACACAGTAAATGTAAATGTTCAGGGAGCCTGTACAAGACAAGATCATAGAACTAAGAAATATGGCAGGACTGGCCTTATTTGTTATTTTATGTTGATGGTGCAAATAACACATTTGTAATTATTAGAAATATATAATTATTTAAATAACCAAACACCTGAACCTGGGTTTTTTTTGCCCCCGGGAGTCTTGGGCACTGTGACACTTTTCCAGTTTTCTTTGGTTGGTAATGAAGCCTTGTTGATGTGGAATATGGGGCAAATTGATGAAAGTGATGGACTGTATTTCCTTTAGTTTGCTCCCCTTTATTGCGCTGCCCTGTAGGTTACAGCTTGTTTTTGAAACGCCTATCGAGAACAAATATTGCAGAACAGAAATAGTTTATAAGGTTCACCCCGTCCTTTAACTCTATTTTTATTGACTGGAATCTTAGACGGGGACAGACAACGTGGCAATTTCAGCAAGTTTAACTGAGTCATTTGGTTTACTGTTGCATTATCTGTTATCACTGAGTCTAATTTGACCTGTATTTTTGGGTGCAGTGATACCTGAATGTTTATTTTTTTATCTCCAGATCTAACCATAGTTTCCAACCTTTCTAGTTTTTGCTGTGGTGTGCCTAGTAATATGCCTGTTGAATGTCCAGTACAGCCTCTAAGGGCCTTTAATGTCTTATTCCCCATTTGATTTCCCGACATTTTTAACTACATTTTTTTTTTTTTTTACTCAAGCCTATTCCCTATACCTGTTGCTTGTCAATGTTTCTTCTGTTTTACAATGCCACAAAGACCAGAGAGCTGTTAAAGAGAGTGTGTGCCTGGCAAGCGTGCGTTTTTTTTCCAACTCACTTTTCTAAGCTCTAATGTATTTTTATAACTGAAATGCTTCCAACAACCCTGCGCTGAGATGACAGACAGCTGCATGGACTTTGGTGAGAGAGGGGCGGTGTCTTGGAAAGTGAAGATTTTAAAGACAATGACTTCTGGGAAAGATGTTCTTTTTCACTTCCAGCTATGATCTTTCCCTACCCACACCAAGAAACCACTGGGCAACAGCACCACAAGTACACACACACACACACACACACACACACACACACACACACACACACACACACACACACACACACACACACAAAGCTATGACCGTTATGGTGATGTTATGAAAATGGAAAGTCTCCATCATCCTGTGGAAAATGTGAACCTTGGAAGATTTCACATTATATTATAATTTTGCAGAATCTGACATGCAAAGTGACGGAAATGGGAAACCATATTACAAAGCGCGTGTGTGCGTGTCTGTGTGTGCGTGAATGCGAGCGTGCATGCGTGTGTGGAAAGTGGAAAGTGAGTGGGTGTGTGTGACTGAGTGTGTTTTTGTGACTAAATGCATTTCCCGTGTGTAGCTGAGCGAATCTTTGAAACTCGCTTCAATAAAATACAAACACAAAAAAATCATACTTGTCATTAATAAACACTTACATATGAATACTAATACATGATAAGAAATTGTTTTGTGTACTCTACTTAAGTGTGTGTGTGTGTGTGTGTGTGTGTGTGTGTGTGTGTGTGTGTGTGTGTGTGTGTGTGTGTGTGTGTGTGTGTGTGTGTGTGTGTGTGTTTGGCTTTGTGGTCAGACGTGCCTGACGTCTTTGTGGTGGCACAGAGAAATAGGAGCTCAATCGTTCCAGTAATAAATCAAATCAGCTGTGGAAGAGGAACCACGTGAAATGCAGTTACAGTGACAGAAAATAGGCTTCAAAATGTATTAGACATCATTCAATTCACTGGACATAATATACAGTATACTGTAGCTATAAAGACATGAACAGTGTCATGGTGAAAAACATAAGGAAATAACCCAGAATATATCAGTCCATATTTTACTTGAGTGGACTACAGTACAGTACAGTCAAACGCACGCTGCTGACGGGACTTAAAACAAACAGCTTGTAGCTGTGTTTCCGTTTTTTCCTTTGGTGATGGGGACTGTCCGGAGCTCTGTGTTTGTGGTTTATTGGTGTTTTTTGCCCCCAATGGCGCCTTCAAGGGTTAGGGTACTGGTTATGGTTAGGGTTAGGTGCCTTGAAGGCAGCGGTCGCAGTGCTGCCTGGAAGGAGCAGTTGGGGGCAAAAAACACCATTGAGAGTGTTTGTGTGTGTGTGTGTGTGTGTGCGTATGTGTTTGTGTGTCCTTAAATGTGTGTAAGTGTGTTTAATAGCTGCACAAATACTAACCAAGGTGCTATGACTGGTAAAATTGTCTCCTATTGTGGAATTTTTCTCATTTGTCTATACCTGTGAGGACACACTCCCAAGCGCAAGCACAAAGCCACACACCCAAGTCAAGTTCATCAGTAAACTGGTATTATGAAAGTACTCAACAGCCAAAATGCCTGTCTGCCTTTGTTGTCATTTTCAATTTTAATGTATTTGTATTGCCGTATTGTGGTTCCTCCAACCCACCACCAGCTTTCTCTCTCTTTCTCGCCACTCTCTTTCTTGCCAACGCCATTCAGGCTTAGAGGCTGACAAACAGGCAGAGGAGCTTAGAAAGAACAACATCTCTCTGAAAGAGTGTGTGTGTGTGTGTGTGTGTGTGTGTGTGTGTGTGTGTGTGTGTGTGTGTGTGTGTGTGTGTGTGTGTCAGGGGGCTGGTGGGATGCTGAGGCAGGCTGGTGCGGACTATTGTCTGAATCTCTCCCTAGTGGAACTTTGACTTTGACTACGACAGTCACACACTGACAAGACTCTGCCAAAACTGCGTCTTTAGAGAACCTCATCTTTCTATATCCCCCCCTCTTTCTCTCTGTGATTGTCTCTTCATTTCTCCCATCTTTCTCGTTTTTTCCCCCCACTCTTTTTTTGCCCCTTTTATATTGTTTCCAGATCTCTCTGGCTCTTGCAGACTTTGCTGTGGATTTAACCTGAAAGCCACGTTGTTAGGCTGATGTGGATTGATGGATTCATTTGTCACAGGGAGAGCAGCACATCTTTCTGTGTTCCCTTTGTATTTGCGTGGTTCTCTGTGCATGTGTACGAACGCTACTTGCAATACCACACGCTACCTCCTAACAACCCTTCTTTGACACAGAATTCAAACAGCTGAATTAAGCAATCCCTGCTTCTCCATCGTTTTTACCATTATTCTCTACTTTGTGTGAAGGTGTGTGTGTGCTTGATCTTGAATACCTTTTGCTGGTACATGTGTTTTTCTCTGTCTGATGTGGTAGCACACACACTAATGCTTCATTGTCTTTGTGTGTACTCTTGGCTGCCTCTCTTGTATATTGAATGCCCTTTGACCCCTCTCCATCTCCCGCAGTAAGCCAATAAAGGTGAGCAGTAATCAGGAGATGGTCAGTGCTGTCGTGTCTTGCTGGTAGAGCCATTCATCTCTATCAGGCTCCACACACGGATCACTGACATGTACTGTACTCTATATTGTATGATGCTTTAGAGAGAGAGGCAAAGAAAGAGGGGAGCCATTTGTTTCTGTCCGGGACTAATCAGTTACATTCCCTTTGATGGATTCATTTTCGAAGAGTTTTGTGTCTTTGTGGAAGAGTGTATGTGCTTGCTTGTGTACAAGAAAGATCTCTCGTCTCTTGTAAGTCTTGTCCACATCTCAAACTACAGGACACTACAAGAGGTCTTTATTAAAAAAATATTGTATCTAATGATGAATTCCTTTCACTGTACACAACATAAAAAATTGTGATCATATATCGCAATCAACTCTCTCACGCCACACAGTTCAGAGTACGTATTACAACTACGGTAGCCTTCACGCTTCAAAAAGCCGGTCTCTTGCTCTTTTCAATATCCTTTTTCTTTTTCTGGGTGAAGAAGAAGACTCCTGTTCCTGAAATTTGGATTTTGAATACGTGTGGTCCTCCATGTTTCCTTCTTCAAACTTGCCGTGGCCGGGAAGCTACGATACCCATTAGCAGCATTAGCAGCATTAGCAGCACCTGTGAGTTTATCATGTGACAGTGAAAACGCGAAAGGCGGAGCAGTATGTCCTGTATGTCCCTTACCGGCTAACGTATTTCCAGATGGCGCATGAATATGGAGCATCTACCCCAGTTCACGCAAATGTGAAATTTCAAGCCAAAAGGAATACTTGGAATTGATGGTGGTGGTAAATATTCATGAAAAAGGACAAGTTTGTGAATGGGCAACACAGATGTTGATAATGAACAACTAAACACGTTACACGCTGGACCTTTTAAAGAGGAACACCACCTAAATGAAGAGTTCCAATATGTTATTTCCATGGCCTAGGAAAGTTCAATTAATAAATGTGAACATAAGCTACTCTCTCTCAAAGCCAGACACAAGAGAAGTAAGTCTCAAACTTCACTGTGTCATCAAGTATAAAGTGTGGAGCTGCTCCATAGACAATGAATTGGAGACAGATTTTGTTTTCTTTCTTAGACGCACATGAGCTGTATTCTACTGTATTGTTCTCAGTTGAGAAACAGAACATGTACACATATACTCAGAACATTTCCCCAGATGCTCTCAGTGTCATCTATAACATCTTCCCAATTCATTGTCTATGGAGCAGTTCTAACTTTATACTTAATGACATCACACATTTGAGTTTTAGCTCTCTAGCTTTTGGATTTGAGGTGTTCCTGTTCAGTAATATTTTTGGACTTCTCGGACCATATGAATTTTGAAAGTGGGCGTTGTTCCCCTTTAAGATTTTTTAACCTTGCTTAAAGACATTAAAACTACACATTGACTACTGTTGATTATTTGGCCCGGTACCTTGTTGTTATGGGATACTGTATTTGCATTATAATATCTTAGTATTTATTCCTAGCTGTTGCTGTTCGGTGCAGCAGTACCTGCATTAAACTCAGCGGGAACTGGTAAATACTGATATGAGGATGATGTCACGTTTTTTTTTTTTTTTTTTGTTTCTTTTTTTTTTACAGTTTATGACATCCGTTCACTTATTATGGAGCCCTGTGGGATAGCAAAACGTAATTTAATCTGCTGGGAGATAGAACCGCATAACACACAAATAATAATATAAGAAAATGTTGCTTACAGGAATGATCTTCCTTTTACAGCCATGTCACTGCAGATATACATACATAGGCATGTAAATACATATACAATTTAAGAGCTATGTCATTGCCTTGAGGTTGATTTATGTAAGTAGAAGTTAAGTATATGTCGCATGAAACATTCACTGATTGATGGTTTCACAATGCTGTTTTCTTTAAAGCAACACGCTGACTTATTGGGACTTTAGCTTATTCACAGTATCCCACAGAGTTAGATAAGTCAATACGTACCCTTCTCATCTCCGTGCGTGTTGTAACTCTGCCTGACGCCCTCAGCGCTAGCTAAGTGTGGATCCTGGAGGTAACCGGTTCCAACTAGCCTACTGCTCCGAATAAGTGACAAAATAACGCCAACATGTTCCTATTTACATGTTGTGATTTGTATAGTCACAGGGTGTACAAATAACAAGGTCACATGAGACACAGCCATCTTCTAACCGTATATAAACTGGGAACTATATTCTCAGAAAGGCGAAGCACTGCTACTTCTGCTACTTGGGCGGAGTCATTTTCTAGCAGCACCTGAAGCCCTGTGGTGAGGAGTAGAGTGTTCGCCTGGAGTTCGCTCAGTTGGAGTAATAGAGTCAACAATTACTAGATAGTAAAAGCATAGTGACCTTGTTATTTGTACACCCTGTGACTATACAAATCAATGTATAGCCTTATCTAACTCTGGGGGTTACGGTGAATAAGCTAAAGTCCCAATAAGTCGGCGTGTTCCTTTAACACAGTATATCCTGCTATAGCAGCTGGGTTGGATGGTGAAGTATTTCGGCTGTGATTTAGCATATTTTCCTCAAACTCTAGGTTGGAGAGCACGATTGAACTTCCACTGATGGGACGCGTGAGAGAAGTCAAATTCTCTCCCCACTGAAAAAAAAAACAGGGTCTGGGTGTGTATAATATAAACATAGCAATGAGAAATTGAGATGCATCTCCTTATGAGAGCTTCTAAAGTGTGCCTTGGTGTACTCAAAGTTGGTGCTGTTGTTGAATCTGCTGGCTTTGTTGCTGCAGCCTGCTGCCAAGCTGCTCCTTGGTGGAATTTTGACTTTCAAAGTAGCCCATTGCCTTCCTGCCAACAGAATAGCCTTGGGACAGCTTGGCGTTTCTCTCTCTCTCCCTCTCTCTCGCTATCTCTCTCTCTCTCTCTCTCTCTCTCTCTCTCTCGCTCTGTGTGCTTTGTTTTCATTTTTTGTATTACTTACATTCTTCTCTCCTATTCTCTCTCTCTATCGCTCTCTAGTTGTCACACCCATCCTCTCTCTTTCACTCCATCTCATTGTTTCTCTTTCTATAGCATCCTCTTACGGTTTCTGTTTTTCTCTGCCAACCCTCCACTTTTGTATCATCTCCCTCAAACCACTTTGTTACTCTTGTCTTACTTGCCATCCTTTCTCTCTCTCTCTCTCTCTATCTCTATCTCTCTCTCTCTTCCCCTTCTCTCTCTTTAAAAGCAGCTTAATTCTATCATCTTACAGTTGGACAGCAGTAATTACATTTATGACACAAATCCTGCTACTCACAGCAAAATACTTTGTGTGTGTGTGTGTGTGTGTGTGTGTGTGTGTGTGTGTGTGTGTGTGTGTGTGTGTGTGTGTGTGTGTGTGTGTGTGTGTGTGTGTGTGTGTGTGTGTGTGTGTGTGTGTGTGTGTGTGTGTGTGTGTGTGCGTGCGCCTGTGCATGTTAGAGTATGTGGATGCATGCTCATCACCCAGTATCTGTGTGCTTGTATTCATATATCTGTATGTCTATATGTGTGTGTTGTTCCATCCCTGATAGCCCAGCCCAACACCACTAAGCTATTTATAATACTATTTATTTAATCCTACTATCCAGCCCTCTGCAAACTGACACGTTTGGACCGAGGTCACAGTCTGTGTACATGCTGTGTGCTCTTCTGTGTTCTGTCTTCTTAAACCGACTGCAATTGCCCTCAAACTTTGTAGATCCCCAGTGAACTTTGACCCTGCCTGCTTACACTGAATTTAAATGAGGAACATCGCACACATATTTTTATATGGAATGTAATAATCTACAGAAAGCATTGCTTGATGTCTACAAATCTAGGCATGTCTTTTGAGCCTAAGTATACTGGATTATGAAATTATTGTAACTGAAATAACAACGTGTGAGGCTGATTGGGGGTGCTTGTGTTTTGAGAATGTTGTTATTAATAATAGTTGTAAATAGTAATAATAATAATAAATAGTTTGTTATTAGAGTATAAATAAAAGGAACAATACATCAAAAATCGTGGACATGTCATGTTGACTTTTCTTTTGGTGGCCTTGGTTCAAATGTTACTGGCAGCTCTAATCCACGGTGTTTAGAGTTTTCAAACAGTGGGTTATCTATTCTTTAGAATCCACGCCACTCAGCCCTAGATTTTGTTTTTGCAGATGGTCTCTTAGAAAACATTGCTTTGATATTTTTCTAAGATCGAAGACCCCGCTCTGCTCTTTGGCCAAGGATATAATAAAGTTTGCACTATATTTTGCTTCAGGTTGGTGGCCACAGTCCTATTAAGCTTCTGGGTGTTATTAAGTTGGTTATTATCAGTAGTCATAACAAATGCAGATGTTTTCATGCAGATGTGTTACATGTTATGTTTCCTATCATATCCTGTGACATATGTAAAAAAAAAAAATGCTGAGCAGACCCTGTTGACATTGATTAGTGATCAAGGTGGCTAGAAGAAAAGATCTCGATACAAAGAAGAATGCAGATTTTAACATTGAAAACTGTGGAGGCTTTACTGCTGTAAATAGTAGGCTTCAATTTGATTGCATTGCCTTAACTTTTGACATACAGTGGGAGCCAAGTTTCATGTTCATGAATAGAAGTGTGTATTTCACTGATGCTACATAGAAAACTTTTAGCATACAGAACATTTTCATCACTAATTTTGGGTTTTACGACTAGAAGTCCTAAGAAAACTCTTGCCATAGTGTAAATGTTGTAGTATCACTGTCATTCAATTTAAAAAGGTTTCTTCTAAATCTCTCTACAATTGCAAAGTGACCAAGGTTTGGAAAAGACATTCTTACTATTGTGTTGAATTAATCTAGACTTTATTCATTCGTGCACAGTGGGAGGGATATGGCTTGTTGTGACAGAACGATAACAAAAACAGTATGTGCTACTTACAACAAATTACAAAAGAATCTTCTGTAGATGTGTATCTGTTTAACTGTGTTAAAAAAAGCTACGGAATCAGATAATATAGATTAGTCACATAGTACTTACTTATTATGTTTACTACTTCGGTATGTATTTGAATATCTTGAGGACTGTGTTTATGGATGGGAGTGTCGCATGATATGGCCCTTGTCCATCTCCTCTCCTAGCAGCCGACTTACATTATGCATGTGCATACATTCTATGTGTGTTATTACTCTCTGTGTGTGTGTGTGTGTGTGTGTGTGTGTGTGTGTGTGTGTGTGTGTGTGTGTGTGTGTGTGTGTGTGTGTGTGTGTGTGTGTGTGTGTGTGTGTGTGTGTGTGTGTGTGTGTGTGTGTGTGTGTGTGTGTGTGTGTGTGTGCGCGCGTGTGTGTTTGGTTAATGGTTGTTTAAATATATGTGGGCAACAGCCCTCACATCTCATACGCATTGAGAAAAATACGCATACACGCACTCTCACACACAGAGACACACACAGAGGGGTTGTGTGCATAGGGAATCATTAGCTAAAGTGATGCAGGTTTAGCTATCATGAATCACAGTGGCATCATATCGACAAGCCAGAGCCAGCACAGAATCCCAAATGTGTGTGTGTGTGCGTGTGTGTGTTTATGAGTGTGGAAGGATTACCAGTATTTTTGAGCTGGCAGCAAGCCCAGCCTCCCTCCCGTCTTCCCCATTTTTCTCTGTCTCCCTCTCTGCCACCGTGGTATTCCCCTGAGGAAACTTAATTTGCTCTCCGCCTGTCATTGCCCCTCCCGTTCCTTTTCTCCCCATCTTGCCCACCATCAGTGTCTCCCTGTTTTAGGTGGCACACAGTGACAAACCAAATTAGAAGCACACATTACCTTCTTTCCCTCTTTTGTTTTACAATTTGCAATCCTCACAAAAGGTGGGAACATCAAGTGGGCTTGAGGCTGAACTGGATCCAACTTCAGCACTCAGCATGTCATTAGCTTTGTCTGGGTTTCTGCAGTAGGATCACATTATTTGCTAGAAAGTCTGCTTAAAGCAGAAACATGTTTTTTTTTTACACCAGTTGTGGACCTTACATACTGTAAAACTGTAAAGCTTCATCTGTCTGATCTTTAGCATCTCCCTTGAATACCTCCACCGTTGCTCTGTTTTCATATTCCATCCCCCTTTCCTCTTCATCATCCTTTCTGCTGGATCCCTCCCTCCCTCAGTAATATCTCTTACGGTATACTTGTGATGATGGATGAAGAACCAGTAACAGTGAAACAGACCTCACATTCATCAGAATCTCAACAACAGCATAGTTAACTGCATCACTGTTTCTTTTTCCTGGCTCTGCTCTCTAGAGTTCAGCCATGTTGTGGTCTTTCTGGCTCCTAGCCAGTGTCTTCACTGGCTTTTTAAACCAATCAGAGCAAGGCACAGCAGGGTAAACTTATTGGATCAGACCTGGAGTAAAATTGGACACTTCCTACTTTGTAAATGCATATCAGGTTTTTTGATTGTAGCAGTATATTTGATAGCAGTGACACATTCACATACATTTTAGTAGAACTGTAATGATGCTATTAAATAACCTGTTTACTATAGAAATATGTTGTTCCATAAAATATTGATAATTAATGTCTGGCTGCATACGTTTAATTACCGTATTGGTCCGAATATAAGATGTTTTTTTTTTTTCTTCCTGGAAATACGTCTGAAAAAGTGGGGTCTTATATTCGGGGTCTAGACTTTCAGCTGTTCAAGTCGCAGAGGCTGGTTTTAGAATGTAAGAGATGTCACCTGTTTCAACAGCCAATAGAAAGGTTGGCTGGTAAAGTCAGCTATAAACAATAGAAATGATGATGATTTATAATCCATTTTAGTTTAATGTTAAAAACAGCTGGTCGAAATGGCAGAGTTTTAGACGGAGCCTCAATGACCGCCCAAAAGCACGGTAACGTTATATGGTAAAGCGAGATAGAGAGTGACTTTTTACAGTATAGAGAGTGACTGATTCATCACTAGAAGTGTAACTGTAGCACGCATCTCACTATCACTAACATTATCCACATTCATATTTAGACGCATCAAATGATATATCCAGCTACAAAAAGCCTAAAAGTCATAAGTTATAACGGAAGTACAACAAGGAATTGTCATGGAGATGATACACCGTCTAAATACAACAGCCAGAGAAAATCTTACCGTGGGCCTCAAAGTGGCCGCTTCCCAGAGGTTGACAGGAGAGTGTGTGATTACGTGACTGAAAAACGGAATGATGGGATGCCCATTACCAGAGCAGTCATTCAGCTAAAGGCCTTGATAATATTTACCATTAATTTAAATGTGACCCTTTCATCCAAAAAGATATTGAAAATATTATTTTATTTAAAATATGTTAAAAACAACAGCCTACCTTGTTTTAGTCAATGTGATTTTATTAGAATTATTTTCAAATAAAATTATTTTCTTTATAAAAACAAGATTTGCTCTTCAAAAAGTATTTATCCAAAAATGAGTCTTGAAAGGGGGTGGGGGGTGGGGGTGGGGGGTCGTCTTCTAATCAGGACGACCCCCCCAATCCGAATATCGTTATATTCGGACCAATACGGTATTCTGATGGTCTTATTAACCAATCTAAATAAGCTAAATAAAGCAAGCTGCCAGAAACATCTCTTTCCCTGTCTTACCTTTGTCTATGTTTTTCTGTTTTTTCTGTGCCCCCCCCCCCCCCCCCCCCCCCCCCCCAGCTCCATCAACTCCTGTGGAACTCGGCCCTACTCTCGGCTTGAAGAAGTCCAGTTCCTTGGAGAGTCTCCAGACAGCCATGTCAGAGGTTAACAGAAAAAACGAACTCCTCCCCTTCCATCGACCTCGCCCAAATATGGTCAGGGGAAGAGGCTGCAACGAGAGCTTCCGGGCAGCTATTGATAAATCCTATGATGGACCACCTGAAGATGACGATGGTAAGGGATGGAGAGGGTGTCAATGTGTTAAGTTAGGGACAATGTGTAATTTTTTTTTAATTTTTTACTCGTGCTGCATATATGCAGTTACTCAGTCTGTAGATTCTATAGACATGGAAGAAACAGTTGACAATTCTTCTGCTGTTTTAAGGTTTAATGTTGTTTCAACACTGGATCACAATGATACTTTCAAATGCGTTGCACTTTTGACCACACCCCTATCAGTAATGTCATTCACAAATGTATAACTCATACCTAATGGTTTACATATATCTTCAGTCCCTTCTAGACGGCTTGTTTTTACATGGCGATGATGAATGAAGAATACTCATGGCTTGCTTCCATTTTCAGTGCGCTCCCCCATAGCAACCTCCTCTACTATTTTGAAAATCTGCTAGTGAGCTCAGCACAGTTTAGGTTTGTTGTTGTCAATTCGTAGGAGTTTAGGAAAGAACATACCCAGAAGAACATTATGCTTGAAAAGGTTCAACACATACACTTACAAAATGTGATTCAGTTCAGATTTAGCTATAAATATTTATCCCGGAGCTAAATGGTCGTTCCTTGGTTTGTTCCACCCGGGAGGTGCAGTTCAATTCCCAACTGTGTTATTAGCAGCATGCTCTTCTCAGTCACCACTAGAGTAATGAGTCAGGCTGTTTCAGATCACTACATTCACACAGGATAGGACTAATAGGGCATGTCAACACCACACACACACAGTGGCCACATCTGTCACCATCTTTCTAAATGTTCAACACTTTGAGAGCTGTTGTTAATTGACAGAGAACAGTTCTCTGAAGCGCACTCAATCAAGACCTCTCTCTCTCTTTCTATGTTTGTCTACAAGTGTGCACTTTTGCTTGGGCTTAAATTATATCTTTACTTCAGTTTCAAAAAAATGCTTATCAACTACTATCTGTCAGATTTTAAGGTGTATTAGCAGTTATTTACCTATATACTACTGGTGATCAGGAAGGCAAACTGCTAACATTCTGACAGTATATGTGCACAGTGAATATTTAGTCAGGGTTCATGTTTAGCTGATGTATTGTGGGGAATCCTGAGCTGAATCCAGCTAATACCACAGTGCTTCACAGTTTCCAGTGAATTTAGTTGTAAAGAGGGACTATTTTACAGAGGCTTTGAGTCATTGGCTTTGATGTCAGCTGGGATGGATTATAGTGGTAAATGGTTGTTTCTGTCATTCTCTTTCTTTTGTTCATGTGTTACCTTACTTATGATTCATTTGTATCTCTTTGTCTATTTTGTTGTTTTATACTTCTTATGTCGCCTTTTGCACAAACCATCCCTACAATCATTCGTAAACAGAACAAATACATATTATGCTGGTTTGCGGTGGGTTCTATGCCATGGAATAGTAAATAAAACACACCTGACATGGCTGACTTAAGTACAAAATCTTTAATATTCCAAGAAAGCGTTTAGTGTAGTAGAAGAAATAGCCCAGTTCCAATTTCAACCAAATTTGACATGTGAGTCAGAACAAACCAGGGGTCTGTATTCAGTTTGTGAAACAGATGTAGGGTTTTCTTGACTTTGAAGTTCTTTTTTTTTAAGAACAAATTTGAGTGAAAATAAAAGTATTCGTGAATGAGGCTTGGTCTTTTTAATAACAAGTGTTTAAACTCTTAACTCTTATGGAACAACAAGTATATATTTTTTGCGCTGACAGACTGGTTTAGTGTACACACACGATGAAAAAAAGGGATATCTGCGGTCATAGGCACCGATACCGTGGGTTCTCCGGAGCTCGAGCACCCACGGAAAATACTGAGCACCCAGTGCCAGACTGCCAGTAGGCTGCATTCATTTAAAATTAAACATTGCAGTTGGTGCTAAGTGGAGCGTCTGTCATAGTGTGCTTAGGCTACTAGACAGGTGGAATTGATTCTTAATTTCCC
Organism: Zingel zingel; assembly: GCA_023566125.1. NCBI lineage: Eukaryota > Metazoa > Chordata > Actinopteri > Perciformes > Percidae > Zingel > Zingel zingel. The sequence goes on along the minus strand of CM042327.1, from coordinate 32,849,666 downwards.
ACGAAGCTGATCGCGGTTACGTGTTCATCTCCAATCCCGTCTGTATTTGTGAGACGTGGCTTTGTCCTGAGGTTAAAGATAGCCTACTGTACGGCTTTATTATCGAGTCAATAGGCGTGTGTGTTCGTGTCGGCCGCTATCCATTTGCTAAGGTTCTGAAATGCAAAATTTTTTGACTCCTTTTTTTTAAACGGAACTGCGTCCGTGAGCACCCACGGAGGAAAACATAAATCGGCGCCTATGTCTGCTGTGATCATTTTTAGTTTTGAAAGTCTTAGGGGAAGACTAACCAGGTCCTGCACAAGCATGAAGCCGTGTATCTGCAGACACACACACACACACACACACACACACACACACACACACACACACACACATACACATGCACGATTACAATTCCATTTAGTTGCTAGACAGTCTTTGTAATTAAGTCTGAAGTGAATATTCACACAAAGTAATAACTACTAGCTAATTTGGTTTGGTTATCTTATAAAATCTGACAAAGTGTGTGTGCTTGTTTTACTATATATATATGCTTAGAAATGCGTAATTAAGTCTGAAGTGAATAACCGGGGAATACAGTATACTTGTGGGGTCTGCACAGCCTTGTGGGGCCCAAAATGCTGGACCCCACAAGGTTAAAGGTCTGTTTGAGGGTTAAGACTTGGTTTTAGGATTAGGGGTAGAATTAGGTTATGGTTAGGGTGAGGGTAAGGGTTAAGGTTAGGCATTTAGTTGTGATGGTTAAGGTTAGGGTAAGGGGCTAGAGAATGCATTATATCAATGACGGGTCCCCACAAACATAGTGAAACAAACGTGCGTGTGTGTGTGTGTGTGTGTGTGTGTGTGTGTGTGTGTGTGTGTGTGTGTGTGTGTGTGTGTGCAGTTTACTCTGAACATTTTTCTCATTTCTAAGAGTTAATTCATTCACTCTAAAGTTAATAAATTTGTCATGGAGATGTTGAGTAAAGAAAGTTTAACGTTATGTGCCTGTGTGTATGTGGGCTGTTCATTTGTGGAGATATGTACATTGTCGTTTCTTTTTGTTTGTATGCGTGCTAGTGTTATATCTTGATATGTGGTCTCTTCACTGTATTGTGTTATGCTGTGGGATTTGGCAAATTAGTCTTGGTTTTACTGCTATAATGAGCATTGCTGTAGCTACAGTAAGTGCCTAAACTTGATTGCTATGTACCACTGGAACTGACTTCTTCTTCATGTTAACTTGAAAATTAGGTCACAGCGATGGTTCTTGACAATGCTGATGAATCAGCTTTATGCAAATACAAAATAATGGTAATATTTTATCAAATCACTCCGCCCAAGTAGCAGAAGTAGCAGTGCCCCATTCTCTAATCCCCATCTTTTTCCTTTTCTTCATCTATTCCCTCTAGATGATGGTTCGGAGCAGAGTTCAGGCCGGGACACCCCGGCAAGTAGTTCATCCCGCCAAGGAGTGGAGGATCGAACAGAGGAAAAAGGCAAAAAAGACAAGAAAAAGAAACCAAAAATAAAGAAGAAGGAAAAGAACAAGGGGAAAATAAAAGAGAAAGGGAAAAAGAAAGCAGAGGAGCCTGAGGACACAGAGAAAAAGAGCAAGAAAATAGGCTTTGGCCTGCTGAGGTAAGTAACTGTGTGTGTGTGTGTGTGTGTGTGTGTGTGTGTGTGTGTGTGTGTGTGTGTGTGTGTGTGTGTGTGTGTGTGTGTGTGTGTGTGTGTGTGTGTGTGTGTGTGCGTGTGAGAGCAGCAAGTGAGATGATTATTTTTGTGGTCATAAGTCTATTTGTGTCTTTAAGTGTGTATATGCAGAATGGCCGATACATTACCCGCACTAGCTGGTGAAATCACTTCTATCCAGCATGTGAAGTCCTAAACGATTTTCAGCTTACAGTGTTAGTGTGTGTTGGAGTGTACAGTCATTTTGTAAGCTGGAAAGCAACCTTTTCAGTGATAAACGTTTGTGTCATATGGAATCCATAGTCGCTTGCTTTCTACACATTTGTAATGTTAATATAACGCCATCTTATAATATCATGCAAAGGTACAAACAAAATATATATTTGGTATAGGCATATATGTTGTCTTAGTCTTTCTTTAATATAGTCTGTCTTCAGTTGATGATGTCGACAGTAACACAGAACTCACTGGTTAGATGATCTGTCCTTTGTATTACTGCAATAACCTGTGTGTATTTGACAAAAATCCTGCCTTTGTTTAAAGTCAGAAAATCAGATTAATGGAGTCCGTCATCCACAATTACCTAATTCTCTCAATAGGGACACATCAGTTAGCACAATCTCTCTCTGCACACCTCATGCATTCACACTGTGACAAATATAACCCTTTAAACATGAACACAGAGGTCTTTTTCCCCCCTCATGAAACAATATCACATGCTCACAGGCACACAAAGGCCACTCTAAGAGCGGTGCCCCAATTTCCTTTAGAGGCGCTGAAAATTACCTGTCAGAACTATTTCATGTGATTAACTTTAACATTATATCTCTTAGTGTGAATGAGGCATTTAGGTAGACACACAGCATGAATGGGGCAAAATGTTTCAATGAACAATTTGTACTTTCTACCTTAATTGCTACCTAACATCAGTTTTTTTTCACTGTGGTTGTTTCTGAAATGGGATTTCACATGACCATTACATAGATACACATCTTAAGAAAAACACTTGCATGCAATTTGATCCCAAAAGTTCAGCCACAGCCTTTTCAAAATACACTCACAAAAGCAGTCTGTGTGAACCAGAACACAGAAAAACACCAATTTCAAAGTCTGATTTTATCACAGTGATTATATCTCCAAATTACATGTTATTTAAAGTGAAATATTAGGCAATTAGAATAATGTTTCTTGATTGAATAGGTTCAGTGCTGTTTTCTTTGAAAGGCTCCACCTTTTTCTTAACCGCTGTTCCACCTTGTTTTCCTCATGCCCACTTCAGTGGGCTTTCACTTTCTCATACCTATAGTAAGTAGTCATTAGTAAGGAAGTTATGGGGAGCAGACATTCCTTTTATGATGTTAAAAAGCTGTCTTTGTCATGCAGTTAAGTGTATGAATGGCTCTTTATACCTAAGCCTGTTCATAATTATGTCAAATCAATTTTGATAGGAAAGGCTGGAGAGGTAGGGTTGTGGTGTGTACTGTACAGTATGTTCCTTCATTCTTCACCCACTTATTTTCTTGGTAGTTTTAGTTTAATGGCAGACCCACCTACCTGCTTATCTACCTGCCTTCATCTTTGTCAGTTCCTCCTGAGGTGGAAGTAGCCACTTCAACCCATCATTGCATAATATGCAACTTTGTGTTGTATGAATCAATGGTAGTGTCATTACATGGCCTTTTGAGTCCTACATTTTTAAATAGCATATATTTAGCTTTAATAATACATTTATAATGCAATTTCTCAAGTCACAAAGGAAAGAGAGACCTTGCAACATCGAAGAACTACTGTTTACAGTAGTTCAAATTTGATAAAGAGTCAGTTCACCCATACCTTAAAAGATGTCCATATACCTCTATCAAAATATTTTAATTGAAAGCTGTCTGTCTTACAAAGTCTTAAATTTCAAAATCCACATTTTAGGCTTTAAAAAGTCTTAAATTCGCTGAAGTATTGTGTTGTAGGTCTTACATCATTTAATTTTCCTACATCCATGTAATGCTGCCTCTAATGCTCATTGAAATGTTTATTTTTTTTTATTCTGTGGTGTTGTAGTTCTTTCTTGTGTCGCTTTTATTCAATTTGAATACATTTATTTACTTTGCAAGTGCATTTGTGACTCTGCATTTCGTTGTACTTTTATGTTGTGATATAGGTCTTTAATTTCATTCATAACGGTCTTAAAAAAATCGTTAAATGTCGTCAATTTGACTTGGTAAAACTTGCAGAAACCCTGATTACTAAGTACCAAGTATGCAGCAGAGAAATTCCTGCATGACATTCAAACACAATCATAGATTTATACTATTTGACTCATTCTTGCCATATGTGGTTTATGTTTTATGGTCTTAACATGTTCCCATGTGCAAGCTATATGTATAACCATGGATCATTTGTGGCACAATGTGATATATTCCTATAAATGCACAGATTACACACCTGAGGATCTCAATCATGCCATCTCCGCCTCTGTCTTTCTCACAGTTGCCTATTGCTTTTTCCATTACAGCTCCAAGGCAGTACATGACACACCTAAATATGTCTTCTTCTTTTTTTACCTCCTTCACTCTATCTGTCTTACCATCTTAGCAGTGTTTTAAGTGCTTCAGAGTTCAGGGAAGGTTACGCCCAACCCCTTCTTTCTATGTTCATCCATCTCTCTTCTGCCTATCTACCACGTGTTATTATGGCCTGGACAACCTATGCAGCACACCCGAGAATATCTCCAGTTTGATCTAACCGATCCTTACCTCTATGCACCTATCCTTCCATGCATCCTTTCATCTAACCGCTAATTCCCCCATGTCTTGCCTTAAGTGCCTTAAGAAACCATATAATACACCTGAGGATAGTTTAGACCTTTCCTCTACTCCCCATCTCTGGTCACCATAGAAGGGCCTTGATTCGAGCCCAGTGATAATCTCAGCCTTTCTCTTCTCCCCCTCTTTCGAGCCATATTTCAGTAACCTCTCTACCTCCCCCTTCACACCCCCACCCCTGTAATCTTTGTATCATTCCAATTTTTCCTCTCGGTCTGCTCCCTCCAGCTCCAGCTCTAGCTCCAGCTCCCTATCTGCATTTGATTGCATGTAATGGAGGTAGACTGAGAAGGAAAATTGGTGCTATTCAGTAAAGTTCAATCTAGGCTGTGCTGCTGATTTGTCATATTCATCTAAGGCCAGCTTTGATTGGCCTAATGGTCTGAAGGAGAGCTGGTATGAGATACTCAACCTTACTCCAAGGTGTCTGGTTCTACAGTAGTAAATGTTACTGTGTACCATTGGATGGTTCACACATTTGACACACTAGATTACAGTATATACTACTACTATATATTTATTTGCACCATCTGCAAAGACACACAATGTCATTATTGCCATAATGTTCCGATCGTAAATTCCTCTCTTATTGTGTAGAAATCACAGGTTTTCCTGAATGAAATGGTAATTGCCAAAAAGGGTGACTTACAATTAAGTTCTTCACATAAATGAAGAAATGCTGTAGAGGGGTAGAAAATTTAAATATTATTACTGCACTGTGCTATTCACATTGGTCACCCAAAGATTAAAGTCAGACTGTGAATGTTTGTTTAAAATGCCCTTTAAAGTGGACAGCTGGCTCTGGCACTGTCATCTGAACTGCTGCCACCTGCCAATCAGTTCTGCCAATCATCTGTGTGTGTGTGTGTGTGTGTGTGTGTGTGTGTGTGTGTGTGTGTGTGTGTGTGTGTGTGTGTGTGTGTGTGTGTGTGTGTGTGTGTGTGTGTGTGTGTGTGTGTGTGTGTGTGTGTGTGTGTGTGTGTGTGTGTGTGTGTGTGTGTGTGAGCGGTAACCATTATACCGTCATGAATAATCATGTGGTGATAAAACATGATTGGTCACACAGTCAGTTGGTTGTCATATAGTTGGCCATGGTTGCTGTAAATCTTCCTCAGACACGGTGTGTGTGTGTGTGTGTGTGTGTGTGTGTGTGTGTGTGTGCTTGTTTTACTATATTTGTGGGGTCCAAAAACCGGAGAATACAGTATACTTGTGGAGTCTGCACAGCCTTGTGGGGCCCAAAATGCTGGACCCCACAAGGTTAAAGGTCTGTTTGAGGGTTAAGACTTGGTTTTAGGATTATGTTATGGTTAGGGTGAGGGTAAGGGTTAAGGTTAGGCATTTAGTTGTGATGGTTAAGGTTAGGGTAAGGGGCTAGGGAATGCATTATGTCAATGATGGGTCCCCACAAAACGTGTGTGTGTGTGTGTATTTTGTCTCCAAATTTTCTGCAATTGTGTGACCCTTTGTTCCTCTCTGATCTGTGTATCTTTTCTCAGACCATTAACGTTGATATTTAAACAAATCTGGCAACTCTCCGAATATTTTTATTACACACATACCTACAACCACAACTTCACACTTTTCAAATATAACTAACATGGATTCAGAGTATGGTTCTCTGAGCTTTTCTATCGTGTGTGTGTGTGTGTGTGTGTGTGTGTGTGTGTGTGTGTGTGTGTGTGTGTGTGTGTGTGTGTGTGTGTGTGTGTGTGTGTGTGTGTGTGTGTGTGTGTGTGTGTGTGTGTGTGTGTGTGTGTGCGTGTGTGTGCGTGCGTGCGTGCGTGCGTGTTGTATGCTGGTTGTAAAAGAGACAGTCTGTACAAATGAAAGTATGGTAATCTATGAGGTGAGACTGGGACTGTACAAGGTCTACCAGAACCAAAAAGGGACAGGCGCTGCCAATGCATCATGTTTATGTGATTGTTGGTGTGTTGTAAAGTATGTATGCATGCTGTTCACTTTCAGATTTAAAATGGTGTGAATATATGATAATAAATGCATTGTTGCCTGCTTGGTTGTAATCGTGCACCACTGTACTCACCTCGATCTAGCCTCCGTTGCTCTGGTTTCTGTGTGTGTGTGTGTGTGTGTGTGTGTGTGTGTGTGTGTGTGTGTGTGTGTGTGTGTGCGCGCGTCCGTCCATGTGCATTTATGTCTGCTAACTGTCCGCTGAATGATCTACTTTCATAAGAAAATGTCAGACGGTATGTTTACCTTAGCAAAACTTAAAACTCAAAGAGCAACATAATTGGAGAATGCAATTAGACCACAATCATTTTCTTTGAGCATTAAGTACGCTCTCGTTCTTTACCTATCGTTGATTACTATAATTACACTCTCTCCTGTATTTGCCTCTTTTCTTCCTTCTTTCTCTTCTCCTTCTCTCCAGCTGACCTTAATGCGACACCTCTGTTTGACTTAAAGTGCTCCATTGTTGGGCCTATTAGGCAAGGCAAGGCAGCTTTATTTGTATAGCACATTTCAGCAACAGGGCAATTCAAAGTGCTTTACATGAAAACAGATTTAAAAGTTAAAGTGCAGTATAAGAAATTAAACATTGAAGAGCAGTTACAACAGTTAAATATATAAAAGCTGATAAAATAGGAGTTTCTCTTTATATGCTTATATAGATTGTCATACAGTGTCAACAATGCAACTTCAGTATAAGAAATGAACAATTATTTAAAGAAAGGCATCATCAAAAAGATAGGTATTCAGCCTTGATTTAAAAGAACTGAGAGTTGCAGCAGACCTGCAGTTTTCTGGGAGTTTGTTCCAGATATGTGGAGCATAAAAACTAAACGCTGCTTCTCCCTGTTTAGTTCTGACTCTGGGGACAACAAGCAGACCTGTCCCAGACGACCTGAGAGGTCTGGGTGGGTCATAGTGTAGCAGCAGATCAGAAATGTATTTTGGACCTAAACCGTTTAGTGATTTATAAACCAGCAAAAATATTTTGAAATCAATTCTTTGAGGCACTGGAAGCCAGTGTAGAGACTTCAGAACTGGAGTGATGTGATCCACTTTCTTTGTCTTAGTGAGGACTCGACCAGCAGTGTTCTGAATCAGCTGCAGCTGTCTGATAGATTTTTTTTTTAGGGAGACCTGTAAAGACACCGTTACAGTAGTCAAGTCTACTGAAAATAAAAGCATGGACAAGTTTTTCCAAATCCTGCTGAGACATACAGTGCCTTGCGAAAGTATTCGGCCCCCTTGAACTTTTCGACCTTTTGCCACATTTCAGGCTTCAAACATAAAGATATAAAACTGTAATTTTCTGTGAAGAATCAACAACAAGTGGGACACAATCATGAAGTGGAACGAAATTTATTGGATATTTCAAACTGTTTTAACAGATAAAAAACTGAAAAATTGGGCGTGCAAAATTATTCAGCCCCCTTAAGTTAATACTTTGTAGCGCCACTTTTTGCTGCGATTACAGCTGTAAGTCGCTTGGGGTATGTCTCTATCAGTTTTGCACATCGAGAGACTGACATTTTTGCCCATTCCTCCTTGCAAAACAGCTCGAGCTCAGTGAGGTTGGATGGAGAGCATTGGTGAACAGCAGTTTTCAGTTCTTTCCACAGATTCTCGATTGGATTCAGGTCTGGACTTTGACTTGGCCATTCTAACACCTGTATATGTTTATTTGTGAACCATTCCATTGTAGATTTTGCTTTATGTTTTGGATCATTGTCTTGTTGGAAGACAAATCTCCGTCCCAGTCTCAGGTCTTTTGCAGACTCCATCAGGTTTTCTTCCAGAATGGTCCTGTATTTGGCTCCATCCATCTTCCCATCAGTTTTAACCATATTCCCTGTCCCTGCTGAAGAAAAGCAGGCCCAAACCATGATGCTGCCACCACCATGTTTGACAGTGGGGATGGTGTGTTCAGGGTGATGAGCTGTGTTGCTTTTACGCCAAACATAACGTTTTGCATTTTTGCCAAAAAGTTTGATTTTGGTTTCATCTGACCAGAGCACCTTCTTCCACATGTTTGGTGTGTCTCCCAGGTGGCTTGTGGCAAACTTTAAACGACACTTTTTATGGATATCTTTAAGAAATGGCTTTCTTCTTGCCACTCTTCCATAAAGGCCAGATTTGTGCAGTATACGACTGATTGTTGTCCTATGGACAGAGTCTCCCACCTCAGCTGTAGATCTCTGCAGTTCATCCAGAGTGATCATGGGCCTCTTGGCTGCATCTCTGATCAGTCTTCTCCTTGTATGAGCTGAAAGTTTAGAGGGACGGCCGGGTCTTCGTAGATTTGAAGTGGTCTGATACTCCTTCCATTACAATATTATCGCTTGCACAGTGCTCCTTGGGATGTTTAAAGCTTGGGAGATCTTTTTGTATCCAAATCCGGCTTTAAACTTCTCCACAACAGTATCTCGGACCTGCCTGGTGTGTTCCTTGTTCTTCATGATGCTCTCTGCTCTTTAAACAGACCTCTGAGACTATCACAGAGCAGGTGCATTTATACGGAGACTTGATTACACACAGGTGGATTCTATTTTTCATCATTAGTCATTTAGGTCAACATTGGATCATTCAGAGATCCTCACTGAACTTCTGGAGAGAGTTTGCTGCACTGAAAGTAAAGGGGCTGAATAATTTTGCACGCCCAATTTTTCAGTTTTTTATCTGTTAAAACAGTTTGAAATATCCAATAAATTTCGTTCCACTTTATGATTGTGTCCCACTTGTTGGTGATTCTTCACAAAACAATTACAGTTTTATATCTTTATGTTTGAAGCCTGAAATGTGGGAAAAGGTCGAAAAGTTCAAGGGGGCCGAATACTTTCGCAAGGCACTGTAAGTCCTTTAACTCTTGATATATTTTTAAGGTGGTAATAGCAAGTATATCTATTTTCCCCTTCTCATTATTCAAAGAACAAGATAATCCTTATAATAAGGCACCATAGAAACAATATGTATTACTATTTAGCAGTGCAACAATGTTGACACGTAGCAAGAGGACAAATAGGAAATAAACTTAACTAGTTACAAAATAAAGGGGCATAAAGAAAAACAAATACATAGAAAAAAAACAGTTTAAAATATACTTCTGACTGTTCCCAGCTCTTTATGCAGGTAAAACCCCATCTTTTGACCAGACAATGCCTGTCATTGTTTCATAATTAGAGAGCACATGCTTGAAAGGGGGGGAAGGATCCACCAGCTGCCAATCAAACATCATGACAGGAAGTCATTGGAGTGTCACAAACTGATGTCATGCCTGCCAATCATGTGTGTGTGTGTGTGTGTGTGTGTTCTCATTTAACTGTATTCGTGGGGTCCAAAAACCGGGAGTCCAGTATACTTGTGGGGTCCGACCAGCCTTGTGGGGCCCAAAATGCTGGACCCCACAAGGTTAAAGGTCTGTTTGAGGGTTAAGACTTGGTTTTAGGATTAGGGTTAGAATTAGGTTATGGTTAGGGTGAGGGTAAGGGTTAAGGTTAGGCATTTAGTTGTGATGGTTAAGGTTAGGGTAAGGGGCTAGGGAATGCATTATGTCAATGACGGGTCCCCACAAAGATAGTGAAACGCACTGTGTGTGTGTGTGTGTGTGTGTGTGTGTGTGTGTGTGTGTGTGTGTGTGCGTGCTTGTTATCGCAGCACACTTTTCAATCATCCATTCCCTCAGGGATCCATTTGCCAATGATAGCAAAGGGAGGCGTGTCTATGGAGTGGCAGAGGGAGGGAGTGAGAGAGGAGCAGAAGAATAGAAAGAATAGGGGAAGTGAGAGTCACAGATGTTTGCACTCGTTTTCTGTTTGTCAGTGGATTTTCTCCTCACGGACTGTTCAGAAGTGTGGAACAGCCCTCTGTTCAGTGTGTGTGTGTGTGTGTGTGTGTATGTGTGTTCATGTTTAACTACATTCGTGGGGTCCAAAAACCGGGAGTCCAGTATACTTGTGGGGTCCGGACAGCTTTGTGGGGCCAGAACGCTGGACCCCACAAGGGCTGTTTGAGGGTTAAGACTTGATTTTAGGGTTAGAATTAGGTTAGGGTGAGGGTAAGCGTTAAGGTTAGGCATTTAGTTGTGATGGTTAGGGTAAGGGGCTAGGGAATGCATTATGTCAATGACGGGTCCCCACAAAGATAGTGAAACGCACTGTGTGTGTGTGTGTGTGTGTGTGTGTGTGTGTGTGTGTGTGTGTGTGTGTGTGTGTGTGTGTGTGCGTGCGCGTGCGCGCGTCTCGTAGTTGTTTGATGTTAGAACCTGTTTTAAACATATTGATGTTTTACCATTTACTACCATGCTGACCAGTCCTCACATCTAAAACATGTTTAGTGTAAGGTCAAGATTTGTAAAGATGTGGGTTAAATGATGGGTTAAGTTTGCACTCTGGACTGTTACACTGTACCTGCTGCTGGTTGCTTCGTTAAATGAAGCTGATATTTTAACCATCCTCTTGTGTGCATTTTTTCTTCTTTCTTCATCAGTAAGTAATTATGTAGGTATGTTTTGTACAACATATTCTGTGGTAGTACATATCGTTTACTTACTACTGTCTGGTAGCTCAACAAAATCGTCTGTGAAAAGAAACAATAATTCTCAAAGAAACATCTTTTCCCCGCTGGTCAGACATCAGACTCAAATGGCTAAATGTTTGTTTTGTTTTTTTCCTCCTACCTTTTCCGACACAGATGGAGGCTTTAAGAAAGATATATGATTAATTAAGTCGTTCTCACATGCAAATGAGTAGCTGTTCACTTTCCATACAGATTGTGGTGTTAGGTCATAAATATTCATGGTTCATGCTTCTATTCCCACTAATGACAGAACTAGAGGTCATTCATCCTAACGGACTTGTAATCAGCTGTTTTTACTCTGATATCCCTTGTGAAATTATGCTCAAGCGATAATGTCATAACTTGTAAAATTTAAAACGTTTTATATATAGAAAATGATTCCATTCCTCCAGCAATCTCGGAACCCATTGGCTACCAAAATATTGTCCCGTTGCCTACAGATGCTGCATTCATATGCAGATATGTGTTCATTACCTCCAGCACCTGTTTTTTAGTAAACGTGCACTGTGAAGACACTTAGCCAATGGTTTGTGTTTTTACTGATTCCTCAATTTTAAAGGACTGACGTGAAAAGGAAGTTGCTGTCAGGCAGAAGTCGTAATGAGAAAAATGAAAGAAAAGTTTTTTAGCCTGCTGCTCAAAGTAGAGCCCTGCGCGGGACTGTTTTCTTCCTCCCGCTCCCGACGAATTTCTGACCATTACCGCCCGCACCAGCAACATGTGTTACACTCCCGCCCGCTCCCGCAATGTGTATGTCCACTCCCGCCCGCACCCACAAAACTGAGAATTTCTGCCCCCACAATAATAGAGATGCATTGATGTTGTGTCTTCTCCCGTCCCACATGAGAAAACACGTCATTTTATAGGTTAATAAGGAGAAGATGCAGGTAAAGAAGGCAGGTGCTTGCTGCTGTTAGACGGGGAGGAAGGAGCCGAGGATGAGGGAGAGAGGAGAGGGAGAGAGGGGGAGGAAGGAGCCGAGGATGAGGGAGAGAGGAGAGGGAGAGAGGGGGAGGAAGGAGCCGAGGATGAGGGAGCGGGTGGACGGAGCCTTGGCTCGGAGCTCCCCCGTCCTGGGAGGCTCAGACATTCTGGTGTCTGCTCATAGATGGGCTATACAGTATATTACAGTATATACTCAGTCAGTATATATGTATGTCTATGGTTTCTGCTGGTGTGGGGGGATTCCAGGCTACATCCTGATCCCGCAGTGTTTTTTTTAGCCGCCCGCTCCCGCCCGCAACAAAGTTAAAACCACCCGCTCCCGCGAAATTTGCGCTGGCGGGACCCAATCCCAATGCAGCCCTCTAGCTCAAAGGTGCAGAGAGAGGGAAAAGGTCAAAGATGAGTGTCCTGACATCATGAGACCAGCCACTTTACTTCCTATTTACTTCAGTTTCATTGTTGTCTTTGTGTGCATGTACAAAGAGAAATGCACAGGCATCCCAAGTGTGTAGCTTTCTATTTCTGTTACTTTCCTCACTTGCAAAATTCCACATGCACACACAGAAACACTCAAACGTTCTAACCGACGTATGTTTATGGCCTCTCTGTAATTCTGCCTATATTTTATTTGTTCAATTTTGTGTGTGTGTGTGTGTGTGTGTGTGTGTGTGTGTGTGTGTGTGTGTGTGTGTGTGTGTGTGTGTGTGTGTGTGTGTGTGTGTGTGTGTGTGTGTGTGTGTGTGTGTGTGTGTGTGTGCATCCACACATGCTGCCTCCCACTATAGCCCAGTAATAACACTCAAGAGGGACCAGAGAGAGAGAGAGAGTAGGCCTAATTAAGCTGTAGGTGTCCATTATCTTTGTACATCTTCCTCTACCCTCTAAATCCTTCTCACTGTCCTTTTCCCTTCCATTTGCTGCTAAATGTAAGTCACTCAAACATAGCTACAGATGGTTTCTTGTTTATTGTAATCGGTTAATCTTCACCGTAGAACTTGACCCCATGGAGAAAACAACCCCGCAGATGAATACAGGGATGTAGGGAGGGAGAGAATGAGGAATGAACAGATGATGGGAAGAAATTAAGGAAGTATAGTGCGTCAATAAGGCATATAACACATACTGCATAGATAGCTCCAAAGCTATCTCCATTGTTTTATCTAATGTTCTTTCTAAAGCACTTCTTGACGCTCAAAAATTCTTGAAACTCCATATTTTACTCGGTAGCTAATGTTTTAAACCAGATTTTAAGAGGTTAAAGCACTGGTTAAAATGTGCAATCATTTCACTCCATTTTTGTCATAATCTTTTTGTCAATGATCTCATCAAAGTAGCAAATCAGAGACCATCTTGAGGCTTAAACGTGTGTAATACTCTTTACTTAAAAGATCTAGGGAACTGCAGTTGAAATATGTTTTTGTACCCTTTACTTTTCAATATCTTGCACTTTTCCACCATTTGTCCGAATATAAAATCGCTCATATAACATAACTTTAAAACATATTGCCATTGGGCAGAGTTGGTCTCTGAGGTCAGTGTGGAGAAGTAAAAATCAAATGGCTGGATTAATCTTATGTGGACAGTTATTTCCAAACCACAAGTGAAATGATTTAGTCAAGCTCCTCATCCTTCCCCTCATAAATGAAAGCAGCGCATGGCCTGCTGTCCTTTAGATTCACAGTGACGTGTTGGATTGCTTCATTTGTCATAACATGTTACAGAGAAGGTATTAAAGAGGCATCCAATGTCAGTTTAGTCCAAAATCAATTTTAGACACGCAATTGGACACAGCGAGAGATTGTCGACTATTTATCTCTCACGTCTTAGGTTTTGTCTTATTTATCTCCATTCATCTGCATTCCTTTTTTTTCAGTTTATGGGCCTGTTTTGACTTGACAGTGATACGTTTGTAAGGTTAGGTTTTAAGGTATTTTGAGTCCCCCCACCCCGTTTCTGTTTGATGCGTCATTAAAGAGCATTAAAAGTCAGATTTTCTCTTACTCTGTAGCTCCTGCGAGTAATACAACCAACATGAAATCCTTATTCCAAATTCCTTTTTCATCGTGTGTGTGTGTGTGTGTGTGTGTGTGTGTGTGTGTGTGTGTGTGTGTGTGTGTGTGGGGGGGTGTGTGTGGGGGTGTGTGTGGGGGGGTGTGTGGGGGGGTGTGATGTGAGAGAAGTGTTTGAAACAAAGGTGCGACATGCCAAATGAGGCAGCAAGATGAAGGGGTGAAGGCGAGGTAAGCTATGGATAGGATGGAACAGAAATGAGGTTAATTGAGAGAAAAGGAGGTAAAAAAAAGGAGGAAAAGGTAAAAGGAAGGGAGGTAAAGGAGGGGTAAGAGAGGGGAAGACAGAGAGAGTTGAAGGAAAGGGTAAGCATGTAACTTTGTATGTAGCAGTAATTAGAGCAAGGCTTGTCCCCAGTGAGGCAAATACACACTCACACTGTTAATGCACACACACGGTTATGACCCTTCATTGCCCATTGAGCCCCCCTCTATGGGAGGTGAATTGGCTGCTTTACCCCCAGTCCACATTAAGCATTTCAAAGAAACATATTACCTCAGTGCACACACTGAGCAATGCATAGACATGCACAGGCTAAACTACAAAACAGTCACACATCAACTACACACATAACACATAATCACACACTTTAAAATTACCATTAATATTGTTTTAAATAATGCAGAAGCAGGTATATATAGTGATACTTCAAAAACATCAACAGCAGTGGGTAGCAGAAGTGTAGACCAAAGAATAATGCATCAATATATTCACCAAATAAATAAAACATAAGGTGTGTTATAAGGTCGCGGTTTGTGTGTTGCAGATATTAACTATTTAGCAGTTTTGACTGGCTCAATTAACCATATCCTGCTCACCGTATAGCTGCTGGGCTGTGCATTTCAGTGAGCTTCTATGGGAAGAGTGCCTTTTTTTCACGTCAGCGTTTGAGCAGGCCATACTTGCTTATGACATGTTTAGCCTCTGAATGGCTCCTGATAACTTCATATCAATCAGACCTTTGTCAGCAAAAAAGTTGACTCAGATCCTGTTTTTGCATTATGAAGAAAAAACAACGGAACAAGACAATTTCATTCATCATTCACTGTAAATAATTTTCCATATATCTCCATACACTCAAGTGGTAATGCTGGTTAACTGTGTTTCTCTCATTTCCCTATATATATATATATATATATATATATATATATATATATATATATATATATATATATATATGTGTATGCAGTCAACTTTCACTGACATTATTCATTCATATTTAGTTATGACATTTAGTCAGGTGTGTGTATTTGTGTCTGTGCATGTGTGTGAGCCACGGCCTTCTCCAGGTAATGACTTGTGCAGTGTCCAGTAGTGCTGAGTATGCTGTTGATGCTGACCACATACAAACTGTATTGACTGCTGTGGTTTGGAGTATTGATATGTGGCCACTTAAAACACTTAGTCTATTGTGTGTACGCCATCTTTTAATTTAGATTAGACTGTATAGAGTAGC
Source organism: Zingel zingel (assembly GCA_023566125.1). Lineage (NCBI taxonomy): Eukaryota > Metazoa > Chordata > Actinopteri > Perciformes > Percidae > Zingel > Zingel zingel. Next base: position 32,834,156 of record CM042327.1, on the reverse strand, counting down.
AATAGCTTTACATATAGCCTCTATTTATTGAACTACTCATACTCTATTTGTTCCCTGTTCTTCGCATTGCAACCACCAACCTATACATACAGACTTGTATCCTTCCTATTGCTTACCTTTTTGTAATACATATTTACCTTATCTATTTGCCTTTCATACTAAACATATTAAAGTCCAATGTATGTTTGAGTAATTACTATTATAACAATTCTCTGTTTTAAGGCGGAAAGAACAGCAAGAAGAGAGAGGGAAGCTAGGAACATACGTTTTGGGAGCATTTTAATTTAAATGTGACTTTACTGCAGCGCTAGCAAAGGTTTAGCGGCAGCAGCAGTGCAGGCTGAAGGGTGGTGTTTAGCTATGGCAGCTGCTTTTAAGGATTTGTATCTACCACTACAAGTTTTAAAAGTGAGAAGTGGTGGATGTAGTGCCATTTATAAGCTTATAAGCTGCAGTGTGATATACCTTTATTTGGGTGCTTCTTGCTATGTATGTGTGTCTGTGAGTGAGAGGTTGGAGAGACGCAGAGGCGATTCAGTCATTCTTGACACACAGTCCCAGCCTGATCTTGCACTGAATAACACAGTGTCCGTACTTTATCTGCATTCATGTCACTGTGTTTGGATGTGCAGGATTTCAGCCATGTGTGTTCGTTGTAAGAATGGTGTTTTTGTGGTGTTAGTTACTGCTACCAGTACCACATCATGCTGAAGGCTGTTGAAATCCCCATACAGAGTTAATATACTATAATGTTTTCTCCATTAACTCTCTGTCTCTGTCTTTCTGTCTGTTTCACTTCTTCTCTCTGTCCAGATTCGGGAAGAAAAAAGAGGAGAAGAAGGACTCAAAAACAGCTCTCCAGCAACAGAAGTCAGGCCTTCTGAGTGATCATGAGTTCGAGAGGATGAAAGATGAGAGAGAAAGGTAGGAAGCTTTGATGATTGTTTGCTTTAAATTTGCTGACATGCAGACTCAGATATGGTGTATATTCAGAGAAATAGTTTTCATTAAGGAAATCTATGTAACCATCTTTTTTTCTCCTCCTTGATTGCAGATGATTGTTCACTTTATTAACATCTCTACCATTCTTTTCTTTTTTTACTTATCTTTCTTTTCAATCTCTCCATGCTCTTGTCATTCCTGAGCTCTTTAGTAATGCTGTACCACTGTGTGCTTTGTTTAAAGGTAGCCCTTGTTAGCCCTGGTAGCTCTATAACTCAGCCATTATAAACACTCCCTGTGTTTTAATGCTATTTCTGGATGTCTTATCTGGCTCTCCATCTGTCTGTCAGGATCGAGGCGGGGCATCCTGAGCTGCGAGAGCAACGGCTCAGAGACCAGCAAGGTGGCGGTGGCGGGTCGGCCTATCCGGATGTCGAAGATGACGACACAGACCCCAACTACGCCCGAATACAATCCTTCAGGAATCGTGAAATGGGTCCAATGTCACTGCCACCTTCTCAGTCACCTCCCTACAATACAATTCAGCACACCCATCCTGGCACCCCGTCCCCCCAAGGCCGTTCTGCCTTACCAGGGCATGGGAATCATGGTAACGACCCTGGAGCCATCCCTGATGGTGACCCCCTTGATAGGCTGTACGCCAAAGTCAATAAACCAAGGGGAGCTGGAACTACATCCCCTCCTGTCTCTGCTACTGCTAATGACAGGTAAGGCACCATGACCTTCTCAGGATATACTTACTAGAGTCAATAAAGCTCCAGCCTCGTGCTTGAGGGCGGTAGTTGATGTTTTTAACCAAAGCAAAAAGGTTTGGTTCGGTAGTTTGACACCCAGTGGCAAAATTGGTGCAATTTGATAAATTATTCTTACATTTAATTTTAGCTTTTGTCTTTTTGAAACCTGCAAAATAACCTGGGCCCCCTTCCTGGAGCTAGGCCTGGACATAAAGCTCCCAGTTTTCTCCCTGTTCATTTTCTCTTCTGTCAGTCTTCACTTTTACAGTGTAATATTATCTTGCTGATGCTTCATATTTCGCCCTCTCTTTTTCCCTCACCTGTCTAAATCAAGTTTGTGTGTGTGTGTGTGTGTGTGTGCGTGTGCGTGTGTGTGTTTGAGAACAACAGAGTGATAGAGACAGACAAAAACGAAAGATTGAATTGTTTGTGCTTGCGTTGAGCTTCAATGTGAGCGCTTGTGTACTCATGTACCTACTGACATACACACAATAGTGTGTGTGTGTGTGTTGTGTGTGTTGTGTGTGTCCCAATAAAATCCCTGCAGGGTTCAATGTGTTCCTCTCAGCTCCACAATCCTTACTCCTAACCTTTATTATGCCAGTCACAGCTCACTTACTCTTGAATATATCTGCCAGTACAGATATCCTCACACACAGACACAGACACACACATCCACCTAATTTCTGTACCTGTCTTCATGTGAGGAAGTAAACCCGTTTGATGGACAGTTCCAGACAATGTTTTTTCTCATAGTTTCCTTTCTGCATAAATAGTGTGTCATTATGGAAAGTCAAGACTCTATTGACCTTGGCTTGTAGTGTAGACTTCTTTAAGATTTTTATTAGAAGTAAATTGCTCAGATTTTTGTTATTGCGGAAGGGAAAGGGATACAGCTAAGTTCAAACCTTAGTTCAGTTTTAGCCAATCCAAAACAGGGACGTATAAGCAGTGCCAGATTCTTCCAAACCTATACCAATGTGAGACACCACTGTCTTTAAGTAAATATAAGTAAATGCTACTTAAAAAGAATGCCCTAAAACAAAATTGTCCTAACTTGTGTCTACTTTATAATTTTAAGTATGTAGTATTCTCCATTTTTTCTTATTGGGATTTTGTAAATAAACATTTGCTTGGGCTTTAACAATGCATGCTTATATGTACAGTTAAATATGCTAATCACAGTAGATCTATTTAATATTAAAGCATTTTTTTCTGTAAATATGTGATACGGTATGGCAGTGTTTCAGTTTTCTAACACTAACTTCTAACTAAACTAATTCAATTATAAGATAATACTACTTTATTCAACAAACTCATAATTAACTAGATGTATAAGAGAGTTGAATGGATCCAGTGTGGGCTTGTGACTACCTAGTTTAATTTATCCAATATTTATTTACTCAAGTTTTCCCATCTATTTCCTCTTTCCTTCCATAAAAGAAGTAAAACAAGTTTAAGAATTCTCTTGATTTTGGAAACCTATATCCATGGCCACAGCAGTCCTGGCAGATAGTGCTATTCATTTATCATCACTTCCTGAAACCTGATGATGCAGACAAAAGCAAGTCCAGGTATTGGCTGACAGTAATCGATGGTGCCAAAAAAAGAAGGTAGTCGTGTCAGCGGTGTCTGTGTGTGCGTTACTCTGTGTTACTGTGTGTCAAGGGAGGCCGGAGCCGCGGTATGCATGTGGGAGACGGAGATAAACAAAATCGCTAAGGACTCCATTCCATCAGCAGCTCAGCAAAGCAATCAAGCACACCGATTTACACACACACACACACACACACACACACACACACACACACTCAAACACGCACACACACACACACACACACACACACACACACACACACACACACACACACACACACACACACACACACACACAGTAAGTGATGCAGTGACAAAAACACCAACAACCTAGAGTTCACAAATGTACAAAGCTCTATGTGCATGTGTGTGTGTGTGTGTGTGTGTGTGTGTGTGTGTGTGTGTGTGTGTGTGTGTGTGTGTGTGTGTGTGTGTGTGTGTTCTTGTCTAACTACATTCGTGGGTTCTAAAACCTGGGAATTCGGTATACTTGTGGGGTCCGGACAGCTTTGTGGGGCCAAAATGCTGGACCCCACAAGGTTAAAGGTCTGTTTGAGGGTTAAGACTTGGTTTTAGGATTAGGGTTAGAATTAGGTTATGGTTAGGGTGAGGGTAAGGGTTAAGGTTAGGCATTTAGTTGTGATGGTTAAGGTTAGGGTAAGGGGCTAGGGAATGCATTATGTCAATGACGGGTCCCCACAAAGATAGTGAGACGCACTATGTGTGTGTGCGTGTGTTGTGTCTGTGTGTTCAGACCGTATATATGATGTAGATAGACTGCTGTTCTGTTAATCATGGATATTAAAAGCAAAACTACAAAACAGGCCCAGCCTTGTGCTTGACATTGATGATAATTTTAGGGCTGAAACAAGACCAACAGCTCAGTCTGAGTTACATCCTCCCCTGGAAACCGTTAGTGCTGCTGGATGACCAAATAACCAGTTTAATCAGTCAGTGGAAGTATTAACAACTTTAAGTGGGTCTTGATTCAAAAATAAAGATCAGCTGGAGTATTCAGGGCACAACACTTCATAATGCTTGCTGTAAATTTGGCAGTTGCTACTTTCACCTTCTAGTATAGGCCTTGTTACTTTGCTACTTTGAAAAACATTGTCACATTAAGAAGTTGATATCTTTTTAATGGAACAATAATTCAAAGTAATACACTTAAAATAGAATTAGTGTGATTATACTACTATTGTTTAGTTTCATTTGTGCTACCTCCCTTTAATTTCTGGTCATTGGCTGTTAGTAACACACAGCAGAACGGACTCTGGATCAGCAGTATGCAATTTTTTTATTGTCTTTGCTTACCCATGCAGTCTGCTCTGTAACTACTGGGAACCTCCACTCATTTGAAAAGCCTCCATAGTGATTTTACTCTGGAACTGGGTCCGAGCCAAACACTAAAACACCTCATAAATGCTATGCTTTCATATCTGCAAGTATCTCTGCGATACATGTCTAGCAGAGTGCACATTATCAATCAATAGGCACTCAGTAGTTGCCCATAATAACCATAATGCTTAAATTTGTCAAAAGCTTTGACAAACTCTCCAGTAGAGGAGCAACAGGCTTCTGAAATAACAATTATGTTTTCCATTTTTTTTTTTTTTTTTATTCTTCACCTACTTTTCCAATGATTGAGTCAAATAAACATTACGGGTGCACACAGCCTTCTGCAACACTTTCATTGTCTTTGCAGGAGTTCAAACATTATGTCAGTTCCTTCGGACAGCTGACAGCATCGTGTTGCAATTTCCATATATACTTTAGGTCTTAAAATAGAGTATATTCCTCAGCACACATTTATGTGGCTGGCTGCATGTGCGTGTTTGTGCATATTCAGTGGTTTGCTTTAAACAGCACTATTATGGAAGGACGGTTATTTAACCACGCAGCACAGTAATATATCACACTGTCTGCTTCTCAAACAGCCCACCCCTTTTAATTCTAAAGGGCACTGCCAGCTCAGTTCCTTATGCATGGAAGAGTTTAATGCAGACTCATTTAGTAAACCCATTACACAGGTAGGTATTTCCTATGTAATCATCCTTTACATGAGACAACCTCCACAATAAGGTGTCTAATGTAAAAAATGCTATGTGAAAACATTGGCTGTCCACATTAACATTTGCAGGTTATTTTTATATTTAGACCTTACCTTTGCTCTGTGTGATCTGCTATATTGACATGTCATAATAAGTGACACAAAATGGGTTAGAAAACGACAGTAAGTTGTCTTCCTATATTTACTGCAACACGGCTCCCCTGGCCAGGCTTATGTCATCATCTTCACATTTATCCTACACTAGAGTTTTAAAAAGCAAAAAGCCAGCCCGGATGGAGTAGTAAATCAGTGAGAGAAAAAAAGATGCATTTTCAAATTCAGTCAGCTTAGTATGGACGTACAGTTTTTCTCCTGGTGTCCACCCTCCTGCAGCTCCTCTGCCTCTCTTCCATCTCAGTACGCAGATGGACCGATTGGAGGGCCTGAGTGGCTCACATAGGGAAGAAAGTACCAGTGGGAATCGGGCTGGGAGAGAAAAGGACGCAAGCAAAGGAGCTCTTTAGAAAATGTTCAAGTGGAGGGCAGGATTCTTCGCCCACCCTCTGCATACACACACAAACACACGCACATACACATAATACTAGCTTTCTCACACCCTTGTCCTCTCAGGCGAACCATTTCCTCTGTCTTGTGCACTCACATACTTACTGTAGGTGCATGTACAAAACTGAGGTAGTTAGGATGTCAAACACACACACACAGTTCATTTTCTGAAATGACCACCCAAGCTTTGGATGAGTGCTGCCCTCCGTTTTCTTGAGTGGGTGCCCCCTCCCACCCTCGCCCATCCACTACCTAACCCTTCCAAGTGCCCCTTGCAGGTTACCATAACAACCACGACCTCTGGCACTCCACCAATTAGAAAACAATCAGTCTGGAGAGACCAGAGTGGAGTGAGCTTGAGAGAGAGCGAGAGGTACTGTAGTGATAAGTAGAGAGCAAATACCAACAAGAATGAAAGAAAGAAATGTCCAGAGTGGTTCACTCCCCCCCCCCCCCCCCCCCCCCCCCCCCTCCATCACATCCAACATGCTGGAACTGAATGTTGGAAGTGAGAAACTCTATTCTAGAAAATGTAGCTTTGGTTGTGCTGGAAGAGCAGCCACCCACTGACTGCTGACTGCTTTATATCAGACAGTAATCGGCTTTTCTTCTGTATAGCAAGATTTCCTGTGGGATACTAGTCAGTGTGACACAATGTGAGATGTAGTAGTGTGAACTTCTTTTGACTACTAAAATGCTACACATAGACAAATGTATTAATTTATACACAAACTGTACCTTACCTAAATATTTAAGCTTGCATATATAGATTGCGCTCATTTTACTTCTCAGAGTACATGAAAGGAAACAACATCACTCCCAAATTGTGCATTAATAGTCAGTATGGTGAAATAGAGACCATGAGAGACACAGAGGGAGCTCGTATACAGGAGAGAAATATAAGCATTTAGCATTGCTTGGCTGGTCACTGGAGAGGCTTTCTTTCCTCCATGTTAATTAATCAGATATTCTCTCAGCTCAATTAGTGCCACACACACAGGCCTTTTTTTTAACACAGTAATACATACTCGCTCTCTTTATCTTGCACACTTCTCACACACAGAGTGGAGGGGCGGGGCCATGGGTGTGTGTGTCTGTGTGTATTAGGGATGTATCTTTGCTAGCTTTGGGTAGAAACATGATTTTTGTACGAATAAGCATTAAAGCTAAGTCACAAAGAAAAGCTTATTCTTAGCATTACTGAATAAACAACCGATCACAGTAACGCATTATGCTTTGGAAAATAGCTGTCGATAGGAGCAGTAACTTACTGGCCCGATTGTAAAGGTTTCTATCACGTTTCAGTTAATTCTACAAGGATTTAATGCAAGTCCTACTGTCTCTTTGTGACATCCACACATGTAATTCCTTGTCTTTCTGACAAGTGAGGGCAATTAATGACTGTTCTCTCCACAAAACAAAATGCATTGGTTGGTAAAGCAGCTTAATAGAACCCACCCCATCTCCTACCGCCTGTTGATTTCTTGTAACAATGAAGACAATATTTCTCTAATCTTTACTAACAATTTTTACTTTATATATAAATCCAAAAGAAAATTGCATTATTATAAAATAAAACAGAAAAGCAAGCAGATTCAAGGACCATGGCGGATATGAGAGAGAAGTTTGGAGTGTTTTGGAAGGAAAGGGAGGTAAAATGGAAGGTTAAGTGGGATTAGGAATAAAGAGGAGGAATGGGAGTTGAAGAAAGAAAATGGGACAAGGGGTGAAACAGAAGAAAGGTACGGCGAAGAAAGAGCCAGAGTGAGTGTTAAGAGCGAAAGGAACAAATTAGCAGGAGGAAGTGTTGAAGAAAAGGGGGATTTCATTCTAAAAGCAGGAAGAGAGGGACACAAAGTATAGGATAACGGTTATGGAAAGCATCGAAATCAGACAAAAGAACAGAATGAAAAGAGAGGAGAAACGAGCTGGAGAGATTTTGAGAAAATGATTGAGGGTGGGTGCATGTTTAGAGCAAAAAAAATGAAAGCAAAGAGGCTGATTTGGAAAAGAGAATACGGGGGCCAAATTTTGCAGGCTGAAAGGAGCCATGAGTGGACCCAAATAATTGCAGGAATGAGGAAAGAGGATCAATTGGTGGAAAAAAAGGGAGAAAAGAAGAAGTTGCGAGGGATTTAGGGGGGAAGAGAGGCTAAGTGGATGTTTTAGGATTATTCAACAGATGAGTTGGGGAGCAAGGTGGACGGAGTGAGGACATGCAAGGAGGATGAGGAGGGGGGGGGGGTCACTGAATGGCCAGGACTTAAGGGTAAATTAGACTAAGAAAGGGAGATGGGAAAGTACAGAAAAGTAAGAGAAACTGAACTGAGATGCTGTGAGTAGAGAATGTGTAGAGGACTAAAAGAGAGGAATGAGAAGAGGGTGGGGAAGAGGGAGTGTGGGGGGGGGGGGGACGAGAAAAAAGCCCAGAGTGTGTGTTTTCCGGACTCAAAGCGTGTGATTCAGCCTGGCTAATAAGAGAAAGCTCTCAAGAGGCACTCGTCCGCTCCATTCCTTCCTCCCCCTTGCTCTCTTTCCCTTCAGTATACCCTTTCTAGGTCTCTCTCTTCCCCCTGTTGCACTCTCTTCCTCTCATTTATGATTTCCGCCTCTTGTATTTGCACAAGTACTTTTCAATGAAAAATAAATTCCATGCAAAGGACATCCGCCCGCGATTGCGCACGTACACGGTAAAAGGACACATGGGCACAGAGACTCAGGCTCTTAGAAGGACACACAAACAGATGGACGCTAAAAGTTTGAAGACACAAAAGATACGCTCAGGGACGGATCTTTCACGTTATTTTCCATCTATATGGATGCTTGTTGTTCCTTTACTCTTTTATCTTATACACCTTTCATACAGTAGTATTAGAGTAAATGAAATTGACATTTCCATTGTGGTCACCCGTAGCTAAGCAACACGTACACTGTGTTTTTTGCGTGCATATTGTGTGTGTCTCAGATTCTTTTTGACGAAGGCTTTTATAGTTCATACACAGTGCATTACTTCTTATTGTGCTCTTTCACCATGTGTGAGAGGGTAAGTGAAATATTTTTTTTTTTTTGTCGTAATTATTTTAACAGAAAGCCAAGACAAAATGTATGTATAATATATGTTTTCACATCCATATAATCAACGTAACCTTGCATTTTATCTTGTCACAGTGAATCCAAGTCTGGTGTACGCAACATGCTTCACTCACTTACTATTAAGTTTGGATCATAAACAATTTATGACATTAACAAGTGTTAATATTAGGGCTACATATTTCTGTTCACATCATTAATTCTTGAAGTTGTCATCACACCTTTCAGATCAATTAAAATTCATGTTCGGGGATGAAGATCAGGCTAAATAATTTTGGTTAGGTATTATGCATGAGGTGGGTAAAATTATTATGGTCAAAGTAAAGGCTGTTTTTGGCTTAAATAAATCTAATAAAAATATCTTGCTTAAGTTCACATGGCCAGCTAATATTTGTATAACCAGCAAAGAAGATTTGACAGAGAGCATTGGAGTCATATGAAGTAAAGGTCAGATGGAGTGACTTCTCCAACTTTCTGGAGTGATTCTTAGTCAAGCTAGAATCAAGTGTAAAATGACCTAATGGTAGATGTTTACGTTACACTTTTTTTTTTTTTTTATTTGTTGTTTATTTGAATAGGGACAGATACAAAAAACATAGATTATTACATAAAGAACAATCCAATGCCTGTATCACAGTGTTTATAGTCATGGCTAATTCGCAACACCTGTCCCTAGAAGGGCTTTTAACAGTTAAAATAATAAAGGAGTCAAATCATTACAGTGAATACAATAAAATGTCCAGAAACCAGTTAGCAGCAATAAAAATAAGTGTAGTAAATAAACACAGTCACTCGAACTCACCCAGATGCACACCTCACATACACACAACTAAACATTTCATATGACATGATCACACTGCTGCTGCTGTATGATTTTGATAGTTTCTTTACAGTCTCCACATACAGCAGCTCTTGTGGATCTGGAGGGTTCCAGCCTGTTCACAAATTTACAAAGTGGCTTTGTAAAAGATTTTATGTTTATTTAAAATGTAACAGTGATGGAATCGAATGGGCTTTTTATCTAAAATGTTTAGGGCTCGGTTATAAAGCCTCTAAATAGGCTTTAGGGTAATTTGGCTAGCCTTAGACACTTTCCACAATGTGTACAAAAGTAATACATGGATATAACCGTGGCGAAAGCCATAACATTGTTGTTATTATATATATATATATATATATATATATATATATATATATATATATATATATATATATATATATATATATATACACACACATTATTGTTATAGTTATATTGTAACTATGGTTCTCTATCAGTTTGTAGATACTTGTTAATTGTATGTTCTTTGTGAGCCTGAAACTACTCCTTTCCTACAAGAGTGTTTTCTCTTTTTTCTGTTTAGAAAAAACCTGATAGCCTAATTTATTTGTTTGTCCTCCTGTCTGGTTCCCTCTATTGGCCTGTCCAAAGGACTGAAACTCATAATTTCCTAATACTAAAATATTAACCATAATATTAATCTAACCTTCAGCACATAGACAGCACTGTGACTCAGTAGTTAACATTGTCGCCTCACAGCAAGTAAGCACTGCTGAGTACTGGGGATCGATGTGTGAGTTTGCTTGTTCTCTCTGTGTTTGCATGGGTTTCCTCCGGGTGCTCTGGTTTCCTCCAACAACCAAATAGAAGTTAATGCTCCTGTCAGTGCTCCTGTCAGTGCCCCCTGGCCAAAATGGCACTGGCAAAAAGAAGGAGTTGGTCCCTGGAATCCTGCGGCTGCCTACGGCTCCTATGTATAAATGCAGAGGACAAATCTTAACCTACTGGTGTATTAATGGCTTAGGAAGGCACTGCTACTACACAGTGTTGTACTGCCAAGTGGGGCAGCAGATCACAAAACATGGTATAGATTATTTTAAAGGCAATTTCAAACAACAACTTTTGTTGTATAATTAGGAGATGAATATAAAAAAGTGCAGAGACCGTTAAAAAGACTACAGATGAGAAGAGCACAAAAACTGTGATTGATCAGCTTGGGCTGCTTGTGTTTCCTCTTGCAAGTCTCTCATGCCAATAGCAATTGTTGAGAGTGAAGACAACATAAAGCATTGTGAAGAACAGTTCAGTAATTGTCTCCTTTATATCAACACACATCTAAGGGTTAAGTAATCTTTGTTATCCCTCAGTGGGGCAATTCGTTTCACAGCCAGCAGAGAATAAAAGACGGCAGTTCATACACAACATAACGTAACATACATTCATATTCATACGGGACAACTTACATCAAGGTTATAATAAGACTAATGGTAGCTATGACAAATTAGCTCTTAAATCGCTTGGTTATACACCTTGGTGCAATGTACCTGCAACCAGATGGCAGCAGCCTTTATTCATAAGACAATGGGTGACATAAGACTAGGTCAGCAAGGATAGATTTGGCTTTCCTCATGGCTCTGGCCCTGTATAGAAGGGATAACTCTTGTATCCCTGCAATTTTGCCATACATTTTCATAATGCTGTTTAATCTGTGCTTATTTGTCAAGGTGCAAAGCCATCTCCACTGCCGATCGTCTCTCTGTATCACACTGAATGAAAGCACGTAAACAAGCCATAGCAAGACAGTAGTCTCCTGTTAGGTAATTAGACAAGGTGACCCTTCCCGTTGTTGTTCATTGTCATGAAGTGAATAAAATAATTGAATCGGAAGCTGTTGTGAGAAATATACATTTTAAACGTGATCATGTACAGTACAGTACATCTGTCTGCTTTTGCTGTAGAACTATTAACCAGATGAATATAATAATGGACTATAAATCAAAGCCTGTACTGTAGGTAACTCTCATGGGATAGCCCTTGTGTCCGGTATAAATCCAGCTTTAGAGAGATGCCATCCACAGCTATTGTGGTTGGCAGAGGCATTAGGCAAATTGGCCTCCCGTCACACACACATGGCTGTTAAAGTCAAAGGGGAATGTTGAGGCAGACAGCCTGCCTACATGATTTTGTGCCAGCCTGTTTACCACCTGTAGCGCTCTCTCTCTCTCTCTCTCTCTCTCTCTCTCTCTCTCTCTCTCTCTCTCTCTCTCTCTCTCTTCTCTTTCTCTTTCTCTCTCTCTCTCTCTCTCTCTCTCTCTCTCTCTCTCTCTCTCTCTTTCTTTCTCTCTCTGGCTTTTAAACACACATGCACACACATAGAAGGCTTGTCTAAATAATGTTATGCCAGACAATTTTCAAACTGTACAATACGCACACGCAGACACACACACACACACACACACACACACACACACACACACACACACACACACTGATTATCATGAGGATAGGATGCCAGCCTCCTTTGCCACTGTGAGTGTCTCTCTTGCACACGCCTGCTTTTAGACAGCTAGTCTGATTGATGTCATGGCAGTCGATAGAGCGCTAATTACTCCCTGTGCTTTGACGGCGCCGTGTAAGGAGCAGTGTCATATCCCGTCAGATGCATTTTAAAAACACGTGTCACTTCCTGTTAGCCTGTTGAGGAAAATAAAGCAACGGAGCAACCTGACAGCTCCTATGCTCCACATACACAACCGCTCTGTATTACTTTTTCTTTGACACTCTTTCTCCCCTCTCCCTCCCTCCCTCTCTATTCTTGCCCCTGTCTTTCTTTTTGCCTCTGACCCACCTGCCAGCATTGGTGATCTTTTGTTGTCAGACTTCATTAGCAGAGACGTCAGCTAATTAGAGCCGAGCACAAGCTTGGGAGATTAGGAGGAAGAAGATGATGAAGAGCGTGGCAAGGGAGATATAGAGTGAGGCAAGAGGGAGGCAGGGCAGAGGAGATGGAGATAAGCCGATGATGAAGAGATTAAGATGGAGTGGGAGGGAAAGAGAGATGAATGGTATCAAGGTAGGGATGTAAATGACAGCAGAGATGATTACCTGCATAAACTGTGGAGGGCAGAATGAGGAGAGAGAGAGAGAGCGGGAAAAGGATGGATGGAGATGGAAGAAATTGAAAATAGATTGTGGAGAATGGAGAGTGGCAGAACTGAATATTTACTGCACTAAATGAGTCACAGTGAAGGAAAATGTGAAAAGAAAATCCAATGCATCGTAGACATGTCAACATTACAGAACATATAATATATAGAAAGCTCATATCCATGTCAACACACGATGGACAATAACTCACATTGATTAAGTTGTTTTTCTTACTTGTAGTAATTGTGTGTGTGTGTGTGTGTGTGTGTGTGTGTCTACAAGTGAGAGCAAGCAGCCGAGTGAAACATAGATACAAGCTACAGAGAGTAAGAGAGATAATGCATTGACCTGTGTCCGGTGTTGTGATCTGGTCTATCCTTGTAAGACACAGCTGATAACGATCCTGTACTCTACAACTAGACACCAGGGATAACACACAGGCCAGCACACATCTGCGGACATGTGCAGAGACAAAAAGACTACAACTCCCTCTTGTCACCATCAGTCAATATGAAACTACATGTTCCCTCGCAGCTATCGACTGTGCTTTGTCTCCTGTCATTGCCAAGAGATCAAAACAGCCTCAAAATAATACAATCATTATTATTTTGAGACTGTTCATTCATGAGTTTGAATAGTTCAAATACTAATTCATTCTTTGTGTTGTGTAACAACATGAATAATTACTTGTATATTGAAGTTGTATTTAATTGAATTAAGGGATTGTGTATAATTAAGTTAATTCGTGCAATTGGTATCAGTGGTTAAAAAGGTTTTAAGGTTCCTGCCTTATTACACATTTAATAGGGAGTCAATGTTCACTTCCTGTTGCATTGAAAAGGGTAAGACAATCATCTGTCGCTCTGACATTTCTGACGCAGAAACTATTGTCTGCTGCTTTGATTAGCAACAGCAGGATGCAAAGTCACAAATTCCCTACTTTCGATTTATATACAGCGTGTACCATCTCTTAAGCTTTTAAATCAATTGCAGTTTATGTTTTCAAGCGTTATTGATTTTTCTAAATGGCTATCATGACTTTTTGTCTGTGCTAATGAAAGGAAATCCTACTTCTACTACTTGCCTTTTTTTTCAGAAGGTCAACAGCTCTGCCAGTGGGTAGCATTTTTTTATTCTTTCCTTGTCTTTGTTCATTCCAAGAATGCAAGACTGACACTCACTCTGTCTCTCTCACATGCACATTGTAACCTCTGGAAAGTAAATCACCATTGTACTCCCTCTGATGCTGAGTTGTAACACTTTACATCCATGTGAAAGATGTCAGTAGACTATCTTACCAAAGGGTTTTAATGGGTTCCTGTATTCAGTTTTGTATTGTGTGGCTTCTCGTTTATCTACACACGTACTAACACACACTCTCACGTACACACATTTGAAACGTGATAAATCAGACTGAGCTGAGAGTCTGAATGACATATTCCCCCGTGCCACATCTAAGAGGAGACCATACATCACCTCTGTGTTTGTCCATCCCTGTGTATGTGTGTGTCTGGGAGCTTACGTTTGTGTTGCTGCTTGTGTGGCAGATTGCACCATAGTCCTTTGGCCATTTTGTGTCAGATTTATGAAACCTTTCAGCTCAAAGTCATCTGTTAGAGAGCACTAAAAAACATGCCTGACCTGTCCTTTGTCTTTTTCCTTGTCTCACCCTTTTCTATTGTATCCATCTCTCCATCTGTCCCTGTCTTTCTTTGTGTACATCCCTTACACATTTTCCTCATGGCAGGAAAACCCTAATAGATCATCAGGTGGATATGACAATTCACTGTGTTTTCCTTTTAGATACCAGCACTGGTGTTGGTAATGTCTTACTTAATGTCTCATCTTAAAGTGAACCCGGCTGATAAATTAAGTGTAAATGCCTTTTCAAGGTATTTACACTTAATGTGGGCATTACAGTGAAAATACATTAAACATCTTTGAAGGTATTTAAACCTATGCATAGTCATTTTTTTCCTGAATGGATTGTATTCTAACAGGCTCTTACAGAAGTCACATCCCGTCATTAAAAATGAATGTTAAATATACATTACCTATATCACATATCACGCTTCATCCTGGCTTCAGCAGCGGGGTTTCGCCTTTAGATGGCCTAAATGACAGAAGATCCCAAAACTGATTAAAAGCCAGCCAGAAAACAGATTTTAAGGGTGCACCTTTTTTATAATCAGGCATGTAAATATTTATAGTCTTTGATGACAAGGACGTATTCCTTTGCTGTGGACATTGATTTATTTTATAGCGTATCTTAGAATGTTATTAATGGAACAGAATTCTCAATTATTAATAGCAGCATTATTAACAGCTATGCCGAGTTTCCGATTCTGATTTTAAACATTTATAGAATTATTATTGGTGTGACAGAGCAAGAGCAGGAGATTGATCTCGCTGTGTGTGTGTGTGTGTGTGTGAGAGAGAGAGAGAGAGAGAAATCTGTTTCTGGACTGGCGCTCAGACTTATGCTTTTATTTTTGAAACATGTAAGCTTTATACACCACTTCTTATTTTTGGCCTTAATGTAATACTTAAATGTTTCAAAATTAATGCCATATGTATTTTTGATATGAGATTAAAGTAATTAAAGTGCCCATATTATGAAAAAAATCACTTTTTCTGGGATTTGGGGTGTTATTTTGTGTCTCTGGTGCTTCCACACGCATACAAACTTTGAAAAAAAAAAAAAACACATCCATGCCGTTTTGAGTGAAATACGAGTTTCTGAATGTGTCCTGCCTTCAGTCTCCGGGTGAGCTGTTCAAAATCTGCACGGCTTTCTACGTAACTAGCCGAGACGAGGGGGCTAGGTGCTAACCGTTCTCAATGGCAAAACACTGCTACAACACACACAAATTCACCCTAATCTACAAAATAAATTGTATAGAACTACTTACATGTCCCTGTTCTGCAGGTATTCAAGGCAAAGTTGGAAGTGCGCCCTTGTTTAGAAGAAGTCTCCCGGCTAATCCTGCCTTGTACAGGCCGAAGTTGGAGAAACAGCTAGCTAGCTCATGTAATCCTTACCTAGCTACTGCGCATGTGCGACTGACAACAAAGATGTTACAGAAGTTGAGAGGTCTCATTCTGTAGCTAAAACAGAGACCTGACACAGGGTGAAAAGAGGAGCTGCAGCAATGTGTAGCACAACAAAAATATGGTGTTTTTTGAAAATTAAACCATGTAAACCTATTCTGGTACAATCTCAAATTACAATTATGAACCTGAAAATGGGCATAACATGGCCACTTTAAGAAAAGAGTGTTGCAATACAGAGTAATCTACTGTATCACACACAAGCACAGAACAATGCTATTAGGCTATTACACATGAACCAACCCTATTGGTGTTTAATGACCACAAGGTAGTTAAAAAGTGAAGTCATACAAGTCTGCTTTTTATGGCTAACTTGTTTTTCTAAAGTGAATCAATAGCTTCCTCAGTCTGTGGTCATGGAACTATTTGCATAAATGTGTGTGTGTGTGTGTGTGTGTGTGTGTGTGTGTGTGTGTGTGTGTGTGTGTGTGTGTGTGTGTGTGTGTGTGTATATGTTTGTGTGAGTGTTGTGTTATGTCTTTGTTTATCATATTTATTTCTTCTTGAGCCCATCCTCTTCCTTTTATGTGGGGTGATAAATCGTATAAAGTACCCTTTGTTTGCGAGTGTGTGCACTTGTGTGTGTGTTTATGGGTGTGCATGCTGTCTGTGTACAGAAAATGAATGTTTTTCTCCCCAGCCCTGTCAATAATATGGCGCAAAGGGTGAAGTGTGTGTATGTGTGTGTCATGTGGAGTTCCTTGTGACACAAATCATGTCTACTGTGATGCATAAACATGAAATAGCATGGCAAAAAGACAGAGTGGAACACAGAACAATAGGAATAGAAATGTTTGGCTTAAATCTTATGTTTAACAGTCTATATGGTTTGAATCTTCTCATGTCTTTATACTTACTTTATTTGCAATAACACCACTTTATTTCATTTCTCACATTTAACCCTTCGTCCCTAATTTCAAATGCATCCAACATTTGGAGTGGCTCTAATAAAAGAGAATGGGATACCACCCATTACTCAAACATTTAATGAGAATCCAACAGTGGAACAGAAAACAAAACACATACAAACACTGACAATAAGAGTGTTAAGAGCCATCCAGTTTAATGAGCATTGACACTTTATTCTGTTCTTGGTTTGTGAGGCATTATGGAAAGCCCTTGATGCATGACTGTTGAGAAATCTGTATTTGGGACTCACAAGCACATGCATTTAGAAAGGGGTGGTCAGAGGGCGAGGGCAAGAGCAAAGGGAGATGGGGAATGTAAATTGATTTCCTATAAATAATTGTAATGAGCTGCCAGCTTGCCTGAAGCCGCCTACACACAATCCACAGTAAAACTGCTAAAACATTGTTTTCCTATGGGGAGAGTGCTGCCACCCAACTAGGCGGAGCGCTACCCTTGGCGTCGCGCACCATTCAGAATTGCCGTCGAGCGCTGGGCTCAAAGTTCAATTTATTTCAACTTTGACCTTGTTGCCGGTCTAAGACCTTTAAATGTGCAACCAATTCCAGAAGCAATAACGTACTGTATACCTGCGAAGCGCTTTGCCTCTCTGCTACTCGCCCTACATCATGTGTAGGCAGCTTAAGGTATTTCTCTGCCTTTTACATTCTGGTACATTAAGCTCCCCATGTTGATGTGCAGTATAAGGTGGTGATGAATGTGATTGAAACATAAAATGACATTGACTTACTTGATAAAATGATCTAATAAATGGTCCCCTAATACTGTATCTGAAGTCTCTTTTATATAGGCCGTAGTGGTCCCCTAATACTGTATCTGAAGTCTCTTTTATATAGGCCGTAGTGGTCCCCTAATACTGTATCTGAAGTCTCTTTTATATAGGCCTTAGTGGTCCCCTAATACTGTATCTGAAGTCTCTTCCCCGGACTTCAGCCTTGGTGCAGAATTACAGCCACTAGAGCCAGTCCCACAATGAGCTTTACTTAGGATGGGCCATTTCTGTGTCTGTAGCTATTGAGGAGGAGAGGGGGGGGAGGGGGCAAGGTGGGGGGGGGGGGGGGTGTGGCCTTGACCAACTCCCACTTTTCTCGTTTGAAAGCCATGATGTCTCTCTCTCTTTCTCATGGGTGGGCCAAATTCTCTGGGCGGGCAAAGCAGAGAAAGGGGAGGTAACCTTGCTCCTTATGAGCTCATAAGGAGAAGATTCCGGATCGGCCCATCTGAGCTTTCATTTTCTCAAAGGCAGGATACCCAGGGCTGTTTACACTTATCGCCATTTCTAGCCATTGGGGGACCATAGACAGGCTGGGGGAACGCATATTAATGTTAAAAAACCTTATAAAGTGGAATTTTCATGCCATGGGACCTTTAAATAAAGCTAATGAAGAGAACGGTAAAACACATACCTGCAAAGGTGATAGGGCTCAAGACAAAGAAATGTGTTTAGCTCAGTCATTAAATGCAGTTAGCATCTGATTTTAACTCTGCTACTGTAGGTGTTTTGCTGCCGCTGACACAGCTCTCTTACCCCTGTAGGCTAGAATATGGAGCACAAATACACTCAAGACGTGAACACACAGACACACACACTGAGACTAGATTTGTTTCACTATAATGCATTCATCTACACAGTACTGTATATACTGTACA
This sequence comes from Zingel zingel, assembly GCA_023566125.1. NCBI lineage: Eukaryota > Metazoa > Chordata > Actinopteri > Perciformes > Percidae > Zingel > Zingel zingel. The sequence continues at coordinate 32,815,543 of CM042327.1, read as the reverse complement.
TCAATCGCTTCTCTCCCAATCCCCCAATGAAGTTCAAATAAAAAAAGAATGAATGAAAGGCAGGTCGTGCATTATGTATTAAATATTGTCACAAATGAACACTAACACTTAAAATTAAATGATGAATGGATTTACAGTTAACAAGTTTAACAAAAAGGACACCAAAGTGGTTTGGTGGATGGAGGTCCTACCAAAAGGAATTTAAATAAAGTCAATGTTTTTCTGTTATGCCTCACATAACAGAAAACATTGACTTTATTTAAATAAAGTGAGAACACATGCACTTGACATGATTTGTGATGTGAGACCGAGGGTAATGTGTTTTTAGTGCTGCAGCTAATATAGTCATTCATACGGCTCTCTGGGTGTATGGTTTCAAAGAGAGGAAGGGGTGAGAGCAAAATAAGAGAATCAATGAGAAGAAAGTAAGGATAGAAAATTATAAACCAACTGAAGGCAACTATTCAACTATATTTAGATGTGTTGATCAGTCGTGCTAATCTATTAGCTACTTCAAAGTGCTGCATAATATTTGTCTAGCATGTTGCTAAGCCTTTTTTAGCATGCTTATGTAAATGGTGTAATTCTATGTTTCCCCGCTCTACACCATCGTCACTGTCATCTGTGATAGCTGGACATACATGAACATAAGTGGGTTATTTTGTGTGTTTTTTTTTCTTAGCTAATCTGTTCTTTGTTGGCTGTGTGTGCATAAACTGAGTAGGGTTATCTGATACAACAGGTTTTCCTCCAAAGTATGATAAACGGTAATGCTAGCCCAAGTCTAGAGTTGGGTTTTGTACTGTACGGAGATTTGCAATAGTTAAAAACTTATTTTTGACTTAGGATTTCTACAGTAGTTTCACAGAAACAAATACCCACAAATGACTTTATGAGTCACATGCTGAGTACTGGTAGTGCAACAGTCTCAGAAGGCATAGTGTTGTTCACAGACTGCCTTGGAGACTGGAAGAAAGTATGTTGCTATTTTTCTGACTTTACATAAATCTCCTGACAGTGCATCAATGCGCGTACACAGGTAGGTCTGTCTAGTCTTTATCTCCGCAGGCTGATGTCGGCAAAATTACGGTTTTCTTTAAGATATTTTTTTAGCCATTTGAGGCCTTTATTTTTATAGGACAGCTGAAGACATGAAAGGGGATAGTGAGGGGGACATGCAGCAAAGGGCCGCAGGTCGGAGTCAAACCCGGACACCTCACACAAGAGTCTACGATAAACGGGTCACCAGTTATGAAAGGGGGCGTGGTTTAAGCATAGGGGGCGGGCCGAACCATCTCCAATGAAATGGGAAGTCTACTGAGTACAATGATACCTCACAAAACACTCTACCTTAAACGTTTAAAGTGGCCGTGGCCTGAGTACATGGGCGTGGTTAAAGTATAGGGGGCGGCTCAATATCACATTTAGACCACACATTATAAGTTTCATGTAAATTCGATGTTTGTCACATAAGGCTGATTTCCTGTTGCCAGCAGGGGGCGCTATGACCAAAAGTCAATATCGGCCTGTACATGTTCTCAGGCCTGGATTCTTGTTGATCATGGGAAATTTCAAGCAGAATGGACAATGTACACTGTAGTTACAGCCACTTTCTCATTCATCGCTAAACACTCAAAATGGCCACGATGCCACGCCCACACCGTTTGACGAAAAGTTTTGCTTTTAATAACTTTAAATAATAATAATAAAGATGGCACACACCAAATTTGAAGTCCATCGGGTGAGATCTGTAGGAGGAGTTTGTTAAAGTATAGCACCTATAGTGTTGGCCCTACTTCCTGTTGCCACTAGGGCACGCTATGACTTTGAGCCAATATCAGCCTGTAGATATAATCAGGGTTGAGCTCTTATGAATCCTGACAAGTTTCGAGCTGATTGGACAATGTACACTCAAATTACACCCACTTCCTGTTTCGATGGACCCTACAGGAAGTTGGTCCTCTATAACTTGCTCATTTTGTGCGCTATTACAATTCTTTTAATAACATTTCATCTTTGACGTCTTAAGATGGCACAGACCAAATTTGAAGTCGATCGGATGAAATCTCTAGGAGGAGTTTGTTAAAGTACGACGTGGAAATGGCCAAAACCGCACTAATTTCGAACTTTCAGTTAAAAATGGCGGACTTCCTGTTGGGTTTAGGGTATGGCTCCTATGAGTTATTTTGTACGTTTTGACATGCTACATGAGTGTACCACGTTTCGTTAGTCTACATTAAACATACTACAAGGGCTCAATTTTATAACTTTTGTAGGGGGCGCTAGCGAGCCATTTTTGTGCGCCTATTCCCGAAACCCTTAAAATACGTACATTTTCACCAGGATTGATGCGACCGCCAATTTTGGTGAGTTTTTGAGTATGTTAATTTGCCGGAAGAAAGAAAGGAAAGGAAGAATTCCTACAGTTTCATTAGGGCCTTCGCCAATGTCTGCGCTCAGGCCCTAATAAAGAGATGGCTTCTACTGGCTGGCTCTTCATCAGAACAGCTGATTGGTGGTGATGCCAGTCAAAGTCCACAAAGTGTTTTAAATTATTTTATTGATACTGATGTGATTCAGTTGTGAGCATGACTTCTGTCAAAACGTTAAAACAACCTAAAACTAGTAAATTGTTTTCTGAACGTGCTTGCTCTTACCTCTAAGGTGTATTCTTCAAATTAACCTTATACCCTTATTCCACCAAATTTAGCCCATATACACACATTTTTTAAACGGGGGGGAAAACTTGCTAAAAATAGGCGATAGGCTTCTTTCCCCTCTGCAAACGGACAAATATGCTGTTCTGTTTTTCTGGTGTATCACGTTCGACATCATGAACGTGCCGGAAAACAGGGTTAGTAAACACTAGAAAGCAGGATGGAGGCTATTGACAAATTGTACGGTGGTTGCTTCTTTTCTATTCACTTTTCACTTTCTCTTTCCCTCGGCTAATTGGAACGATGTTCGAGCCCTGCTTGGGCGGAGACGGACACAATTTGTGACTGAGGTGACAAAGAGGCAACAAGCGTGTTAGCGTGTCCACCCGGGTGTCATGTTTCCACCACTGCCGATCGGAGCTGGAGCTGATAAATACCTGTGACTACTGCCGAGTCAATTGTCCCGGGAATGATTGTAAACTTTCCCACTAAAGACAAAAGCCAGATGTTAGTGGATTTGTGTCCAATGGGAAAGGGCCTTTAGAGTTGTAAAAGCTTTAATTAACCGAGTTGCATTTTTGCTTGTGTGTGGCAGTGTGGACAGGATCCAGCAGCTAAGAAGAGAATACCAGCAGGCAAGGAGAGAAGGAATGGTGCCGCCTTATGAAGACCTGGACCCACGACGCAGAGGACATGAAAATGACACACACAGGGTAAGCTCAGACTCACACATACATGCATACACATGGAAAAGCAAGTCTGCAGACATGTAGGTCAGGTAAATAGCTTCGTAGTCTTTAGTAGTTAGTCCTTACATTTCTTCCTTTCATCAGTCTGTCCATCATCATGTTGTCTTTCCATTAGATATTTGTATAAGTGTACCGAGCATTTGTGAGGCTTCTTATTCTCCATCAGCACCTATTTGAATGATCACTGCTTTTATTGCGTTTGTCTAGTGATCATGTCGCTTTAGCAGTCAGTCGCAAGGTGCTCTTTGACGTGAATGTCTCCAGTAGGCATTGAGCTGATAGGCTGATATCCTCTTTTCACAGAAGATACAGATACAGAGAAGATAAGTAGGGGTTTTACTCACTTGTCATCCTGCAGGCACTGTTTTTTAAATCTCAGAATCATAACCTCGTCACAGATACACTTCTGAGCTCAGACTGGCTGAGTCATGCTGGAAGAACCTAAAAAGAACGTCTGTATTAACAGGTACATCATTATTGTGCTGACAAGAAATCACCTGCCAGGTGTCATCCTGCAATGACTCAAGTATTATGCATATGTTTCTGGTTGTCAGATTTAATTTCTTATAATTCTGACAGTGTCATTGTTTTGGCATATCCCTTTATCAATCAGACACTGGCAATATGTTTCTTCTTCTCTGCTGCTAATGTTTTATTTTGCTTTTGCTTGTTCATACAGTATATCAGTAATATATTAACACGGGTAAAACAACCCTCATGGAAAATCTAGAATATGTATTAGTTATTGTCAGTGAATATTAAACCCCTGTAGGGATTTACAGTAGTCAGGTGACTTCATGCTCCTTATTTGGACAAAGAAAATCCTTTTATTGTTTTTCCCTTTCAAAAACCATCCAGTCAAAAAAAAAACAAAGCTTAATAAGTAGTCACTCAGGGACGCAGTAAAGGTATCGTTGAGTGCAGTTTGTTTTTTTCAGAACACACACAGTGCTTAGTCTCTTTAAGTAACTTTATTACTGTAAGAGCCTCTTGTCACACTGACATTTAAGCTTCCATGGCTCTTTAAGGAAAAAATAAAATCACCCTGAGCAACCCAAATGAGTCTAATCTGCTATGACAAAGGCACCGTTTAATTGTAGAACATCACAGTTTAACAAGAAGCTTCACTTATCTGTACAGGGATACTGTCATACCTCATCATGAAATACAAAATAAATCAATCTTTGTGTTCTTTGTCTACACATTGGTAGCAAGCAACTCAGTGGTTCTACATACTGAGGAGGAGACCCTTCGTAAGACCTGAGCTTTGTGTGTGTGTGTGTGTGTGTGTGTGTGTGTGTGTGTGTGTGTGTGTGTGTGTGTGTGTGTGTGTGTGTGTGTGTGTGTGTGTGTGTGTGTGTGTGTGTGTGTGTGTGGGAAACAGCCCCAGACCACGAGTCCTCTGTGTTGCGTAGAAATACATTGTGTGCTCGTACAGTACATCAGGAAGTACAGTTAGTATAGTAGAGGTCAGTGCTGCTTGCAAGAATCTACATACCATGAAATCCTTTTCGAAATGGAATAACTACGTCAATGCATGAACTCAATAAGTGATCTTCTTAGAGAACATCGTGTCACCACAGCATGTTGTGTTAACAGGTGGAGCCAGCATGCTATCACTCACTGCAGCCGTTAGTTCTTTCTGACCTTCCACCTATAGAATGTTACTGCTCTGTTCTTTATTCGATTACATGGACTGCCGTTAATATTCATAAGAAACGAGTAAAATAGAAGGGAGTAGAAAAAAATAGAATTGGAGTAAACTATTTGATAGAAGTAAGATCTCCTTTGGCAGATTGTCCCAGAGCTTGAAGTCTCAGTCACCCCTGGTCTTTAGCCTTGACGGTGGAATAGCTTAAATGGTTCTGCTGGAGGATTTCAGATTTAACAGTCCAATAATGTAGCCAGGCGCCAGGCTTTGTAAAGTGGCTACAACAGGTTTAATGTCATTCCTTCATGTAGTTTTAGTAAAAAGCCTTGCAGCTGAGGTTTGCAGAGCCTGTAGCCTGCCCAAAGCTTTTTGATTAAAACAGGTGAAAATAGCATTGTAGTAATTAAGTTGGAATGGAATGAAGACATGTATAACAGTTTTAGTGTCTTTAAAAGTGAACATACAATTATTTGTTCTTATGTTGATCGTAACAACAGTTTAGTGACATGGTGACTATAGTTTAAAGGAGATATATACTCATTTCCAGGTTAATAGCTGTATTGTGTGTTTCAATTAAAGCATGTTTGCATGCTTTAATGTAAAAAAAACAAAAACAAACACATTGTTTTTCTCATACTGTCTATCTGAATATACCTATCTGAAACGCTCCGTTTCAAGCCCCCCTCCCGAAAAGCCCAGTCTTCTCGGATTGGCTTGTGAGAAAAATATGGGGCACCTTTGCAAAGGTAGTTCTCAAGCTGTGGGTGGAGATACTCAGATGGGGAGCGGAATATTCTAACGAGCCTGCATGTGACATAAGAAAGGGAGCTACATTTGAATGGCTTGTTGAATCCCACAATAAAACAGCTGGGTCTTTTTTTCAAAGTTTGTGGGTTGTTAGGCACTCCAGATACCCAAATGTATGTGCACAAGCACTAGAATACTGAGTTTTTTATGATGAGTCCTCTTTAACTTGGAATCCAATAGAAGACCGATATTACACAAAATCACCCACTTTTGTAGGCAACACAGCATAAACGCTGTTGTAGAGCTGATTAGTGGATACATCAATTTGCTGATCGTCAGAAAATTGTGTGACTTGATACTAAAATTAATCTGAAATCTAGACAATTTTTTGGACAAAAGTAGCAATTTAAAGACTCTGCCTTGTGTTTCCATTATAGTGTGAAGGGTATTTTCTTATTTTCTAACATTTTATAGACCAAACGATTGATTATTGGCATATTAATTGATAATGAAAATAATCATCATGTTGTACCTCTACTCAGTAGTTTATTTTAAATTCATTCTGGGGTGCACTGAAGTGGTATGAGTATGAGATTGATGCAACAAAATACTACAAAATAATACTAAAATCAACGTTGAATGATTCAGATGCAGAGCCTTTGTCATTGTATCCACTGTGTGTTTATCCAAAGTTCTACCTGGCCCACTTTAATTCAGATCTTAAAGTCATTTGGTTTGTGACCAGCCAGGGGCAATCTCCTTTCCCCTGCAATCGATAGCCACACATTACACCGTTCTCTGCCTCCAAATGAGAAAACTTTGTTGTTGTTGTTGTTGTTGTTTATAAAGCTGAGAGGGAGAGCAATTAGCATGCTTCAGAGGTGGAAATTAAGTTTGAAGTTTGAAAGTTGAAAAAAAAAATCAGACGAGTGGCAGTTGCCGCAGTGCCTAACAAGCCCCTCTCATTAAGGATGATGCATTTATTAATTAAAGCAGAGGCGATTATTTACCTGACTGGCTTTCTGTGGGAAGTGTAGAGGGAGAAGTAATGGTTATGGAGGTGAGCCGACGGCAAACTAATTCAATTTCACTTTTATTGGTTTGTTTGTTTCCCCTTAGACATTTTTATTTTTTTGTATAGCATTTGCTGAATGACTATGAAAAGTAAAAGCAATGGGATCTTAAGTGTAGAGAGAGAGAGAGAGAGAGAGAGAGAGAGAGAGAGAGAGAGAGAGAGAGAGAGAGAGAGAGAGAGAGAGAGTGTTCCTCGTGCAATGTTGCCACTGTGTTTTTTCCCCCCATGGCTCCATTACCATTTCATTGATTCATGGTTATGGGTTAGCTGTCTTTTCTAGCAAAATTATGTTTGCCTAAAAACAATTATCAAACAAAAAAAGCCACACCACAAGTTTGTTTCCAAGTGAGTGCATTGTGTGCTTGTGGGTGGGTGTGTGTATTTTGGAAGACAACAACAGACTTTATCCCTTAGGAGAAGGGAACTAAATCAACAGGGCGCTGTTGTCACATTTGCGTACACACACAGTCCTACACAGAGGGTATGGAAGCCAATTGTTATAGTGGGCGGTGTGACATAGCCTTTATTATAGTATTTAATTATAATGAAAAGCCTTCATCTACAGTAATTTGTCCTGTACTTTGGACTTAGATATGTCTGTTCATTTACAGTTAGTCATTGAATACTAATGGAATTTTGTAGTGTGATGCAGAATGAAATAGCATGGGAGCCTCAGATTTAAAACATACTGAGTTAGTGCAACAGTCTGCTCACTTATTTTGATTAATCTCTAAACTTGTGTTTATGATGTGAAAGGATTTCTGGGCACATGCTGGAACCAAACATAAATTGCCTACCACTGCTTTAAAAATATGAAATGACAATGTTCTTTGGTCCTAATCTATCATGCTGTTCACATTGTGCCTTTTTTCTTCCTTTCCTTCTTCCTTCCATTTAAGACATACTGTAGTTATTTCATAACATCATTTTCATATTGTGGTGTTTGTTGTTTAGAAGATTGATAATCAGCAAACACGCTTTTTTATAGACAGTCATGAGACTATAAGTTCAAGGAAAAGTGGGAATTTTTTTAATCTTAAATGAAAAATCATGTTACTGACCTTCCTCCTTACCTGTATTGTGTGTTCACTGTATTACAAGCAGAATGCCAAAACTAGAACCTCAACAGTAAAATGTCCTAGTCTTGCGGATTATATTTATCTGTGTTACAGTAACCTGTATTCTTGCATTTAGAAACATTCTGCTTAAAAAATAATTTGGAACGAGTGTGCAATGTTCTTTCTATGGAGTCAAAGGCTCGCATTAGATACAGATTCAGACTACTTCTCTAAATGGGCCCCTCTCATAGTGCGCCTGACAGTTGCTAAGCACATATCTCAGTAAGAAGAGCCTTTTAGCTGCCTAAGTCCAAGTCAATACCACCCCCACAAATATTGGCAAACAAGAACAAATGTATCAGCTGTAATGAAAGTTTTTTTATTCCAAATCCAACCAATAGGAATGGACGTTAGGACAAGACAATGATTCATCTGTTTGTCTGCCTCTATAATTCACAACCTTATCTTTGTCTTCCTGTCCATGTCCTCCTTCTAATTCCTGTTATTTTATGTTTGGTACTTGAAAACTAAAGCTGAGTGGTGGTGTCAGAAGACTAGGAAGCTAATGTTTGAATTTGATTTAATTCTTGCATTTTCACGTGAGTGAAATAGATTTTTGCTTTTTTCACAATATTTTAGCTAACCTAATGGGCAAATTTATTTAGTACAAATACATCGTTACTGTATTTAAGTACATTTTTCACGTATCTGTACTTTACTTAAGTACAATCAATAGTGCATACTTTTGACTTTTACATTTTGCAGCAATTATCTATACTTTCTACTCCACCACAATTCTACAACGTTCCGTTACATTTTCGTTACATTTCAGATCAGTTTTCCCCCCTGACAAAACGTCTTCCTGACCATCACACGTTTGCAGTCCGCAGGGAAGCCTTCAGCAGCGGCCTTCCAGCTCCTGGTGCCGCTCGCGATATTACAAATCCCACTCTGGCCACGCCAAGACCCGCCCTTCAATAGCATTTATTGGCCAGGCGCGTACCACTCCTGTTACTAACGCTGCTCCTGTTACTACCGCTGCTCCTGTTACTACCGCTGCTCCTGTTACTACCGCTGCTCCTGTTACTACCGCTGCTCCTGTTACTGCTGCTGCTCCTGTTACTGCTGCTGCTCCTGTTACTACCGCTGCTCCTGTTACTACCGCTGCTCCTGTTACTACCGCTGCTCCTGTTACTACCGCTGCTCCTGTTACTACTGCTGCTCCTGTTACTACCGCTGCTCCTGTTACTGCCGCTGCTCCTGTTACTACCGCTGCTCCTGTTACTACCGCTGCTCCTGTTACTACCGCTGCTCCTGTTACTGCTGCTGCTCCTGTTACTACCGCTGCTCCTGTTACTACCGCTGCTCCTGTTACTGCCGCTGCTCCTGTTACTGCTGCTGCTCCTGTTACTGCTGCTGCTCCTGTTACTACCGCTGCTCCTGTTACTACCGCTGCTCTTGTTACTACCGCTGCTCCTGTTACTGCTGCTGCTCCTGTTACTACCGCTGCTCCTGTTACTAACGCTGCTCCTGTTACTAACGCTGCTCCTGTTACTACTGCTGCTCCTGTTACTACTGCTGCTCCTGTTACTGCTGCTGCTCCTGTTACTACTCCTGTTACTACCGCTGCTCCTGTTACTACTGCTGCTGCTCCTGTTACTACTGCTGCTCCTGTTACTGCTGCTGCTCCTGTTACTGCTGCTGCTCCTGTTACTGCTGCTGCTCCTGTTACTACTGCTGCTCCTGTTACTACCGCTGCTCCTGTTACTACTGCTGCTCCTGTTACTACCGCTGCTCCTGTTACTGCTGCTGCTCCTGTTACTGCTGCTGCTCCTGTTACTACCGCTGCTCCTGTTACTGCTGCTGCTCCTGTTACTACCGCTGCTCCTGTTACTGCTGCTGCTCTTGTTACTGCTGCTGCCCCTGTTACTACTGCTGCTCCTGTTACTACCGCTGCTCCTGTTACTGCCACTGCTCTTGTTACTACCGCTGCTCTTGTTACTACCGCTGCTCTTGTTACTACCGCTGCTCCTGTTACTGCTGCTGCTCCTGTTACTACTGCTGCTCCTGTTACTACCGCTGCTCTTGTTACTACCGCTGCTCCTGTTACTACCGCTGCTCTTGTTACTGCTGCTGCCCCTGTTACTACCGCTGCTCCTGTTACTACCGCTGCTCTTGTTACTACCGCTGCTCTTGTTACTGCTGCTGCTCCTGTTACTACCGCTGCTCTTGTTACTACCGCTGCTCCTGTTACTACCGCTGCTCTTGTTACTGCTGCTGCCCCTGTTACTACCGCTGCTCTTGTTACTACCGCTGCTCCTGTTACTACCGCTGCTCCTGTTACTACCGCTGCTCCTGTTACTACCGCTGCTCCTGTTACTACCGCTGCTCTTGTTACTACCGCTGCTCCTGTTACTTCTGCTGCTCCTGTTACTACCGCTGCTCTTGTTACTACCGCTGCTCTTGTTACTGCTGCTGCTCCTGTTACTGCCGCTGCTCTTGTTACTACCGCTGCTCCTGTTACTACCGCTGCTCTTGTTACTACCGCTGCTCCTGTTACTACCGCTGCTCTTGTTACTACCGCTGCTCTTGTTACTACCGCTGCTCTTGTTACTGCTGCTACCCCTGTTACTACCGCTGCTCTTGTTACTACCGCTGCTCCTGTTACTACTGCTGCTCCTGTTACTACTGCTGCTCCTGTTACTGCTGCTGCTCCTGTTACTACCGCTGCTCCTGTTACTACTGCTGCTCCTGTTACTACTGCTGCTCCTGTTACTGCTGCTGCTCCTGTTACTACCACGGCTGCTCCTGTTACTACTGCTGCTCCTGTTACTACTGCTGCTCCTGTTACTACCACGGCTGCTCCTGTTACTACTGCTGCTCCTGTTACTACTGCTGCTCCTGTTACTACTGCTGCTCCTGTTACTACCACGGCTGCTCCTGTTACTGCTGCTGCTCCTGTTACTGCTGCTGCTCCTGTTACTGCCGCTGCTCCTGTTACTGCTGCTGCTCCTGTTACTGCTGCTGCTCCTGTTACTGCCGCTGCTCCTGTTACTGCTGCTGCTCCTGTTACTACTGCTGCTCTTGTTACTACCGCTGCTCCTGTTACTGCTGCTGCTCCTGTTACTACCACGGCTGCTCCTGTTACTGCCGCTGCTCCTGTTACTGCTGCTGCTCCTGTTACTACTGCTGCTCCTGTTACTGCCGCTGCTCCTGTTACTACTGCTGCTCCTGTTACTACTGCTGCTCCTGTTACTACCGCTGCTCCTGTTACTACTGCTGCTCCTGTTACTGCCGCTGCTCCTGTTACTGCTGCTGCTCCTGTTACTGCTGCTGCTCCTGTTACTACCGCTGCTCCTGTTACTGCCGCTGCTCCTGTTACTGCTGCTGCTCCTGTTACTACTGCTGCTCCTGTTACTGCTCCTGATACTGCTGCTGCTCCTGTTACTACTGCTGCTCCTGTTACTGCTGCTGCTCCTGTTACTACCGCTGCTCCTGTTACTACCGCTGCTCCTGTTACTGCTGCTGCTCCTGATACTACCGCTGCTCCTGTTACTGCTGCTGCTCCTGATACTACCGCTGCTCCTGTTACTACTGCTGCTCCTGTTACTGCTGCTGCTCCTGTTACTGCTGCTGCTCCTGTTACTACCGCTGCTCCTGTTACTACCGCTGCTCCTGTTACTGCCGCTGCTCCTGTTACTGCTGCTGCTCCTGTTACTGCTGCTGCTCCTGTTACTGCCGCTGCTCCCGATACTCTGCTTGGTCATATGTGAAGCATCCGTTCACATAGGGTTAATATACAACCTGTATATCTATCTTAAAAACACTCCCGGTCCTCCTCAGCTGTGAAGCCACGTACTTGTTGTCCAAGCCCGTGTGTTCTCGCTAAATAAATGTGTGAAGCATTCACTGTCCCGTGGGAAATAATGCAAAGTAGAGATTCATGCAGATCACCCTGACAGATCACCCAGAATTGTAAGTCAGAATGTAAACTGGGCCACAGATGGTAAGCACAATTATATTAACCTAAAACTAACTTGAAATGAGAGAAAGGAAAAAGAGACGAGGATAACTAGCCAGTGGAGAACGAGTGTGTGCGTCATGGATGTATTAAGAGAACGTGTGCGTCCTTGAGAACTGTAAGTCTCATAACTTATGTTGTCAGTTCATTGTTAGCTGGTGATTTCATTGTTTGTGTTCTTCACCTGCTAGCTAGGTTGCACGTGGCTGTTGATTCGATTTAATGGCGATTGTTGAACGCCCATGCTCACGTTTGTATTTTATGTGCATTATTTACATGCTACATTAGTTACACTGCATTAAGATAATGTAATTAGTGGATTTATTGTTATTATTTGCTAGCCTATATATAATTCCTATACATTGCGTATGGTAGCCTTTACAATGTTATTTATTTACAGCATTTGACCGGCATAAAATCGGCATATGTCAGACTGACTGGCCGGTCGCCGGTAATAGCCGATCACATGAAAATCGGCCAATTCTGGTCACCAGCCGGTCAATCGGTGCATCTCTAGTACATACCTATATAATTGTGTCAATTGGTGTTTATTCTCTTGGAAATGTATGATCTGCATGTCTTTGGACTGTTGGAAGAAACCCACACAGAAACAGTGAGAACATGCAAACTCCAAGGCTCAGAATTGGGATTTGTGGGTTTGGGGAAAAAAAAAACGTCCACTCCTGATACTGCATGGCAGTGTGAGAGTGTGTGTGTCCAGCCAGCTGCTCCCTGCAGTCCTTTATTTTCCAGAAGATCTAAAGTTCTTTCCGTCTAATGAAGCTTTGAAATCAGACTCAACAGTTTCCAACCAGACAGGCAGAAGGTTTTTATTTACTAACTCAATATTCCATTTCTCTTACACTCACATAAAGACATGAACGCATGCAGGAATAAGTTAAGAGCCTGGCAAAAGGTTGAGTGTGAAAGGTTGGTCTCAAACATGATATGCTTATGTCATTTCATGCATAGCAACAACTTTTTTAAAATATGTATGATAGATGGCTGAATTGAACTTGTCTACATTAAACATTTGATAAATATGTACAGTACCTTTGTGATTGTTATTGATAAATAAGTTATCCATGGCACCATAATCTTTAGTTCACCCTCTCTTTTTCTATGGGTTGCAAAAATGGAATTTCAGTAGCAGCCCTTTTTTCTCTGCTTTCCTCTACAGATAATCATGGGCAGGTAGCATTTAAAAGCAGGCGTCGCTCTTACCTTCAACAAATAACGTCAGGAAAAACATCTGGAATAAATTCAGTTTGGTTGTTATTGGTGGTAATGATCAAAAAATGGCAAAATGCTCCTGGACATAAAACTGGCAGAATTGCTCATCTGTACCGCCTCCAGATGTTGCCCATACACGGTTATAAGAGGATCTTGTATCATATCCTGTTGATCAAGACTGAATTCCCTGTACTATCAGAACTATGTCCGGTCCTGTGCTGTATGTAGACTGCTGTGCATGCCCTTGTTTGTGTGTCTGCCACTTTGTTTTTACTGTAAGTGTATTTATTGTGTGTGTGTGTGTGTGTGTGTGTGTGTGTGTGTGTGTGTGTGTGTGTGTGTGTGTGTTTCTGGAATTTCTCTTTGTCTTTTGGTTCAAGGTTTCAATCCTCTGAACGGGGTCCAATATTCTCTTTAACCTTGTCACTGTAACCACCAAGAGACAGGCAAGCCAATGTCTGATTTACAGTACGATTTGGGAAAAACCCATCATGTGATTCCCATAACCTTTCTTATTTTTATCTTACCCTTTTTGCCCATTTTAAACTTACTACTGTAAAATATCTTCCCTTTGCTCACTTTCATCCAGTTGTCTGACACCTCTCTTTGAATATGGATTGCATTTGTTGGTAATTTAGCCCACCTTACCTTTTAAAGACATTATAAAGGCTCCAACAATTGTGTCCCTGTATAGTGAGACATTTTAATTCCCACAACTTCCCTTTTAATGATTTTTAGAAAACATAGCTTCAGAATAAGTTTAAATAGGTCAGAAATACTGGGTCACAGACAGTGTTGCCCTGGGCAAAGACAGAGAGTTTTTTTTTTACAATGATAACACAAGTTAGTATCACATTATGTGTGTATGTGGGTACATTAGTCATGAGTATCACCAACAGAGACCCATGACTAACAATGAACTCAGTTTTTTCATCCTGTAGAAGCAGAATAAAACATTGCCACTGTATAGAATATCCTTCTATTTGGAGTGCATGGTGAATTAAGGTCAGGTCTCTGATTCTTCAGGGGATACTTTTTCCCAATATTTCTCTCACACAGAGACATGGTCAACTGGATTCATTGTGTTGCTTATGTTTGACCATGAATAGATTAATTACTTTTTTTCTTTGTTTTTGGGCTTTTCTGCCTTTATTTGATAGGACAGCTAGGTGAGAAAGGGGAGAGACAACAGGTTGGAATCAAACCCTGGACCTCTGCATCGAGGCATAAACTTCTCAGTATATGTGCGCCTGCTCTACCCACTGATCAACCCGGCCACGATTAATTACTTTTTACAGTGGAAAAAGTTTACAGTAAGCTTGCATTCATTCCCTGCACATATACTCTACAGTGCAGTTGGTATACGATGCAAATATTAGAACAGTGTTGTGATTTTCATTGATTTAGATCATGCACATAGGATTTTACTAATGGTAACCTTTGTTTATTGCCAAACAGTGAACCAGGCTTTTTTATTGGCAAAGTCAGGCACCTGGCCTCAATTCAACTCAGCATGTGTTTCACTTAATGAAGACTTGAAAACTACAAGTAAAAATCCCCAAAACTACCAAGAACTAAAAAAGGCTTCAGTACAGGATTATTGTAGCATCACGAGGATGTTAGTGTCTACTGATATTAATGGGTTGTAGACTTCAGCCAGATGTTAACTAAGGGGTATTTAAAAATGGCTAAGATTTTTGCAGTTTTGATTAATGAGTAGAGTAGAGTATTAGCCCATATACTTTTCTGACCAAGCTGGTTGTAGTTGGTAGTGTGCATGATCTACCTTTACAGGTAATAATTCCAATAACATGTTCTGCTTGAATAAAATGTCTTCTGTCATTAGAGTGCTATAAATTATACATGCATATATACGGCAAACCTCGAAAATGAGACATTTTGTCCATACCGTTGAGTCATACTCGGCAGACTTTTGTATTTGTATTTATAGCCATGCTGGGGCAAACAAAACCCCTTTGCCCACCCTCTCTCTGCACTCTCTCTGTCTCTCACAAACACACACAACATACACACAAACACTTTTCTTTGCAACCCCTAAACTGTTCATGTGATTTCAGCTATTATAAAATAGAAATAGCCGAGCTACCTTGGGTGTTTTATAGGTGGACACGCGGGGATTCAAACCCCAACTCTCTATAAGTAGAAAGGGACAGCAGTAAACCTTGAAACTGAGTGTAGCTCTTTGTTATAACAGACAGGGTTAAGAGAGCTGTTTGTGCTCCACATCAAACTGTTTTTCAACTCCCTCTCAATCCATTTTCTCTCCTTGGTTCATGTTCTTTCAGCCTTTTGTCCCTCTATTAACCTCTCTGTCGCCCATTCCTCACTCTCCAATAAGAGGTACATCATTATTTTTCTATTAAATATGACATTGGAGATTAACCCTATGGGGCTTACAATGTTGTATACAACACCAAATTATACATTATTATTATGTTAAATTCAATATCTCCAAATCAATGCAGTTTAGAGACTTCTTTTTGCATCTGTGGCAATTAATCAAGGTCACCGAAACTTTGTAATTCAGCCTGGAACTGCAGTGTCTTATTGGAACCTTTGTACAATAAATTCAAAATAACAAATCCAAAATGCAGTGGAGTGAGTGCGTCGCCCAATCCGTCTTCCTGACTGTGGTCACACACATGTAAATACTGTGTGTTCTGAGCAAGTGCAATGAAAAGCAGAATTTGAGAAATCAAGAGAGAGAAGGAAAACAAATGAAGAGTTTTGTTCTTCAACATGCTGACTGTGCCAAGTAAGACCATATTTCTCCAGTCTTGATTATTAATGCCAGCTCTGGGTGAACGTATAAATCCACAGGAATATTCTGTTCCACATTACCCAACCAAAGACGGCACTGTTGGCAGCACACACACACACACACACACACACACACACACACACACACACACACACACACACACACACACACACACACACACACACACACACACAGCACACTCACAGACTGCATTTCTAATCTGATGATTTGAAGGGGATGCATTTTAAATGGGAATTATATGTAATTTATTGCTAATTCAGCCCCCTCCAAACACACACACACACACACACACACATTTAAATCATTTATTTATGTCCACATAAAGAAAAATAGTACAGGGACACAAATAATACCGATGCCATACAATACATACACAAACTCATGGACCAGTGACACGCAGCAAATCTTCACAATATCACTTAACAAGCACAATACTCACTTCTTAAGGATATAAGTAGCACAATACTCAGTTCTTACGGGTATAAGTATCACAATACTCACTTATTAAGGCTATAAGTAGCACAATACTCACTTCTTAAGGATATAAGTAGCACAATACTCAGTTCTTAAGGGTATAAGTATCACAATACTCAGTTCTTAAGAATATAAGTATCACAATACTCAGTTCTTAAGGCTATAAGTAGCACAATACTCACTTCTTAAGGCTATAAGTAGCACAATACTCAGTTCTTAAGGGTATAAGTAGCACAATACTCAGTTCTTAAGGATATAAGTATCACAATACTCAGTTCTTAAGGGTATAAGTATCACAATACTCAGTTCTTAAGAATATAAGTAGCAACGTCTCCGCCAATAATAGCAGATATGGCACAGTACTTTGCAAGTTGTTTAGCCCTCTTTTTGGCCATCCCAAGTTGTTGCAGCCCTCTTACTACCAACCTGTGTGTGTTTCCTAGGCTACCAAATATGAAAACTAGTAGCTTGCACCTATAGCCTAGCTCTGAGATGGTGTTTAGGAGTGGTTGGTATTTAACTACATTTGTGTAGAAAGACTCCTCCATGCTGGAATCAAAGCTGCAGCCTACCTCCAAAATGTACACCTCACTGGACTCCTCATTGATAATAACAACATCTGGTGTATTGGCAACCAGATGTAAGAAAGTACTAGAGGTACTACTGCATTGCTGAAACATGGATGGTTTTACCTGAGAATGTTTGTACATTCTTACTGAGAGAGGGAAATGGTTTGATATGTTTTTCACTGTGAGGTCTACTATTCTGTCATGACGTGCTATGTACATTCCTTTGTAGGCATGGCAGCCATTTAGGATGTGTGACAGTGTTTCAGTGATCTGTTCTGAGGTGTGATGAAGGCAATGAGGGACCTGAGCTGTGGGAAACCAGATAGAGAGGTTGAGTCTAGTAGGAAGGACTTGTAATCTGGCTTACACTGTGAATGTGAGAATGTCCTCATTGAGTGCAGTGTTCTTGAGGAATGAGTGAGACACAGAGTGATCAGCAAAAGGAAGACATGTAAGTTTTCCCTGAAGATTCAGTCCGGTCCAGTGTTCTTGTTGTTGATGTTGGTGTAAGTCCATAAGAGTTCGCCGGGCACCTGCCGATGTTAGCAGGTGGCTGTGACCACCATATGTGGCTGTTGCCTTGACGACAGTGAGAGGGTCAGTTATAATATCCTCTGAGACCATCACAGTCCCAGAGTCAGACCGCATCCACTCCAGTGACACTCCTGTTAGAATACAGAGGTCATTCAGATCTGGCCAGTCCGACCAGACCCCAAAACCAGCAGAGTGGGTAACCAGCAGAGAAGTTTTCTACTGTTTTTTCTTTTGAAATCCGCATGCTGGTGTAAATCCACTCTGTTTGGTACTCCCAGTCCCCCTTCCCACTGGGGGTGAAAGATGATGTCACGGGTGCTGTGTGTGTTGTACAATAAATTCAAAATAACAAATCCAAAATGCAGTGGAGTGAGTGCGTCGCCCAATCCGTCTTCCTGACTGTGGTCACACACATGTAAATACTGTGTGTTCTGAGCAAGTGCAATGAAAAGCAGAATTTGAGAAATCAAGAGAGAGAAGGAAAACAAATGAAGAGTTTTGTTCTTCAACATGCTGACTGTGCCAAGTAAGACCATATTTCTCCAGTCTTGATTATTAATGCCAGCTCTGGGTGAACGTATAAATCCACAGGAATATTCTGTTCCACATTACCCAACCAAAGACGGCACTGTTGGCAGCACACACACACACACACACACACACACACACACACACACACACACACACACACACACACAGCACACTCATAGACTGCATTTCTAATCTGATGATTTGAAGGGGATGCATTTTAAATGGGATTTGTATGTAATTTCTTGCTAATTCAGGGGGCCCCCACACACACACACACACACACACACACAAACATGTGCATACTTACAAATAGCAAATCAAAAGTTCAAACATGACACAGACGACCAGTCTTAGCCAGCCAGCATGCTAACACATGCAGTACATGAACACACTTAAAACACACGTGCATATTTGCACACCCAAACGCACACTCACACATACACTGCCAAGTTCAAGCACTAAACCACAGGTTTTCTCATGGAAAAAACGGATTGCTCTGACCATATTCTCTCCGTTTTCCTCTCTGTCTGATCGCAGCCTTAGTGTAATTAACTTATATTTAACTAGCAGCTCAATTGCATGCGTGAGACTTTTCTAAGCTAAGCATTCAGGCTATTTATTTACTCTGCTGACAGATTTGACTTTGAATTAAATCACATTGCAAATGTTACTCATTGCTCAAATTGGATAAGGTTTAGTGTTTGGTATCTCTGGGTGAATTTATCATCTGACAAATCAGCATTATTCCAGAAACAGCAGGGTCAAACCTGCACTCCCTTGTTGGCTTCAGTGAATACAAGAATGACTGACTGGATGAAGACCTGAATGCTAATAAAGTGAGCAGAGATCTGAATGACTAAGATAAGCTAGTTTGCAAAGGTTATGTGTCGCAGGAATGACACGGACAGAATCACCCTGAGAAACACACACATACACATTTGCATGCAAAGACATGTACATACTACACACGTGTACATAGTCATGCATCTGCAGACAAATACATACTTTGCAGTCAGACGGTGGAGTTTCCTGTGTGATCATGGGGTTGAGCTCAACGCTGTTTCTCACTCTGGCCTTATAAGGACAAGTAGAGCATTGGAACGGTACAAATGTGCTGAATCTAATGGAACAGAAAGGAAACTGGGCTTATACTGATGGTCCAGAACAACTGCAAGATGAAGAGAAAGAGGGATCAGGATAGAGAAAATGAGAAGGGAGAGGGGAAAAAGCAAATTCTAAGCAATTAGGGAGCAGATATTCTATATTTGACAAGTTTTCCTTTTTAGTGTGGACTTTGTATTGTCCATTGTATGAAGTTCTTTCAAATGAAAATGCTCTACATAACATGAAAATAAGGGAACTCACTCCTAAACATTCTTTCATGTTCTTTTATTATTGCCTTTATTACCTTTACCTCCCTACCTCTCTTTTTCATCTCTATCCCACTGGTGTGTGTGTGTGTGTGTGTGTGTGTGTGTGTGTGTGTGTGTGTGTGTGTGTGTGTGTGTGTGTGTGTGTGTGTGTGTTCTTGTTTAACTATATTTGTGGGGTCCAAAAACCAGGAATACAGTATACTTGTGGGGTCCGGACAACTTTGTGGGGCCAAAATGCTGGACCCCACAAGGTTAAAGGTCTGTTTGAGGGTTAAGACTTGATTTTAGGGTTAGAATTAGGTTATGGTTAGGGTGAGGGTAAGGGTTAAGGTTAGGCATTTAGTTGTGATGGTTAAGGTTAGGGTAAGTGGCTAGGGAATGCATTATGTCAATGACGGGTCCCCACAAAGATAGTGAAACGCACTGTGTGTGTGTGTGTGTGTGTGTGTGTGTGTGTGTGTGTGTGTGTGTGTGTGTGTGTGTGTGTGTGTGTGAGCACGCCCAGCAGCAGGTCAGGAGGTTGTTATCCCCAAGTCAGACCAGATGCGATCATTGCCAACTCAGTGGACCCAGACACATAGCTGCATCTACTGGGACTAGCGTAGACATACTGAGACACACACTACAGATATGATATACGTACATCCACTCACTGTCTCAGTCAATAATAGAGATACTCTTATTTTCAGACATTTATTGTTCCTCTGTCTCCCCTACATTTTTTTCTGTCTCTTTTCAGTCCCCCTGGACCTCTGTATTATTGAGCTAAACTCTCTCTCTCACACTCACACACACACACACACACACACTCAGTCATGAGGTAATCTTCGGCAAGGTTCAGTGGTTATGACTGACTGGAGCAATTAACAACTGACTCATCGTCAGAGCTTTGGAGCCATTAACAGTTAAATCATTCACACCAACCGAATAAGATTGTGTGTGTGTGTGTGTCATTGTCTTTTGAAAGCCAATTCCCTCTGCTCAACTCCGCATGCTTCTTTTGTTATTCCTTTCTTGCAGTATTACACCTGATTCAATTGAAGTTGTGGTGATTAATAAATACTCTCTCGGACAATCACATCACAGGTCACATAATTCTGAAAAAGCTGTCCCAATCGCAGGGAAGCAATACGACAGCTCAAAAGGAAAGACGAAGGAAATTGTATTGTTGCTAGGAGAACAGCTGTTTATTTATTTTTATCATAAAACTCCATAAAGAAATAGTATTAAACCTGATATTTACCCAAGAACAAAAAAGCAGTTCATCTTTGATTCCTTTGTTTAAAATGGCCATGCTTCATCTATATGTGTCTAGTCAAGGTCCATTACAGTATACATTTTTCAACACATAAACAATGGCTATTGCTCCCAGAGATCCAAGCCCTGCATGTGTTTTCATCTGGTATATTCAGCCAAGGGCCATATCAATATCACATGCAGAAATAGAAATGATCCTTTAATCTAGCGTGAAAGCTTCTCTTGTTGCAGTGCTGTTGGCAGAAACGGTTGAAATAATACAGTTTACTCTGTAGAGGTCACTTGTGGTTGTGGCCATGGTTGTGAGTTTAGATTGGTGTGTGTGTGTGTGTGTGTGTGTGTGTGTGTGTGTGTGTGTGTGTGTGTGTGTGTGTGTGTGTGTGTGTGTGTGTGTGTGTGTGTGTGTGTGTGTGTGTGTGTGTGTGTGTGTGTGTGTGTGTGTGTGTGTGTGTGTGTGTTGTTCCCTTCAGGCACAGCTTATGCATCTTGATGTTGTTACATCTTATCAAATCTTGAGTTCTATTAGGCTCTCAGGACTTCTATTTAGGCTTTGAGAAAGATGCCAAAAACCAAACACACACACACACACACACACACACACACACCAACACCCACACTCTCATCCAGGTATGTGTGTAAAGAGTGATGAGTTTTGGTCCAGCGGAGAGTGTTATCACCACTGGCCACTGCACTGTGGACAGGACAGATAGCCAACTGCCATGCATATTTGTGTGTGTGTGTGTGTGTGTGTGTGTGTGTGTGTGTATACACATATTTTTCTAGATTGTTGGCTCAGCTGTGTTGTCAAGGACACACACCTAAGTGACAAATATGTGTACCTGTGAGCACACTGTATAGCGAGGATAACGTGTGTGTGTGTGTGTGTGTGTGTGTGTGTGTCTGTGTGTGTGTTATTTGGAGATTTTCAGTGATTCTTAAAGAAGCCCTTGAGTTTCTGAGAGAAATTTCTGACGTTGAAATATGGTGAGTCATCTGGTAGATAAGAAATACTGAGAGATGGAGAGGAAAGGACGGGAGATTGAGAGTCATACACTAGTGAGTGTCAGTGAGTTTCCCAAAAAGAGCATTTTTTAAAGAAGTCTAGATGTCTAAAGAGACTGAGTGAGGTAGTGGGAGATATCACCTGAAAGTCATATGGAGTAAATAGAGTGTGCTGCAAAGCCAGGGGGAGGATGTTGAGGAGCTGTTAAATACTTGGAAGCTGCATTACTGTAGGTATAGTTTTTTATGTATAAAGCTGTGTATTCTGTGGTTCTGTTTCATAATTCAAAACCAACACTAGAGAAACTTTACGTTTTTCACACTTTCTTCTCCATCTTATCATTTCACTTGCATTCAGCTTTTGAAAACTGATTGTACATCTGGTCTGAAGTATGCGTGAGGTGCACACATTCTCATTGCACATTCTTCTTTTATAAATATCTCCACCCCAAGATTTTTTGGTAAAAATGCCTTAAAACCTTCTTGTTCCTTTCACTGTTGTTTACCTGGGAGCCATATGTGAAGTTATGTCGTGTAGATTTTATGTTTTACATTGTCCCATAGGATAATGTGAGTGTGTAGGTTGACTGCCTTTATGAATTAGCCCAGTGGTGACCTGCCCATGGCGTACCCTGCCAGTTGGGATCAGCGACACTGTACAAGATCAAGGGGTATAGAAAATGCTTGGATAGAATTGGGAGATAATGCCCAGTTTATTTCAAGTGTAGGTCATGGATAAGGGTGCTCCGATCAGGATTTTGGGGGCCGATCACCGATTGTTGGGAGTAGTATCGACCGATGCAGATCACCGATCACCGGGTCTATTTAAAACCTTCTATTTATCATGTCATATATTTATCATATATTAATTTTAATATTCTTAACTACAATGTATAAGAATTAAAATTAACAGAAGATAATGTTTTGTGAATTGTCAACGGTTTACTTTTATTGACAGGAAACGTTCAACATTCCACTTCCTCTGTTAGAAACAAACAGCTTAGAGCTTAACATAGAGCTAAAGCCTTATTCGGAATAAATTAAAAAAACACTGTCAGTGTGTTCTTCAGTGTGTTCCAGCAGGGTGGGGACACTTACATTTTTTACCAGCCACTTTTTCCAGAATTCAAATTTATAAAAGAAAGTGCACTATCATATTTTAAATTGCTTTATTAAATTATTTTTTTATTATTAATACAATTTATTTGTTATGTGTCTGTAGCTTGTTGATCTTTACATTGTTAGTTAATTTCCTATCCTGGCCTGGGACACATTCATACGGTTTGATAAAGGACTTATTGGACTTTAACTTATCATTGATCTACAATAACGAGTGTAGCTCATGGATGTATTAAGTGTAGCTGTCCTCAATTTAGGTCATCCTGTACGACTCCTCTCCAGTTTTTCCTGCATCCACCGTGTGTGTGTGTGTGTGTGTGTGTGTGTGTGTGTGTGTGTGTGTGTGTGTGTGTGTGTGTGTGTGTGTGTGTGTGTGTGTGTGTGTGTGTGTGTGTGTGTGTGTCATCAGTGCGGGGTAGAACTGAGCAGCAGAGAGCCAACAGGATTAAAACAGCAGCAGCTTTCAAACGACTTCAACATCGTTCCAGTCTACACTGACGTTAAAATGTCTACAGGCTGGCAGGACGGTCTGAAATGTTTTGCACGGTCTTTCGCTGTACGTTTTGTCAATGCGCAACTTGTTCGAAAAGTACCGTATCTTTTTCTTTACTTCGCCCTCAACAGCTTGTACACCCATAGCTACTGCTGACTCCGCGGCGGGCCTCTTAACACCGGGGATATGTCGCCACATTTTTTAACAGATAATTTTCCTTTCGTCTGTACCTCAGCTCAGCTAGCTAGCTACATGGCGTCCCGGACTAGCGCTGAAAACTAGCTACTCGACTATGTGTGGTCAAAGCCCCGGCTGTGAACGGTTTCATTTCCTGTAAGTTCTTCACAATAAAAGTCCACCGTTATTTTGGTATTTGAATGTTTTTATTATGAAGCAGCAAAATCCGGAAATGTTGGGGATTCATTAGCAGTAACGTAACGCGACTCCTATAAGCATTGTTACTTAGCAACAGCATTCTTTGACAAAAACTGTCCAATCCATTACAAGGATACAAGGCTAGCTAATTTCCCACCCTGGTTCCGAGGCACTTTTTTTGACCAACTCGGGAAGACTGATCAGTCCAACTGCTTTTTCTGCCAACGGTCAGCCGTCTGGTTGGTGTGTAACTTAGCTGCATATAGAACATTTTCTCACGAGTAGTGCGTCATCTGATCGGCCTTTATGGAGACCACCGATCAAACTATTTAAAGCTTTTATCGGCCGATAACGATCGGTGCCCGATCAATCGGAGCACCCTTAGTCATGGATCATAATGTTGTTACGTTTGATCAAACCTAAATTTATATTTAGCTCTCATGACTTCTATTCACACTTTGAGAAAGATGGCAACAGGCAAACATACACACACGGACAGTTTTTTCTAGGTGGGTACGTATTTTGTGATGTCTTGTTTTGTGTAGATTTAACACCGCTGGATGCTGCATGTTTGCCTACAGGTGAATGCATTCATACAAACATACCACTTTTTGTTGTTGTAACTATTACATTTTTCAGTACACATTTGATTTATGTATTACTTTTCTCTTGTTTTTCTCTGTCGGTACAGATTAGCTTTCCTGCCATGCCGATAAAGCAAACATAAATTACAGTTGAGAGAGAAAGTGTTATCTTTAAACATGGGGAAGAGTGCATGTCAGGGCAAGATTCAGTAAGCGTTGCACAGAAATAAAAAAAAAAAAAAAAAAAAAGGAAACTCAAGTCACATGCTGAGATATTGAGAGAGGGGGATCTTATGTAAGTGTGGCATTTCAATACAGCTGTCCAAAATGCTGACTGAAAGGAAGTCAGTTTTGCTTAATGTTTTTTTGTGATAAAAAAATAGACATATTGCTAAAATGTCGGGGAAAGTTTCACTCCAACTCAGTGTAACTAGTGAGGCAAGGAAAGCTTTTCAAGTTTCACTCTGGTCTGCATTTTGTGGTATTTTTTCTTTTTAGCCTTTCAACCCAGTAACAATCTGGGTTGGTCTTTTAATACTGAAACCGTTTGCCAACTTTACTTTGGACTGCTCTTCTTTAAATCAGGACAGTAAAATGTTTGCCTGCCTTAGTGTTTTTTATTAGTATTAAAGTGAAGCAGAGGTAGACTGAAAGTGATTAGGAAAAAAGTAATTTGAGTTGGAGCTGAACCCTCTGCTATGGTTAACACATCCGTAACCTAAAGCTAGCTACTTAGCTATAACTAGTTATATACTTAGCTATAACTAGTTATAGCTAAGTTATAACTATAGTTATAGCTGTTAAGAAATCAAGAATAGGTAGTTTCCATCTTAAAATCTGGCAGGTTTACAGTCTAGTTTCCATTTTATTTCTGCTACTAGCATTGTAATTCTCCCATTGGTCGCTTTTTAATGGAGATATTTGTCTCCAACTGCTAACTCAAAACTAGCCAACCTCTTCAGTGAAGATGTCTCAATAGTGTTAGGGAATTCAGGCCAAGTCCCAAACACACACACTCACACTCACACACTCTTTCCACCTCCCTCTTCGCTCCCTCTCTGTCCTCCCATCTGTGAGTTCAGATGAACAGAAGTCTCCCGTGGCTTTTCATTGGCCGAGCTCCACACTAAGAGGCGAGCTAATTGGCCAGCTGGGGCCCAGCCGGTTGTTGGAGGCAGGGCATTGGCCGATACAAGGGTCAAGTGACATGTCATTGGTCAGATTTGCTGATAACCTGGCAGCACTTCAGGTTTCCCTCTTGAGAAAAGCCTGGTGAGAAGAAAAGAAAAACGGGGAAAGACCATTGAACATAATTTGGCAATAGCTTTTCTGAAAAATTGATAGTTTTCTGATTAATTGACAGCTTTTTAGTGATGTGAAAAGTGTGTATTTGTGGGAGTTGCAAGTGTAATTGTAGTTCTTATGTAAATTTTCAAATAACCCTCAATCATGAGGTCCCAAATTGTTGGAGGCACTGTGTCACCTTCAGCTTTACCAATATATCAATTCTAACAGGCAAGAAGTCACAGCCAACGGGCTACCATGACAAGCATGAGTGTGTGTGCATGCTTGTGTGTTTCATCTGTTGCTTTCACACTAAACTGAGACAAGATATTGATAATGAACAGCACTGAATGAGGTTCTCTTGTTTTCCCCTCTTCAGTTAGCTTTCTGCCTCTATGTGAGGCTGTTCACCTTCTCCACCCCCTCCATTCTTTGCCTATTCTTTCAGGGTCTCATATTTATTATAAAATGAAATATATTTTCTAATTTCACGCATAAAGCAACAGCTGTACTGCTTAGTTAAGGTTAGAGAATGGTCCCATGTTGACAGTTGGTAGGAGATGAGATACAAACAGTTTTGTTCATCCCAATCTTCTCCTTCTGAGGTTCTTTGGCACTACGTCACACTACAAACCTCCACCTTTGCTTCTAAAGCCTGCTACACACCGAACCGATAATCGGCCGTCAGACAGTCTGGTGAGGTCAGTGACTCGAGTCTGTTCGGTGTGTTCCGTGCCATCGTCTGTCCGAGGGGCCATCGGCCTTCATTTTGGCCGATTTGACATGTATAATCGGCGGGGCGGGCACTGCCGGCAGTCAGACTCAAATGACCCATCTGATTGGTAGAGTGCTAACCTGGAAATGGGGAGCGGAATGAGCGTGACTAGAGTCTCTAAATCTGACGAAAATCTTGAAAATGAAAAAAAAAATGAAGACAAGATTCAGCAACTGCATGGCCTATTTCTCACAGTTTCGGTGAACTATTTTAGTACAATATGAGATCGTATTCTGAACAAGTCACCATGACAGTCTGTCTTTGAATTTCCAGAGAAACCAGACCCCCGTGATGCGTTCGTCCAATCAGCTGCCGGTTTTCATTTTTGGGCGACAATACAGATTAGCGCCGCCTGCTGTTATGGAGACGTATTACGTCTCGTCGCTTTGGTGTGGTCCAAGGCAATTTTTTGACCAACTCGGGGAGACTGATCAGTCCTACTGCCTTTTCTGCCGAGGGTCGGCCATCTGTTCTGTCTGTCTGGGCCTTAAGACAACAGTCAGCATTAACAAAGCCACAGGAGGTCCTTGCCAGGAAGAACAGTCTTCACAGTCAGAGAAAGAGAGACACAATCTCTCTTTCATTGTAGGTTAATATCTACCCACCTCCACCTTTTTATTAAGTAGCAGAGTGAGCTAATCCAGAGGAAATGAGAGGTTGAGGTTAGTCACCAAGGATTAGTCTGGTTCCAGGACATCAAACATTCCATTCCCACCCAGGAGATAATCATAGACAGGTTAGCCAGGAAATTAAGTGACTGCCTTTCAGAGGGTCTCTAATCCCTGTCTCGCTCTCTCCTTACATTTCTCTTTCTTTCCCCACCCATCCTGCTTTCTCTAATTCGGTCCTCCTCCCCCTTTCTCCCCCACCTGGACCAGAGCTAAGTCTACGTCCTGACCAATCTGCAACAGACTGCTTGTGTCTGCAAGAAAACTTCCATCTCCGTTTCTCGGAGGGTATTTGATAGATGACACTACCCTCCCTTGTTCTGAAGGTAATATCTGACCCTGCAGCCAAGTCAGAGCTTTTAAACAAATTGGAAACTGCTCAGTGAGGTTTCTCATGTCTTTGTCAGGATTTTAGGAATATTGTGCGTATAACATGCAGTAATTTGCCATAAGGATATGGTTTTCCTACTGTGTATGCGTATCATCCCATCGTATCAGCCCAACCATATCAAATACACTGTGAAATAGGTAAAGTATGCCTTTCAGTAGGGTCAAGCAAGCATTTTCTGCTCATTTTCTGGAAAAGTTACTAGACAAGAGAAAGTTTCTCAGGGGTCATGCAATATACTGTAGGTCTGAAAAGACTTTAACGGCTTCATAGTTGTGTGTATTTGTGTGCATTTCTTTTCATGCAACACCCCCTGAAAGAACAACTCACGGTGTGTCTGTGTGTGCGTATATGTGTACATATCTGTTCATGGATTCAGGTCCACATATCGAACAAAAGCTCAGCGTAGCAAGTGGATTTCTGCCTCCTTCCACTTCATGTCATCCAGCACAAAAGCAAATATTGCCTCCATTTTCCACACTTCTTTGTCCATTTTTTTCTCTTTTTTCTCATGCCTAGTGTCCCTCATATACACAGTCATACTCACCACATAAACAAATCTCGCACACATACAGTATATACAAAATAGTCTATATTGGATTAACACACTTTTGTTATTGTTATTTCATATTTTAACATATGTTTTATATATATATATATATATATATTAGGGCTGTCAGCGTTAACGCGTTAATCGCGATGCGATTAAGGGCCGAAGCGATGCGATTCATTTTTTTTTTATCGCATAAATCGCATGTCAGCATTTATTAATTTATTTTACACATCACTCAGCTTTGTGTCGCGCCCAACAGGCTACTATTTTGACCCTTTGCAGCACCGTTACTTATCATTAAGCTGCCACTTCCTCGTAACACATCCTGCTGCTGCAGGCTGCAGGCATGATGGAGAAAGACCGCAGCAATGAAATCCTGAATGACGCTTTTTATTTTTTCAAAACTCCCGGACGGCTCGTAGGCAAGTCGAAAGCCATATGCACATTGTGTAAAGCCAGTGGAACTGCTGCAAGGTGCTGCAAACGCTGTCTCATTAACCGGTGATCACTGGACGTCAGTGAGTAATCAACATTATTTAGGAGTTACTAAACACTATATTGACTCTAGTAAGGATAGGGATTTTTAGTGTTTTAGTTAGGTACTTGGAGGAATTGTGCAATAATGACAGATTCACACATTTTTCTTTTGTTTACACAGTAAATAAATAATTACAAATCTTAAAATCAAGTTCATAAAGTAACTTTCTTTGCATTCATTTGATTCCCAATCATGATACACTGGTAAAAATTGCTTTCGGTTTTTAATATGTACTTAAAAACTGTTCTGAAATGCAAAATAATAGTATTTTAATCATGTGATAAAATATACTATAGAACTTCAGTGATTAATCGCGATAAAAAAAAAAAAATCGCCCTTATATATATATTTAGTAATATACATTACATACAACTTTAATAAGGATGTCTTTTTCATTACATGAAAGTATAACACATTGACCTCATTTATATTTCTGTTTACACATGATTGATGTAAAAATTCCAGACATAATTAGGTGTGTGTAATGTTAGTCATTGTAATAAAATACCTGTCTCATACATTTGGGAGTGATACCCAATGCAGATTAAGCTTTTATAGAATCTACCTGAACTGAAATTTGACTCTGGAGGGAATGGATGGATGACAGGAGAAGCAGAGAAGAACACAGTTTGACACAGGGAGACAAGAGGAGAAAAGAGGTCAAGACTTCCATGAGATTAGAAGAGATACAAAAAGAAAAATAGAGGAAATAGAGGATAGAATCAAAAGAAGGCCCGGCCATCAATTCCCCCCGACTGGTGCCAATCATCTGAAAGAGGAAGAAAGTGTGTGAGGGAGAAAGTGTCACTTTCATCCTATTACAGTTCCATCTAACCTGCCACTGTAGCCACCTGCTCCCGCTGTCACACACACACACACACACACACACACACACATTTTGCACTAGCACATGCATACATTCACTTTCACACACACGCACACATTAGAAAGGTGGCTGTTGCTGCTCTTATGTGATTATGGTCTTATGCTAAGTCCTGCTCCTGAGATATCATAGAGAAATAAATAAATAAATACTAGAATCCACAAATGAAAACCCAGCAGAGATTTTCTACCTAAGGCGCTGACTTTATAAAAAATGGCAGAGGGAGTAGAAATTTACCCTGCTCTCATCTCTGCTGTCTCTGTCCTCTTGCCCATCATCTGTACGTCTCTGTCCGGTAAATTGTCTCCCCTTTAACCCCTACCTCTTTTCAGCACCCCCTCCACACTTCTCTCTCTCTCTCTCTCTCTCTCTCTCTCTCTCTCTCTCTCTCTCTCTCTTCCACTCCCTCAGTCTTCCTTGGAATTCACCTTTCTTTGTTCCCCCCTAATCCTCAAAGGGTAACTTTTTTAAGTCAGGAAGTTGGGGTAGAAAGAAGGAGTGAGAGACACAGATGGAGAGTGGGGGGGTAGAGGTAGACGGATATACTATCTGGGTGGTAGGGAGGGGGCTTAGAGGAAACCAAATTATCTTACTTCACTTTTTCCAGCACCCCTTTTCCTCATCCTTCTCTCTGTCCCTCTATATATGCCCTCACCCCTGACTCGCTATTTCTCTCTCTCTGTCCCCTTATCAACTCCCCACCTTGCACTTTCAAGGACAAGCTTAACTGTTAAGAACACTAAGGCTTAGATAGACTTGTGTGTGTGAATGTGTGTTGGTTTTAAATGTACGTGTACAGTTTGTGTGTGTGTGTGTGTGTGTTCAGTCTTTTATTTGATATTTTTACTGCATGTATAATATATATTTATGTCACCGAATGGATGTGTACTCGGTAGGGTGTGTGCACAGCTGAATACTGTGTGTGTGTGGTTTTGTGTGTATTGCGCCAAAGGCTTTGCAGCAGAGAATAATCCTATCCTCTCTGCTATCGCCTTACCTTCCTTCTTACTATCATTTATTTATCCCAATCTCTTTCTCTCTCTCTTAACTCACTTGTCATTTTCCCTATTCTCTCTCTCTCTCGCTCTATCTCTCTCTCTCTCTCTCTCTCTCTCTCTCTCTCTCTCTCTCTCTCTCTCTCTCTCTCTCTTTCTTTGATTCATTTCTACCCCTCACTTTCCTCACTCTTTCTTCCTGAAATATATAAGTATATAAACTCACAAAAATAGCAGCATTTCGAACTGAAAAAGTTCACTGCTAGCTCTTTTTTTTACTGTTCAGGATCAGATGTTTTAGTCACTGTGTGGCTGTGTGCATTTTATTAATTTAGGTGTGGCAAAAAAATCTCGTAACATATTCTCATATATGGGGACTCAATTCCTATTTGGGAACAAAAACGTAGTCCTTGTTAGGGTTGGGTTTAGGCAGGTAGTAGTTATTGTTAAGGTTAAGTCTCCAGGGAAAAATGCCATGTCCTCCGTAGTGACAAAAACAAGTTTGTGTGTGTCAGCTTGTGTGTAGCTGTCTGCTGCAACAGTGTTGGGATTATCACCTGCCTGATAGCTTTTAAATGCCTTTTTTTTTTTCTTTTTTTTTTAATAAAGGAAATAATTTGATTGATAGCTCAACGTACTGATATGCATACATACAAACAAACACAGAAACCTAACTCCCTCATAAACCTGCACTAAATAAACAGGATACGCTTTGCATTAAGTAGTATTAATCACTGTATTCATGGGAGACGCTCTAAGCTGCGTGCTTTGGGGGAAATTGACCTTCTGTGGTCTTAATTGTACGAGAGGCTCAACAGCGCTGTGACATTTAACTGTGCTCCAGTCTTAATTCTTAGCCCTTTATTCTAGTGCTCTGTTGACCTTTCAGCAGGAAGAGCTTTGTGAATAAAGATGACTGTTGCTTCTTTGGCGTTGTAAACAAATAAGCAAATTTGCCCATGATTTTTTTTTTATTCTTTCACACTCTTCCTCTGCACACATTTCACTTTTAACTTTTGAACTTCCATCACTCTTTTGAGCGTAGCTCTCTGTGTCTCTTAGCAGGGCCGAGTGAGATTTTACAGCCCAATAGTACAAAGTGACCAAAATGGTGTGTGTCTGCAGAGGTTTCACGGGGTGCTTGATCAAAAGCAATGACTCGGCGATAACTTTGCCAGGTGCTGAGATTTTTGTTTTTGAAACTTAACTCCCCAGCCCACAGCTTTTACTGTGTTTTGTAAACACACACAGAAACACCACCCACTTAAACGCATTTTTATTTTCTCAAAGACGGATCACAATGTTACAAGCAGGTCATAACTGTGCCACATATTTTGTAGTAAAGCTAAGAGAAGAAAACTCAAAGCATTATTATTATAACTCAATTGTTAAGCGTAACTTTCCTTAGGAATTCTGATCAAGCTCATGTAGGGGATAGATATACTGTATTTTTGGTTTTGTATTTCCCCTGAAAGAAATACTTTGGCTTATTTGCTTCCTGGCAGAGTGATGGATGAGGAAATCGAAACCACTCTCCTGTCCGTATGTTAAATATGAAACTACAACCAGCAGCCAGTTATTTTAGCTTAGCATAAATACTGGAAATAGGGGGAAACAGCTAGCCTGGATCTGTCCAAAGGCAGTCTATATCCACGACGTTCCACTTCCGGGATTGCCCCGGTGCCACCGGAAATTCCGCTGGATGTTCCTCTTTTCAGCTGGATGTCCGTCACCTTCCTCTTTCTTTGTGTTAGCATTCTAAACTCCAGTGGATTTCTGAGGACTATGGTTAACTGTTCCTCAGATCTCTGCAGGGTAAATCCAGACCGCTAGCTAGACTATCTGTCCAATCTGAGTTTTCTGGTTTTATGTTTTTGTTTAAAACAACTTTTGAACGTACACGTTCCACCAAAACAAGTTCCTTCCCGAGGCTATTTTGCAGAGGCACTGTTCCTCCGTGCGGCGCATAGCGCCGCCCATGATGATTGTGATTGGTTTAAAGAAATACCAATAAACCAGAGTACGTTTTTCTCCCATCCCAGAATGCTGTGTGGATGCTAGACCTTCCTCCGCAGCGCTGTGGAGGAAGGTCTGGCAAAGCGAGACTTGTCCAAACAAAACAAAATCTGCCTACAAGCACATCTAAAGCTCTAAATTAATATGTTCTATCTCTTTTGTTTAATACATAGAAAAAACAAATTGCAATAACAATTGCCCATTTTATGTTTTTTTATTTGTGCAAATCTAACTGAGCTTTGTCGACTGTCTCCTGTGTAAATGATGTACTATGGAAAGGCCTCGCTACAATAGCTGTGTGTGCAGAGGTGAACATGTGAATGTAAATAAGCATGTTCTTGTGAGTGTACTTGTCTACTCTTTTTCCTTTATTGCCTCTTTATTAAGAAGCTGTAGTAATTAGCCTGTGAAAATGGATGGCTTTTCAACAGCAGTTGCAATTACTGCTTTCTCGAGAATGAATGAATGGATGGATGGATGGGCAGAGGGATGGCATCTAGTATTAAATGCATGGATGGAGAGTTAAAGAATAAATAAATAAAGCCTTTGATGGAGGGCAGGGGTGAATGAACGCAAGGAAGTCTGCATGGTTGGGGAGAAGTAGGGGGATGGAAACATGGAGTGTAGGAGGAAGTACAAGGTGAATGAGCTTGTTTTATCTTGTTTTGAGTGAAAGTGGATGACATCACAGGTAATTGCATGTGGTCAGGAAAGGTTATCAGCTAAATTTGATGTGAGTTTGGAATGGAAATGATGCAAACAAAATTACAAATTGGCATCTGGTACCAAAAAGCAAATTTGCTGTAAGATTTCTATTTGTGTACCATTTTAAAAGCTGAGTCATAACTGACTTTACACACAGACGACAGGTGTTAGATTTTTTTCTCCCTCACTAGAGGCTAAAATAACAAGATGCATTGATCTATCAAAGACACATAGAATGTGGCTGTGAAAAAAAGATTAAGTATGTGATTTTTTTGTGCATGGATTTCCTTTTTTCCTGAGTGTGTGTGCGTGTGTGTGTGTGCGCGTGTGTGTGTGCGTGTGTGCGTGTGCGCATATATTTTTCACTAGTAAATAAGTCCCAGGATTGATTTCCCCATGCACCACAGTGCATAATCACTGTAGCTTGTACTGCACTGCCAACTCCGTATCCATCTTCATCATGGTTTGCGTTGCTTTCATTTTGATCAGAAAGAAGATTGTGTCACTCATCTGACACATCTTTTATGTTTTGAGTACTCGTTCACTTTTTTTGTACGGATGTGCCCTGGGAGGGGCATTCACAATTTTGTTGTATTCATTGTAATATAATAACAATATGGCTTCTTATCTTGTCTCTTTGTTGAAGCGAGAGACTGGCTTGCTTTGTTTTTACTTTAAATGCTGATGATCTACATTGTCAAGTCCAAACAACTTGTAATCTTTATTTATGTCAAAGAATATACGTTTCTACACTGTACCGCAAGAATGGTTACTCATTGGGCCCTATCTTCCAACCGGTGCAGCGCAAACCCGACGTAAGTGTTCCATTTCCCGTCCAGCCCCTGCGTCGTTTAAATAGTAAATGCACCTGCGCCCATCTGTGCGCCCATGGGCGTGCTGGTCTTACAGGGAGGTGTGTTCAGGTGAATTCTTGGCGTATTGCTATTTTGAGGCAGCGGGAAGTGATCGCGCCATTGACCAACAAACACCTGGTCTAAAGTCAATAACGCAGCATTTCATTGTTATTTTAACAGCACATTAGTAAAATGTGTCTAGACTTGTGCACAGTGCGCACAGACTGGCCCTCATTTATCAACCTAACGGAGAAACCAGCGCAGATATGAGCGCAGAAATCCTCTTACGACAGGCTTCACGTGTGATTCATTAAACGTTCGTATCACACCAATCAGAGCCTAAGAATGGTCGTACATTGATACATGCAGCAGATGGAAACGATTGTAATTTAAATATCATGCCACAATATATTCTCAGTTTTGAGGCCTCTCCCCTACAATTTACAACACGGCGAGACGTAATCCGTCTGAGAAGCGGCACTTTTCAGAAGTGGAGATTGAAACTGATATGTAGATTGGCAGCCTGAAAACTGTTATTAAAGGCTGTAGAAAGAATGCGGAATGGAAAGAGATCACTGATTTGGTCAACAGTGTTGCCGTGGTAAATCGGACTCCAGCTAAAGTTTATTTAACTTATACATCTTTGATGTATGATATAGTCTTAATAGTAACATACAGGCTTATATTGCAATATCTTAGGCCTACATGGTGTAACTATATTTAAATAAACACACAGTAGTGGAGTTTATGCAGTGTCTTTTATTTTACTCGTGTTTTTTTCATGACTCAGAGCCAGGCAACAGCTGTGAGGGAGAGCGCGTGTGTCCGTCCCCCCCCCCCCCCCCCCCGTGCTGGACCACCACCCCGACCCTGTCTCCTGACAGCAGAGGTGCTAGAAAAACAAGCCGAAATAACTCGGTCAATGGCGGAAATAAATCCATCACTTGTGGCCATTAACGGCACTTTAAAAGAGAAACGAAAACCTGAAGAATAAATAAAAATGTTGTGCATCGTCATGTTTCCTGTATTGAGTATCATTGCCAAACATAACACTATACCTTTTTAAACATAACACTATACCTTTTAGAAGTGAGGAATAATATCCTGACTCCTTCGTATAGCCCCCAGTCAGGGCTGTGCTGGACACTGCTCTCTGGGCATCGGGTCATCTGGCTCCAGAACCCCACAGGCTAAAACAATGTTGCAGACTTTTTCTGGCGTGTATAGTAGGGTCCCCCCCCACCCCTCGCTGATGCAAGACAGAGCCCTCTGCCCTTAATCAATCCGATGGAGCGCTCCACCGTGGCCTGTGCGCGTACGTGTGCACAGTGCACTGTTGTACCGGCGCATAGAGGTCTTCTAAAAGAGCCAGATCTGCCATTGCTGATAAGTGATCAGCTGATGACTTCTCCTTCTCCTGTTAAACTGATTATATGCTGCACCGCAAGTCCACACGGACGTGAAAACTTGCGTACACAAGTTCAGACCAGACGTGAGATTTTATCACAGCCTACGCTCATGTTCAAATTGATAAATGCCTTGCATTGCGTAGGAATCAGCGAACACCGGTCCTACGCCTGTTTTAGGTCCTACGCACATTTCATAAATGAGGGCCACTGTGTTTGTTATACACACAGGGACGTGCAACAGCACACAAACAACAAGATTAAAAAATAAAAAATATTACAATGTGAAATAGTATTATGATATGATCTGCTCGCACACTTTCACTTCACTCACGAGCAGATCAGTTTCTTCTCCTGAAAATCTCTCCCTCCTGCTTAACAAATCCACCATCATAATAGTAATGCACCAAGGTACAAACGCGCCTGGCTTTTAAAGGGAATGGGAGATGATACTCTGATTGGTTTATTGCATGTTACACCCAAAACACACCTCTGATTAATGAAGACACTAAGTACAACCCTTTTGAAACATGCGCCCGGTGCATGGACTAGCAACAGTGGATTTGTTCGCACCAGGCGCTTCACGGCATGCACTTAGATCGTTAAAATAGGGCCCATTGTCTTTTGTTGTTCGCAGTTACAGTACAGACAAGTGTCTTCAGGTGGCCCTCCTCCAAATACACCCATCTACAACTTTGCTGGCTACACACACTAACATGCACAGGCGTTGGGCATTAGGTATATCACGGGCAGCAGATACGACACACACACACACGCGCGCGCACACACACAGATATTGCAGCCTCTTCAGAGCTGTGTTTTAATTGAGTCAGCCCAAAGTGCTGGCTGAGCAGAACGATATGACTGATACGGATTAGAACCAGCCTTCCCTTATTCATTGATTTTTACACGGGTGGGAGGCAGGGTGGGGGGCACGATGGAGGGATGACAGAAAGGAAGCAAAATCTTTTTCTATTGATTTACGGAAGGAGAAAAGGACATTGGTAGTGAGACAGATGGACTGAGAGTAAAAGAAACGTGTGGAAGGTAGGGATTGTAAGAGGGAACCCCCCCCCTCTCTCTCTATCAGTTGTGCAGAAGGAGCGAGGAAGAAGTAGAAGAAGGGAACAGAAGTGACTGATGGAGATTATGCAGTTCCTCTTTGTCATCATTGATTTTAGCAAGGGAAGAGGTAGCGAAAGACAATAGGAGACAGAATGTGGGATAAGGATGGAAGTAAATGGGAAGGGAACACATAGAGAGAGTAGTAAATTCAGCGATAAATGATGGATGGATGCATGGAAAGGAGATAGGAAGGTTGAGTAAGATAACAGAATGAAGGGTGTGGGAGGGAAAAAAAGCGATCTTAAGTAAGAGTGAAGATTTAACAGTACTCAGAGGAAGCCTTTATTTCACTTAAGGAGAGTTGGTTAATGAAGGGAAAAGATGGACATGGAGAGGGCGAGAGGATGGAAGGGGGAGGTGAGAAAGAGTCAGAAGGGGGGATGAAGAGGAAGAGAGAGATGATGACGACGTCTTGAAGGGGAGCATAAAAAGAGTTGAACAGAGAGATGGAAGAGAGAAAGAGACACTTCACATTTGGGCTAAGTAGTCTCGTTGAGACAGTATGCAGCTACCCAATGCTCCATGTCGATCTAAATCCCTTTGAAATCCTTGAAACAGCTCGAGTGAAAAGGATGGGACGCTTGAACCATTATGTGTGTGTGTCTGTGTGTAAGATAAAAAGGGAGAGAAAAAAAATATAAGATAGAGGGAGCCAGACTGTGTGTGTGTGTGTGTGTGTGTGTGTGTGTGTGTGTGTGTGTGTGTGTGTGTGTGTGTGTGTGTGTGTGCTGAAAGTGATGGGATGGTGTATTTTATGGGTAAATTAAAGGGTCTGTTGAAAGAAGAAAGATGAACCCCTCTTACAGTGTGTGTGCCTGTGCAAGTATGGAAGTATATTGACGACAAGAGAGTTGAGAGTGCACAAAACTCATTCAAGTGCCGCTCAGTCTGCATGTCAACATTTGAGATTCGTACAAGCAGAATGAGATTTGTACGTGAGAGGGGACAGAATTTTGAGCATACCAGATGATCTGAGCAGCAAGAGGATTTGTGTAACTACATTTGAGCCAGCAACAAAAAGCTGCTCGAGCTCACTTTTGCAAGTCTGAATCCTCTGAAACTCAAACTAAGAGCAAAGCGTCATCTGTTCCATTTCACCACGAAGTGAAGGTTCATCCTGTCAGACCCTTTCTTCTACTTAAAAGCTACTAAAAGCAGGGACAGTGGTGTTTATTTAACCACCAGATGGAAACAAGAGCAGTATTTGAGCTGAATCTCATTTCTCTGAAGTTGGCTGTATTATCCTGAAAATCAAAACACGTTGACTCTTACTGTAATGACTAAAATCACATTACAATTACACATCACAGTTTATTGGCAAATTATCTAGTTTTTAAGCCATCATGGCAGAGTAATTTTGAGAGTCAAATCAATTTAAAAGTATCTACTAGCTAATGCGTTGTGGCTGTGTTGGCTTCGTGTTAACATCTATTTGTAGTGTGATTTTCTGAACCTAATAAAGGATTTTCTTCTTTTTCCATTTTTATGAGTAATTTAAATGAGTTATTGTAATTATTATAACCATTATAAGAAAAACATTTATGAATGAAGCTCACTTCTGAGCAGAATTCGGCCCTCAGCAATGCAATGAGCCTGATATGGAATGGTTTACTGCAATCTGATGCAACTCCATGTCGGATTAAAAAAATAAATGGTTCAAACTAAAAAATAATAATGATGAAATCATGATGGTCGGAATCGGCGTGGAGCTAATCCAATATGTAGGTAAACTAGGTGACAGTAAGGGGATCACATGGACCGCCAGAATTTGGCTAAACTTCAATCTACAATGCGTATACACACACCCACAATAACTAAAATTGTACACTGAACAATAACGCATAAAGGCATATATGTATGTAAATCAAATGTCCTTAATAGCCATACAGTTGCTAATCGATCCTTGCAGCAACTTAGAGCTGGCTTTTTTTCCTTGTGTGGTATTTGAAAAAGACATGACCCTGTCATCCAGATGTGGGTTTGACCTGTTGCAGCTTGCTATTCAAAAATGTTTGGCAAGCATCCTCTTGAGATCTCAAGTGCTAAGAAGCTGCCAAAACAGCTAGAGAAAATTGAGAGAGCAGACTCAGAAACGAGAGCACGCTCAAATGTGATTTTGCTCCAACAAATCTGCTTCTGTGCACTCTCAAAGATTCACGTGACGACTGAGTAGAGCTCAGAATTTGTTTCGCGCTCTGACAAATCTTTTCTTGTCAATATACTTCCATATGTAAGTGTGTGTGTGTGTGTGTGTGTGTGTGTGTGTGTGTGTGTGTGTGTGTGTGTGTGTGTGTGTGTGTGTGTGTGTGTGTCACTTTCTGTGTGTGTGGTGTCTTCTCCCTCTCCCTTCAGTATCAGTTTCTTTTGCTTAATTTCCACGCTCTCCTCTCTGCCTCTCCTCTGCTTACTATGCCGTGAAATGCTTTTTCACCAGACCATTACCCCAACCAGTGCAGTGCACTGCACTGCCACAGCCCTGTCAGCGAGAGGGAGTGTGTTTAAATTTGTGCCTGCGTGTGTTAAGGCTGGGCAATATATCAATATTATATTGATATCATGATATGAGACTAGATATCGTCTTAGATTTTGGATATCGTAATATCGTTACATAACGTAAGTTTTGTCTTATTCCTGGTTGTAAAGGCCGCATTACAGTAAAGTGATGTCATTTTCTGAACTTACTTACTTGTTCTAGCTGTTCTCTTATTTGCCTTTTACCACTTAGTTATTGTATCCTCATGACTGATGGTTATTTATCTCAAATCGAAATGTGAAGATTAGGGCTGCAACAACGAATCGATAACATCGATAAAATTCGAATATTAAAAAAGTTGGCAACGAATTTCATTATCGATAAAAAAAATAAATTGAGTTGAGCGCAGAGCGGAGCAGCACGAAAGAAAGGAAAAAAGAGCGAGGAAATTGTGGACATTGTTCTGAAACACATGGCGGAGGCAGAGAAATCAGTACGACCTAAATCATCCAAGGTGTGGGAGCATTTCACACTAAATAAATCGAAAACGTGTTAATTGCAAGATAAGCAAAAGTGACATGGCATGGCACAGGCGCACCACGGTGATGCTTCAGCACCTAAAACGTAAACATGTTGGAGTCCTTGATGAGGAGGAAGGGAGTTCAACAGCAGGGTAAAGTCACTACAGAATCCTACGTTTGTTCCGTTTTGAACTAAGGAACCTAACGTCCCTCCAGGAGCTCTTCTGGTGCTGGTGTGGTGTTTACTTGTTATCCAGCTTCACAAGCTTGACGAGCTAGCGTTAGCTCGTTAATAGTAAACCAGGGGTGGTATAATTTGCAAGACTAAAGACACGTTTTTATTCACTCGCCTTTTTTGGCCCATTAATTTTTCAGTCTGTTGTCATGTATATATATTCTGTGCTTTGTCCCATATCAGTTATTGTTGGCAAATATATTTGTGTGTGTTGTACTTTTTAATTTCATTTTAAAGTTATTTTATAGCACTTGGTCATCTTAAGCTGGGTTTAAATTTGGTGTACAAATGAGCTTAACTTGCACTTACTACAATGATGGTAATAATTTAATGAATAAGCTTCAAATGAATGTGTGTGTGTGTGTGTGTGTGTGTGTGTGTGTGTGTGTGTGTGTGTGTGTGTGTGTGTGTGTGTGTGTGTGTGTGTGTGTGTGTGTGTGTGTGTGTGTGTGTGTGTGTGTGTGTTCTTGTTAAACTACATTTGTGGGGTCCAAAAATCGGGAGTCCAGTATACTTGTGGGGTCCGACCAGCCTTATGGGGCCAAAATGTTGGACCCCACCAGGTTAAAGGTCTGTTTGAGGGTTAAGACTTGGTTTTAGGATTAGGGTTAGAATTAGGTTATGGTTAGGGTGAGGGTAAGGGTTAAGGTTAGGCATTTAGTTGTGATGGTTAAGGTTAGGGTAAGGGGCTATGGAATGCATTATGTCAATGATGGGTCCCCACAAAGATAGTGAGACGCACTGTGTGTGTGTGTGTGTGTGTGTGTGTGTGTGTGTGTGTGTGTGTGTGTGTGTGTGTGTGTGTGTGTGTGTGTGTGTGTGTGTGTGTGTGTGTGTGTGTGTGTGTGTGTGTGTGTGTGTGTGCGCGTGCGTGCGTGTTGTCTGTATCTGCTCTTTGGGTTACTTACCTTTACACAACCATTAACTAAAACAACAAGTATGTATGTATGTATTGAGTTGATGTAAATTAATGCGTTTTTGTTTTTTTATCCGATTCATCAATTAATCGAAAAAATAATTGACAGATTAATCGATTATTAAAATAATCGTTAGTTGCAGCCCTAGTGAAGATATTTTGTTAAAGCACCAATTGTCAACCCTACAATATCGTCGCAATATCGACATTGAGGTCAAGAATATCGTGATATCTGATTTTCTCTATTTTGCCCAGCCCGTGTGTGTGTGTGTGTGTGTGTGTGTGTGTGTGTGTGTGTGTGTGTGTGTGTGTGTGTGTGTGTGTGTGTGTGTGTGTGTGTGTGTGTGTGTGTGTGTGTGTGTGTGTGTGTGTGTGTGTGTGTGTGTGCGCGCGCCTAGAGAGAGAGGGGATTGTGATTGGCTGCGTGCATGAGAGTGACTGTACATACATGTGTATGTATAGCTGCACTTGAAAGAAAAAGACTGTGCATGTTTTGTTTACTCTATGTGTGGAGAAGATGGATTGTGTGCACATATTGGTATGTGTGTGCATGTAACTGTGTGTGCATGTAACTGTGTGTGTGTGTGTGTGTGTGTGTGTGTGTGTGCGTGCATGCGCCTGCCTGCCTGCCTGTGAAGGAAAAAAGGTGTGTACAGTATGTCCCACGCAAGCTCAGCTGTCATAGTTTTTGCCCTGCACTGTACTCCTGTCACAGTTGTGAGTGCTGAGAGTCTACTAACATCTCACACACACACACACACACACACACACACACACTTGCACAGACAGTGGTAACAGGCGAGTCATTCTGCTCACTAACAAACTACTACCTACGCACATAGTTTTAACATCATGTTTAAATTGAGTCGTTTTTGTCCCTTTCACCTCTCCTCTCTGTCGTCCTCGTCTTCACCCCATGCACTCCCTTGTTTTATAATTCACCTCTCAATGGCTTCATAATATCCCTCCTTCTCTCTATATTGCTCTTCTTCATCCAAACTCATTTACTTCGCATTCGCTCTATCTCTCTTTCCTCCTTTCTTCTCCATCTAATGCCTTTTCATTCTTTCGCTCCACCTCTCTATTCCCGCCTAATATCCCGCTGTCTCTCTACCTGAGATATTGAAGCTATAAAGACAGGTGTTCAAAAGAAAGCAGGAGCTGCAAATCTGATTTATATGCCTCCTGGCATCATTCCCTGGAATGCAGAGAGAAGATGAGAGGCAGAGAGAGAAGAAAAATGCAGTGGTCTGTAATATCTAATTCTCTGCACCTTTTGCTTTGACAATATTATCTTTATTTGAGGAGAGAAGAAGAGCCTAGTTTACTATAAAACCTTCAACCTTTTCCCTTCACTACTTGGGACACACACAAGCACTTCACCCTCATGGTGCACACCCTACTTTGACGGAATATTATGGTTCCAAAATGTGCAGATGGTATACAATAATGTCCCTTCGGAGGTACAACAGTGTACTTAGAGAAATAGTTATGTGTTGTGCAAATGTATCTGATAGAGATGTGTGTTATCAACAAAAGCACCATTTTACAAGTGGCAAAGATGTGATAGACTCAATTTAATGGGCTATTTTAAGAGACTCTGCTTCACACAGACCCCAAAGAGATTGTATAATGCTGCTTTTAAGTATTGCTTTTATTGTTGCAGTTCAGCATGTATGCAGACTTCCAACACTCAATCACCTGAATCATATCTCACTCACTCACCCTACATTATGTTAGAGTCTCATTCACAATATTAAGTGGGTATTACAGATAAAATGGATTTGTGTGTGTGTGTGTGTGTGTGTGTGTGTGTGTGTGTGTGTGTGTGTGTGTGTGTGTGTGTGTGTGTGTGTGTGTGTGTGTGTGTGTGTGTGTGTGTGTGTGTGTGTGTGTGTGTGTGTGTGTGTGTGTGTGTGTGTGTGTGTGTGTGTGTGTTAATGGGGCTTGTTGACGTTTGGGGTTTAGTTGACTTCTTAAAGGAGCGCAGCGGCAGCTGGAATCTCCCTACTGAATAGGCTGGGATAATCTCAGGGGAAGCAGCTGTGTGTGTGTGTGTGTGTGTGTGTGTGTGTGTGTGTGTGTGTGTGTGTGTGTGTGTGTGTGTGTGTGTGTGTGTGTGTGTGTGTGTGTGTGTGTGTGTGTGTGTGTGTGTGTGTGTAAGAGGGAAAAAGAGAGGAGTGAGAATAAGTGGAGGAAGAGAAAATTAGATGTGAGGGTGAGAGAGAACCAGTGAAATGCTGAGTAAAAGAGGAAGTAGGAGATATTGAACTGTCAGCAGCTTGACTTAATCTTGTTTTTCTAAATATGAAGATGAGACTGCAGGACTGTGTGTGTGTGTGTGTGTGTGTGTGTGTGTGTGTGTGTGTGTGTGTGTGTGTGTGTGTGTGTGTGTGTGTGTGTGTGTGTGTGTGTGTGTGTGTGTGTGTGTGTGTGTGTGTGTGTGTGTGCGTGCGTGCGTGCGTGCGTGCGTGCGTGCGTGCGTGCGAATGAGCGAGACGACCATCCTGTTTCGAAGTAACCTAATCTAGGATGGAGGCCTCAACCTCTGTATCACAAACAGAATACACAGAAACACACTCACAAACACACATACAAGGAAAGGGGATTATGGTTATGCACTGCGCACGCTTAGGTTCCCAGTTATTACTATGTTGGGCAGGGAAATTTATAATTTTGCCTGTTTTTTTAAATACATCAAAATGTTGTTATTCAAGTCCACACACTCAAACTAAGAAATTGTCTCTCTTTACCAGATGCCAGGCAGAGGGACAGATCATCGGTTGGCACCACGTTATGAAGAGGTGGAACGTCAGTATGCCTCCTTACCAAGGTACGGCTTCTTCTCCTTCCCCTTGTATGAGGAGGTCCAAAAAGTAAATGTTTTACTGCAGGTATCACTCTTTTCTTCTTTTGTTCCTTTTCTCTTTGAAGCCGCTAATTAAATTTGTGTAGTCTGGATGTCTTTCTGAGAGTCTCTGGAGGCTTCAGTCTCAGCCCAGGAACTCACCTTATCCCCTCCCTGGGGATCACACG
Source organism: Zingel zingel (assembly GCA_023566125.1). NCBI lineage: Eukaryota > Metazoa > Chordata > Actinopteri > Perciformes > Percidae > Zingel > Zingel zingel. Next base: position 32,771,867 of record CM042327.1, on the reverse strand, counting down.
CTCAGACAGGGGTTGAAAACTGATCCCTGACTCCTAGATCTGCTCCCCCATCGAAACTTACTTTGCACAATCAGTAGTTTTTTAACGAGTGCGTTCTGTGGTGTATTTCTTTACTCTCTAACTTCAAACCTCAGCTATAATAGTTTGTTGTCCTTATGTTGTATTGAACTACAGAGGCAGCAAGTTTCAATACATTTTATTTTATTTTAACAACTGTCTTTTGTAAATAAAAAAAAAAAATCAACACAATTTCAAGAACTGCACAACATTATATTGCAAATACATTATTACAGCATGAGGAACTCATTGTCGATTTAGCTTATGTAATATAGTTTTCTTCTTTTTAAATCAGCAACATGAGCTGATGTCAGGCAGTAAGACACTTTTAATTTTCAGTGGGTCCTCACTGAACTGCATATTTTAAATGTGTTTGTATCCATCACAGGGCTGCTATTACAGGATTTTAAAGTGTATCACCATTGAAGGCGTTGTACAACATCATTCTTACATTGTAATCATAAGCTACTGTTTGTAAATGTATTTGATTGTTCAATTTTCCAATATCTTCTAGTGGAGTTTATCACCATCTGTTTCAGTCAGACTTAGCATCTCGCTCCCCTGTATTTTTTTTCTGTTTATTTAAACAGTTGAAAGCCAGTAGGCAGGTGAGTAGAGGAGACAGGAGAGACAACTCTGGTCAGACTTGACTGTCAAGTCTGGAACTTAACCACTCGACTATCTCTGTGCAGCATGTGTTAGCCTATTGCCCAGTGTATTTTGTTGTTACCCTCCCTGGACAGCATGAAATATCACTAACATTAGCCAGCACAACAACAATAACAGCATCCTGGGTATACTCATTAATTCATGAAGGATTCTTTCCATTTATTTCTCATGTGTTTTCAGATGTAACCAGATAAATACTCAGGTCCAGAACGGCCATAGTTCAAAAGTCTAAAAGTAGGTCTGAAATGTGCTTGTATAAAACCACAGCTGTTCACTGCCCATTTGAACATGTTAGTCTCAATGTGAAACATACTATATTTTACAACCATCATCAGTCACTCCTGGTCTTGCAGCATCTCATTTTTCATTTGCAACCTTTATACTTTCACTGCCTGAAAGGCCGCAACTTTAATTGTCTCTTTCTTTTCTTCACTCATTCACCATATTTTTTTCTTTTCCTCTACTTCCCTTTCTAAATTCCTTCTCCTCTCCTCCACAGTGTCTAATTTTTTTTTCATTTTAGTCCCATTATTTTTCAAAGATAAATAGTACACTGGTAATGTACTTAAATAAAGCCCCTTAACATGCCTGATATCACTGTACTGTAAACTCTTACTGTGTCTAAAAATAAACCGTATTCATGTGAAAATAGAAGTGTAAACTTTACCAGTACAAACTCCGAGAAGTTGTTGCGAGATTTTTTCTCACCTCATTTTATTTTGCCTCTAAGAACCAACACCTCATCAGACTAACAATCCAACAACAAATGTTTGTTTGTGTGTATATGTGTGAGCGAGAGCGAGAGAGAGAGAGAGAGAGAGAGAAAGTCAATGAGAGGAATGACAGACAGAAGTTTAGAACGTTAGAAACTTTATAGCCAGGTTCCCACCCCTGTTAAAATGTTGAGGGATGGCTATTTCACACCTCTTTCGTGTGTGTGTGTGTGTGTGTGTGTGTGTGTGTGTGTGTGTGTGTGTGTGTGTGTGTGTGTGTGTGTGTGTGTGTGTGTGTGAGAAAGAGAGAGAGAGAGAGATAGAGAGAGTGTCTTTGTGGGTGATGACTTTGGCAGATGGGAGCGAGAACAGTGATGATGGTTTTGAGGTCTGGCTGTGGTATCTGAAAAGCCTTGGGAAATTGGACACACACACACACACACTCACATACAGTACACCCTGTCTCTGTTTCCACTTTCAGACATGCTCTGTAATCCCAAAATGCTGTGCCAATTTTACATGTAGGCCTCGTGTTTGAAAAGGATCTGAGTTATTTTTCCATAAAAGTGACTCTGATAATGTGCCTTATTACAACCTGGTAACCGTTCTGAAACATTTGGTACACGGCTGAATTGTGATTTAAAACATTGACAATAACATAGCCTTCTCACATGGGATGATTTTGCATAGGAAGCTTTAAATGCTTTATAATTTAATCATCAGATTTGACTTTGAAGAAAGGAAGAAAGACACAAGCTAAACTATTTTTGTAAAAATGGCTGAATATTGGTCTGCCCTCTAAATTAGAGAACTGCTATCCCCTCGTGGATGGGCTAACCGTAAACAGCCATATAGATGCATGTACGTAATGCCTTGTAGTGCATAGTCGCACATGGCTGGTGCCAAATAGTATGCGAATATTGCACTTGTATCCATAACAGCCCCTCAGATTTGAGTCAATATAAGTTTTCCACAATGAACACACTAATCTGAAAGCCAAAAAAGCTGTTACTAAGACATACCCAGAAATGTCTCCCTACTGAGAGATTTGATGTCTGAAAGGGACTTATCTCTTTCTCCTTCTGTCTCCATTTAGCTTTCGCCCTGCCTCTGCATCTCTGTATACATGTTTCTCCTGCTGTCAATTAACTCAAGAGTTATTTCAGCATCTAGAGAGTCAGAGAAAGAGATCATGTTTGGAAACCACATCCAGCCTGTTGACCTTACCAAAACATATTATTTTGCCACCGGCCCAGAAATAGCAAGCAGGTCATGTGTATCTAATGTCTGCGTGCCTGTATACCTGTATGCATGTGTGGGAGGGACCTTGTTTGTGTATGTGTGTATTTGTGAGTGTGCGTTATTATTCAAAGTGAGTCCATAAATAGCTGTGGGGTTGCTTAGTCAGGTACTGTATGACTCGAAGTCAGTTAACTGGAACACTGGGTAAGGTGTGTGCTCACACTATCTCTGTGAGACAAGGTTTTGATGGCTCTAAAATTAAAACATGACCCAGCAGTGGATGATGTTTCCCTGCCTAAAGCACAAACACTACCTTACAAACTGTCAGCAAATGTCACTGTGTGAAATAAAGAGGAGTCTGTCGAGGGTATCTTGTGTATTTTGCTACTCTATAAAAAAATATTCAGTGTTTTAAATGGATCATAAAAAGATACACAGGCACTTATGTAACTTTCGGAGTAATCAAACGATTGATTTTAAACGTTGAAACCATTTTATGATACAAACTTTTAGCTGTTCTGTATGCTGGATCAAAATGATGCTAAAGTTTGATGTTATCTAATGGTAAATATTAATGCCTGTGTTATTTATTCAAGCGTTTCGCTCCAGGTGATTGTAGTCCATCAGCATCTTATTCTAACTCATTCAAATAATCAGTACCTCCCTTGCTCTTATATTCAGTACTATAGTCTTTGCTCAAAATTAATATAATAGCATTCTTAACTATCTTACTCTTATTTTTTTCTTTAGATCCTTAACATCATACCTTCTCTCCGTATTTCATCATTTTCCCATACTTCTCCCCCTCCATCTCACTTTCTCTCAGCCGTGTTATAATACCCAAACAAAGGACCCCTGTTGAGAGTACGTGTCCCTATTCCTCTACCCATTAGAGAACCATTTTTTAAACACTGGAGGACATTTGTTGAGGATTAAGACTAGAATTGTTGTGCTTCAAGAGCGGGGCATGAATTAAAGCTGCATATTTTCATTTTATTAGATAGTTAAGAGTGCCTAGAGTCTGACTCAAACAAAGAGAGAGAGGTGTCTGACATTTAGCGAACATTCCTGGCTGGAATCAAAACCTGGAAAGATGCTGATTTAGACCACTTACGATTTTGTTGTAACATTTGAGCATAAATGGATGCATGAAACACCTTTCCTTCAGTTAGTATGTACCCATGCTTATTGTGTGTGTGTGTGTGTGTGTGTGTGTGTGTGTGTGTGTGTGTGTGTGTGTGTGTGTGTGTGTGTGTGTGTGTGTGTGTGTGTGTGTGTGTGTGTTTGGTTATTCTGAGGTCAGTAGATGGCCATCAGTGTGTGTGTATGGCCAACATTAGCAGGTTGCGCCCCTACCATGTGTGCACCATTACTATCCCATTTACACATTCTCCCTTTCTCTGTCGCTTGCACACAACAAGCCTGTACTTCTATACTTTTGAGGACATTGACATAATGCATTCCCTTGCCCCTTACCCTAACCTAAACCTAATTCTAACCTGAACCTTAAAACCAACTGTGAACCCACAGGCCTTTAAGGTCTCTACAAAGGTAAGGACCAGCACAAGTGTGTATACACACACACACACACACACACACACACACACACACTTCGGCACACATGCTTGTTTTCTCCTATATTATTCTTTATACAACAAAAAACAAAGTCCAGAGAAAAAAAATGGGGGAGGGGGGACAGCTTTAACACCAGGCTTATCTTTACTCTTAACAATGTTAAATTGTGGCAGGAAAATATAAAGAAAGAAAGAAACTATATCCCTAAAAAAATCGGAGTGCAGTAACCACCATACTGGTGAATAATGACAAGTTGTGTTAACTCACGCATAGCATAAACTAATCCCATGTATTTGAGTTTTAAAGCACATAGGACTGAACTAAGTCAACTTTGATTAAAACATGAGTTTAATTTCCAAGGATCTCTGTTGATAACAGCGATCAGTTGTTTGAAACATAGCCATGACCCAATTGGATTAGCGAAACACCCTTACCCATTTGTCCTTGTTATTACTCTTATTGGATTAAACGAGCCAATCAGAATTGATGTTCAGGTTTCCAGGAAGGCTGTCACTTCCTCATTATGATGATAATTGGATGGTTAGTAATTAGAAAGCAGATGTTATATCCTGTGTCTCCTTGTGTCTCTTTTAGTTGCATTTCTTCATTTGTTTCCCTCTATTTTCTGCCTTTCGTCTTTCTCCCTATCAGCCCCTCCTCTTCTCCCTCTCATTCTCTCTGAACTTGGGGTGAAAAGGACATTGTTGAATATTGTTTCACTCTGCTGATGGGGGAATGTTTCTCACTTCTCTTTCTGTCTCTCTATCTCTCTTGAGAAGACCTCCCAACCAGGCCTCAGAGTTTCCCAGACCACTTTACAACTGCGGTACAATCCACCCCATTGTCCAGTTGTTTTTCTGTGTGTCTCTGGACTCATCGAGTCTCTGCTTGTTTGTTAGGCATGAAGGGGATACTAAGAAATACCTTGCCTCTCATAAACTCCTCCCCCCCTCTTTTCCCCTCTCTCTTTTTTCTCTCTTGACCCTATCTTGTTCTGAGCTTCTAGTGTTTCTGATGTGTTCACCCGTTGCTGCATTGAACAGTTCTAGTCACAGCTTTGATCTTGATCATGGACAAAAAGTTGAGTTACAACCCATAATGTGTTGCAGAACCATAGGACAAGAGTATGATATGCTTTCATGTGTCTGGACTTCGGGGTGAGGGAGGAAGTTTTTCTTTCAGGTCCCAGCCAGTGAATTTCCAACAGGTTGTTGCGGTATGCTGGGGTTGATCTGATGTTAAGTGATACTGTGATCATGTGGAGTGAAGGAGGTTTGCTACAAGTTGTGAAATGTACACACATACACATTGTGCACAGTGGCACAATAACACTCAGGAAGTGAAGCTTTCCCTTCGGTTGATTACTCATTCTGTACTTCGAAAATGTCCATCACATCTTGCTTGCTTTTTTTAAGGGCTGGCGTTGGTTTGACTTCACTTTATGGCAGTTAACTCATCACCAAAAATGTAGGAAACACATCAAGGAATGTTACATTATAATTTATGTCTGTCTAAAGAACAAGAAAATGGACCGCGGTTCCTACATTTCAACAGTTGCAGCATTGAAATGTTAACATCTGGCAGCAGCCTAATGACCTCTGCCATTTCTGTGCTGCTACAAGCTTCTTCTTTTTTTTTCAGGAATTCACAAAGTTCTATTGGAAAGTTAAATGATAATTACATGTTGTTTCTGCATGTATGCAAAGTTCTATCTCCCAGTTACATAAACTTTGAAAGACAACACGATGAGTGTGTGCAAAAATTTAGCTCATGTCAAATCCTTGGATACCAAATGGAACGCACCAGAAATTGTTATGATGATTTATGAATCTGTGGAAACAGGAAGCAGCTCATATTACTGCAACAGGCAGTGGTTTGACATTTAAATAAAGCAGTGAGGCTGCTGTGGTCAAGTTAGTGAAAAGATGGACACGTTTACCTTCAGCTCTGGTGTCCTACATTCACTACTAAAGTTGCAAATACACTTTATGTTTTCAGTGAAACTAAATGAACATAAGTCATTGAAGAGCAGTTATAGGTTCAACGTTGCTTGTGCATAGGTATAGTGCAAACCATAACTTTTTCTTACCACACAAACTGAAATTATGTGCATATGTCTGTGTGTCCGTGTCCCTCTTTAAAAGTCCTTTCATATGAATCCATGACCATACATAGTTTTTACAATCCCCCATCTCCCTGTTTCAAGCACTATTTGAGAACTCCTCTTCATGCACCAAATTAGAGGCTATTGAGGGATCGTAATTTTGTCAGCAATTTGTATCCTGTGGTCATGCACGGAGCAAAATGTCCCCAGCTTGAAACTATTACATCTTGCTGAGGGGGAACCTTATTGGCTCAAGATGTGAAATAATGGGGACTATTTGAATGGGATATGGTATTATCAGTAATGGATTTCATGATGTTTCAGGAACTTAGCCTCTATACTATAAGTGGTTATGTATGATACTGCCATTACCGTATGTCATCTTTAGTTTGAAGAATGTCAGCTAGTATAGATGGACATGGCCCATCCATGTACTTACTCACTGTGGAGAAAATGCAATGCCAGTGTGATCAATCTGTCTCTATGGCTGTTGATATTGGTTTGCACTAGGGGTGTTGAAATGAATCATTGCATCCATGCATCGCGATGTGGACGTGGATGATTCTGCGTCGATGCAGTGATAGACCATAATCGATTATTGCCTACTGCTGTTGCTGGCTGATTTTCCAGTCGCTACTTTTGTTTGGTTTTGCCTTGTGTCTGTTGTCTGCTGTGTTCAGACTTGTCCGCTACATTCAGGAAGTGTCTTTTTTTAAGAGCAGATGCAATAAAAATGGGAGTTCATATATATATCTGACTGCTTGAATTTGTTGATGAAAACCATGTGTAAGAATATATAATAAATTTGAGGAGTGATGCATTCTGATGTATCGGGATATCGAATGGTTGACAGGATAATCGTTTAACATAACGTTTGGTTTTATTTGAAGATGCCATTTTCTTTTTCTTTCATTTAAGCAGACAGAAGTAATACCTGTAAATATTTCCTTAACAGAAAATGCAATCTTGATCTAATATTTGCGATTTACACACATTTATGTCTTTACTTGCAGATTTTCTTCAGTCTTCTGGGACAGCTTTTTATTTTTAGTATTTAAAATTAATATTGTAATATGATAATAGGAATCCTTGTATTTAATTGCATATTGGAGAGACAATGTTACTATTTGTAAGAAAGTAGGACTCCATTGTTTCTAATCTGATAATATAGTAAGATTATAAATTTCAACTTTATTACTTTACTTCAGTTGATGGTGAGAGAGTGAATGCAATGGAAAAGGAACTGCAATGATGAAATTTCAAAGGTCTTGATGGACATTCAGCGATGTTTCTTAGTTTGTTGATCCTTCAGCTGATCTCTCATTTGACATGTTGATCAGAATTTGATTTTTTTTGGCTGTAGCTTCATCATTCAGTTTCTAAATGGCATGGCCGTATTATGATCGGATACACCACTCCAAATCCCCATTTCGCCGTTTCCGGGGCAACAGTCTCCTACCATCTGGAAGGCCCTCATCCCTGGGTTCCTCTCTCTTTCCTCTAATGGGTTTCTCCTCTGTCCTCCCATCTATTTTTGTTTTTCTTTCAGAACTGCTTCTCTTTTTCTCCTCTAAGACTTTTGTCTTACTTTTTGTGCTCTAATTTGATTTGATCTCCTGTTTTCAACTTTCTCACTGCGTTTTTTTCTCATATTTTTCACTTTAAGTACTTACCATATTACCGTATACTTTCATCTGCTCTCCACTGTCCTCTTTTTATCCTCCTGTGGTCATATTTATCTCATACTCTGCTGGCTTTGTCTTTTTTCTCTCTCTTCTTTTATACAGGTACTCTGTATTATGCACTCTCACACATTCACAGTCACACCATCATCATACCCTGTTACACACATGGCATATTTGCAAATTTGTGTGTACACACGAACACACTTACATGCACAGGGGAATGTAATCATGTTAGTTTCCTGGACTGGTCAGTTTGTAATTTGTGATATCCAGGTGGATTAATCATATTTGACAGAACTTTATTGACAAAGACAGATAGGAGACCCTGAAAGGTGTTTAGTTTCATTCAAATGTGAACTGTATGAGCAAGCATCCGGGGGGGGGGGGGGGGGGGGGAGAGTGTGTGTGTGTGTGTGTGTGTGTGTGTGCTCTAAAGTAGGGCCCATTATTCTCAGCAGATGCTGACCTACAGCATACCCGTTCTCTTGAGGGCAGCACTTGTCTCTCTGCCTTTTTTCTTCTCTTCCTCTCTCTTCTCCCTCCTCCCCTCCATTACTTTTCTTTGTTGTCCCTCTCTTCTCATTTTCTGCCCCTTTCTTCCTCCGCCTCCTTTCATGTTTTCCTTCTCAGCTTCACAATACATCCATCTGGGAGATTCAATCTTTCTTACTTGTAGCACTTTATTTCATTCATTTCTTCAGGTTTCAAATGTAAAATCCCTTTCCCTCCACTTTACTGTCTTGTCCTTATCATCCCCCTCAACTGTTTCCCTTTGTCTTCTATTTTATTTGCTTATTCTTTTCTGAGCTTAATGGCTTGCATTGTGGGATTGTTAGCAAAAAGTAGTGTACATGCCATTGACACAACCTGTACTTCGGACTCTCAAATTAAATGGCAGATAATAAAAGTAGTGCACTATAGGGAGACACAGTCCTTGTATCTTTCCTTCCTACTCTTCCTCTTCTTCTGTCTGTCTCAGCTTTCTGCGGTCACACCTCTTTGTCCTCTGTTTAGGCCAACTTCTTATCCTCTTTACATTCATCTCCCTTCTCTCTGTCCTTTGCTCTTTGTTTGTTCCAAGGAATATTGATGAACAATGTATTCTTAAGTGGCCTGGAAACTCCTTGTTGGCCAGTCGTTTTAACACAAATTTGCCCCTACTGTGAAGTCCTCAGTAATTACATCTTTGGCACATAGTCCAAAATTCAAAATTAGAATACAGATTTAAAAAACAAAACAAAGGATTGCATCTTCATTAAAGTAAGTTAGCTGAATAATCCACAGTAAAATATTGTCTGATCTGTATTTGTTGCACACTCTTAACCCTCCATTCAACCTGTCTTACCAACAATATTTACTCAACTGTGCTTGATATTCAGGTTTTATTTCATGCAGCTGCCCTCTTGTTAATGTAGGTCACTAAACCACAGCAACTCATTCAGAGTGAGGTGTGACAAGCTAGGAGCTTCTTCTCGTCCTTCTGTTCTTCCGTACACAGCCTTAAACATATACCCAGTACATCATTTGAATTTAAATATTGAAGTCTTTTTTATAATAAGGGGTGACATAAACAACCAATACTTCAAAATGAGGTTGCACCAATTTCAACAAAGTCATGCTCCACCTCACTTTAGTAAACGTTAACATGCCTTAACTTAAAATGTCATAACTAGCTTAATAGAAACCTTGTTCTTAAAGGCAAGTGTTATGTCCTCAGCTGACTTGTTTATTATGTGTGGTTACAAGTTCCGTGAGAAAAATACCCATTGACTGGAAAATCAACTGCATGGGAGCAAGGGTAGAGTTCAGAGTTTAGATTAACAATAGCAGCTCTGTCCTGCTCCTTAATTTGGTTATGGGAAGTTAACAACTCAGCAACTCAAGTCACACTTATACTCACACAAATACTGTTGAAAATACAAACATTTAAGTATAAACCTATTTCTATATATTAGCTCTACCCTATAATATATGGACAATGCTGGTCCTTCATTTCCATTTCTCCTATGGGCCATCCGTTTTCAACCAATACACATTTATAGTGTTAAAATGATTCTACGCTAGCTAGCTACAGCTGCTTTTGTTGACTTCTAGGTCAAATTACAGGCCCATTGTTTCAAAAATGAATTGTATAGTAAAGTCTATTATGTTCCGTGCGAGAATGGAAAGCAAAGCAACAGCAACTAGGGGGGCGGGCTTAGTGATCGGTCAGTTGCTGCTTTCCCAAAAAACTTAAGGGTATTTGTGACGGGCCTATTGTAACATTCTAAAAATCAGCTGTTTTAAACCTACATCAGTCATGTGAAAAATATAACATTAAGTTAGCTTCCACTGCAGTTGCAGAGTTACCAATTGTCCAGTCCTACACCAAATGGTTGTTAACTTTACCAAATGGTGACAAGGGTTTGTATGTTATGTCTATGTATTTGGTATGCCCCCTAATCCTGGTTGATAATACCCTTCCTTAGCCTTTGACCCCATCTTCTAAGTGTTGGTGGGAACTGATGGAGTATCATGTGACTTTAAGGGGTCAGGAGTCTAGGGATGGTTAGGGCTCTCGAACACACACATACACACACACACACACACACACACACACACACACACACACACACACACACACACACACAAGCAGCAATGCAAACCACATTGACAGCTGAACCAACAAAATACCATCTCTGACATACACACACAGTATGTAACCACTTAACCATAAGTAGGAAAACAGCTTAGTGTATTATTGGGCTTCTCCTAATAAAAAACTCTCTCTGCTGTTTCAGGCGTCACTCTTAATGACTCAGCCCTGTTCTGTTAAGAGTTTGTTTTTTTACTAGTCACAGTTAATGCAGTTCCAGATGCCACATACAGTACTGTACCCATGCATTGTGCTCACACAGCAGCTTTGTGTGGTTTAACTCACACAAACTGCCAATCATGCTGAAAGCCTTCTCTCTCTGCTTGATGCTTTAAAATATTGGTTGACTACATGTCTGATGCCTCTCAAAAACCAATAATGTATGTTTATATATTTTAAAGTTATATATTTTATATACTTATTCTGTGGCACCACTATCAAACATTGGAACACAGGGTGTTATGCCCTCATGTTGGGAATTTGTGTTTCTCTTTGTGGACACATCGTAGTAAACATGGTAGTAACAGACAATGCATGACAAAAACTTCGTAATTACCACACAAGATCCTCCCAAAGGATCAGATGATATAATTGGAATTTAAAGCACTTTACAGCATAAATGTGCATAGTCATAAGCAGCACCTGATTTTCTTACAAGTCATTTTATGTTTTAAAGTTCTACTTTATAGTGTTCATAATGCTACCACATAAGTAAATATGAAATATTTGCTTAACTGGCTTTGTTAATATGTAATATTTTTATTAGGCAACTCAACCCTTTTTATATTTTTTTTTATTCAACACACAAATCTGTTATTGGTCGTTCCATTAGATTTTGGTCAAGTCTTCTTTCTTTCCTTGATCAATCTTGTTTTACGTTTTTTTTAAAGGATTAGTTAGTAGGATTGATGTACTAAACTTGTGAATTTACTAAGCAGTTCAAAACCAATAATAGATGTAATTTGCAAAAATAAACAAGATGTGACGTAGGTTTTATTTTAATTACAGTACAATCTTCCTACAAATAGACTTTCCCCTCTCATCCTACCCTTCCTTAGATAGAAAATCAAATATTTCTCCACCCTTCATTATTTCTCACTTAAGTTTGTATTGCCTCATTGTTTGGACTGTGATGCATCTGTGATTAAAGCTTCATAATGAAGTATCACATTAAGAAGATGGAACTGAGTTAAACTCAGTTTAACTCCAGGGACATTACATCACAGCAGCTCCATTTTCACCGCAGTTCACCAAATGACATTAACGACAGCAGTTGTGGAACAATTTGAGCTATTAATCTGTTTTATTACCACGCTGTCAAAATATCGTGACTCTCATTGACAAAGATTCTGATGCTGTTGAATACAATTTGAATATATGAAGTGTTTTCCCAACCTCAAACCTAAAATCAGTTTTAAATGGATATCAGCACAAGGTAAGGACTCGGCTCCAAAGACTCATAAAGATATAACTGAATTAAAGCTGCAGTAGTTTATCTCCTCTTCTTTCCACCGCTCCTCTTTCACTCACTTTGAATAATTCTTACTTCCCCCTCTCCTCTCTTTCTCACCTTTTATAACCCTCCCTCTCATCTCAAACTTGTCTCCTCTTCTCATTTTGAGGCGGTGTTGTTTGTGTTTTTGCTTTAGTGTTTGGTGTTATTGAGACAATCCATCTGCGATGCGGCTGTCATTGGCTCTCAGGAGTTTTTTAATGTGTTGTGTCACAACGCGACATCTTGTCTCTCTTTCTTAAAGGTATTTGTGTCTCTGAGACAGGCTGGGATGGTGTGTGTGTGTGTGTGTGTGTGTGTGTGTGTGTGTGTGTGTGTGTGTGTGTGTGTGTGTGTGTGTGTGTGTGTGTTTTCCGCTGGTATAACAGCTGTATCCAGCCCTTTTAGAAAGAGTAACTGAAAATGTGTGTGTATGTATGAGAAAGAGGGGCAGGTGCAGAAGACATATAACAACTCCTTGTTTCCTCCAAAATCCATCACAAGTCTCTTAAATACCAGGGAATTACAAAGGCTCACATTACTCTCAATTACTGTCAGACCTGGAGAGATTTTTTTCCAATTATCCTTTCAGATATCTAACCTATGTACTCTGAGTGCACTATCTACATTTAGTCATCCCTAAACAGGTATTTCATAGTTGAATTTCACTTCAAACCGGCTTTTCTGTTCAGCTCGGAAAGTTTTTAATTATTTCGTTTTGCTTTGATTACTCTGTCAATTATGTTAAACTAGTTGTTGCATGTGCCAGGAATCTGTTCTCATTCATTACATCTGTTTCTATCGTTCTCTCTGTGTGTCTCTCTCTCACACACACACACACACACACACACACACACACACACACACACACACACATATATATATTATGCACACACATACACACAGACCACCAGCCTCCTCATTTGGTCTTAACTCCTCTCCAGCTGTGTGCCAATTTGCCTCCTCCAGAGTACGTGGGGTTCGGGAGGGAGTGATTAGGAGCTAGCACTGCATTGAAGCTAAGGTTTGCGCTGCGTGTGCGCGTGCGTGTGTGTGTGTGTGCCAATAATGGGTTCCATCCTCATTACCCCATAATCCCCAGCTGCTGTGCAGTGCTGACTGGGTTCCTAGAGGGAGAATTCCAAACTTGCCACCGGATTTACAGTGGATTCCCTAAAGATTCCCACTGGATTTCCACCCCATTCCCAATATGGCATCTCTCCGAAGAACTAATAATTATTTTTTACATCAATAAATCTGTCGAGTAACTTTTTTGAACTAATTTATTAATCCTTTGGTCTGAAAAATGTAAGTGATAGTGAAAAATGCCCATCACATTTTTTAAACCAAAGGTCACTTTTTTAATTTTGGCAAACAGCAAAAGACCACTTAATCAACTTATTGTTTCAGCACTTGCGCAGTGTGCGGATTGTACTTTTGCTTCTTTCTTTTTTTGCTTTAAATATTTCCATCTTTATCCAGCACCTGTTAAACCCCAATCTACCCATATATCCAATAAACTAACAATATTTTCCATATGATATCCAGTAGATCCCTGTTACATTGCCATAGCAATGTAACAGGGATGCTGTACTAGCTATACTAGCTAGTACAGCAGTTTATATCTGTAACCAACATAAGATCACAGAGGTGAAATAAAAGTCTGGTAATGAAGAAGAATCAAATTGTCCATGTTTTTTTTAGGTGTCTGTCAAATTGTCTTAGAATACTAGTAGCCTCTTATCCTCATTGCATTTCATTCTTCTTTACATGTCCCCTCTCATTGTTCATTTCACTCTTTCCATATCGTACTCCTGTCTTTCTACATTTATTCTCCTTCCCATTTTAAACTTGTGTTTTCTGCTTCATCTAATTTTCACTCCCAGTTAAATTCTAAAAAAATAATAATCTTGAATCCAAATAAGTGATTGAAAGCCTAGAAATGACAATAAATCAATAAATGGTGTGTTTTAAACAGTTAATGGTGTGTTTTAATAGATAATTAAAGCATGTTTTCACACAAGCTGCTGATGCCTCTTAATTACATGTACATTTTAGAGGTGAAGTTTTTTTTCTTCCTGTATGCAGCTTCTTGTATTTTCCTCACCTCTTCTTATCCTTATTTTTCATCTGCATTTCTCCCTTCCTGTGTTCTCCTTACTTTCTAGCTTATCTCTCTGTTTCCCTCTCTGTCCTGCCTGCCTTTCTCACCTTCTCATCACCTCTCCACTGCTCTTATCTCTGCCTTGGTGACATTATCGGTACCAGGGGCCAGATTCTGAGTGACAGATTGACTGAGTGATATGGGCACAGGTATACAGGCTCAGAGATGAATAGCAAGTCATGCAGATTAGCTGGCAGGCAGACTTGTAGTCATAAAACCTCCAAAAGGAGAGCGAGAGAGGCAGTCAGACTCATGGATAGACGGGGCAGCTGGCAGACTTATGCACTGGTCGGCTTACCAGCAGAAGAGAAGCAGATAAAACGTCTGTGGCTATCAAGAAGGGAGACATTTAAGACATGTAGCTGATACACATACCCAGAGTGACTTACAATAAGTGTAGCAGAATAAGTCTAAAACCAGACAGATGACAGATAGGTTGACAGATGAGAGAAGCAGAAATGTAACGTGTGTGTACGCTCTCGCACACACACACACTCTCTCTTTCACAGCAGATTTGGAGCCAGGAAGGGCAGTAGCAGACATCCCAAACATGATGGGCATGTAGTTAGTTATACACTTTCCACTGCTGACCACCCAAATTGACACACACAGGCGTCAGTATGGAGACCACCAACACTGTGTGTGTGTGTGTGTGTGTGTGTGTGTGTGTGCGTGTGTGCGTGTGTGCGTGCGTGCGTGCGTGCGTGCGCGCGCTTTGTGCAAGTATTTACTTTAATAAGATTAAAGCTAAATTTGAAAAAATCCGATATGAAAGAAGGGACAAGAGAAGGAAATTTGGTAGGTGGGTAGATTGAGAAAGAATGAGAAACAAATGTTTATGATGGGAAGAGACAGAAAGACAGAGAGATAAAATGTAATGCCTCATAATGTTTGCTATGTGGACAACACATGTTTGTGTACTTGTTTTCCACTGGGCGCAAGACATTGGTATCTATTAACAGGACTGTACTGGATTACCACAGCTGTGTGTGTGTGTGTGTGTGTGTGTGTGTGTGTGTGTGTGTGTGTGTGTGTGTGTGTGTGTGTGTGTGTGTGTGTGTGTGTGTGTGTGTGTGTGTGTGTGTGTGTGTGTGTGTGTGTGTGTGTGCGTGCGTGCGTGCGTGCACCCCCCTCTCTTTCTCTCTGGTCCAAAACAAATTGTTTTCAGCAGGTTTTCATGAATATTTAAGCCATTTAGTCAGCAGAGAAACTGGCAATATGTGCAGCATTAGTATTTGCTAATGATAAGTTCTTATTAAAAGACAAGAAAGGAACATCACTCTCTAACATGATGTTGTCGGTGCCAGCACATATTGGTAGGGATAAAAGCCCGGACTGCATTTTGTAAGAGTTCAGTAATGGGAAACTTTGGTTAAGGGAGTGAATGGATCTGTACTGACACATGGCTGTTAAGCCAAATAAAACCAGTTTTAATTTTCATAGAAAATAGAAAAGTCACGTGTTAAACTTCTTAAAACTTGGTGTTTTTTTACTCCATTTGTTTCAAAATTGTGTCTTTCTCTTTTCCAGACGAGGTCCGTTGGATCCAGGTGACTACCCCATGCAGCACTGGTCAGGTCATTATCCCGGACCTCCTCAGGCCCCACAGGGATACCCTCAGTCCCCGTCCTACCCTAACCCCAACTCCCAGTCTGCCCCTTCCTACTCTAACCCCAACTCCCAGTCTGTCCCTTCCTACCCTAACCCCAACTCCCAGTCTGTCCCTTCCTACCCTAACCCCAACTCCCAGTCTGTCCCTTCCTACCCTAACCCCAACTCCCAGTCTGTCCCTTCCTACCCTAACCCCAACTCCCAGTCTGTCCCTTCCTACCCTAACCCCAACTCCCAGTCTGCCCAATCTTACTCCGACTACCCACCTGGTCAGCCATATGCACGACCAGGTGACCCTCGGAGCGTCGACCCTGGGTACTACCCCCACCCAAGGTAATTAAATGCAATGTTTCTTTATAATACTTTTCACAGAGGTTATACTCACATGAGTCAGACATACAAATTAGTCTGAAAGTAAGGCTGACTTCTCAACTCCTGTCTTTAATTTTTTATATTAACTTTGCTCATTTGCTCAATTCAGTTTTATTACACTGTTAAGTCATTCATTCAGTCTTTTATTGTGAAAGCACAGTTGTCCTCACCTTTTCTTTCTCATATTGTGATAATGGTTGACGTTTTGTTCTCTGCCCCAAGCTCCCAGCAGAGAGGCCCCTTGCGGCAGGATGTGCCCCCGTCTCCTACACCGCCACTTCGTGGACTACGGTACGACACGTTGACGCGTGGAACCAGGGGTGGAGGTTACAGGTAAGGCATGGATACCCGCCCGGACGGGTCCCAACGGGTCCCGACGTGCCGGGCCAGGTTCGGACAGATATTTAGAAATGATGGTCGGGTTCAGGTCGGGCTCGGTCACATCAGCGTGATAAGGCATTTGTTGTAAAATGGTGCTGCGGCTCCTTTAAGAGAGCTCAGTGTGTGTGTAAAGTGGGCAGAAGAGAGAGAGAGAAAGAGAAAGCAGACGTGTAGATGCTACCGGAGCAGAGTTGGTGGAATAAGTTTAAGATTTGTACACAGTGTGTGCAGTGTCTGAGATAAACTCCAGACTAAAAGCCAAGTTCATTGATCTGCTCACCAGAAACGGGATTTTAACCCCTGGAGGTAACCAGTCTCCCCTGGTTTTCTGATCGGAATCGAAGCAAGCAGGAAAGGTTAACACATTGAACATTTTAAATTAAACAGCTTATTAACGTGTGCTTGTTGCCCCGTGTGCGCTGATGCGCTCATCTGTTGACATTTCCAAATGCCTTCCAGTTGCTTAATAAAAGCTTTCCACACAAACAAACGTACGTAAAAAACGATATTTTAACTGTGTCGGGCTCGGACATAAATATCTTAATGCCTGTCAGGCTCGGGCCGGGTTCGGTCACGGCTCTGTCGGGCTCAGGCCGGGTTCGGAAGGAAAAATTCGGCCCCATCCAGGTTCTAGTTACAGGTAGGGGCGATTTTTGGATAAAGATGATTTCAGGTAAATTTCGATATCTGAGAGATCCTCCTGTTTGTAGAAATGACTCACTTTTTAAATTTTAACACCTGAAGAGTTTTGTGACGTTTTAAAATGTACTAATAGGAGAGAAACAGCATCTCAACGTGCAAAATGACTTCTATAATTACAAGCATCATTTTGGAATATAATTGCACAGCAGTACATTTAAGTAAGACCACAAAAATACACAGAGTACATGTTTGATTGGTTACAGGCACCTGGTGGATCCCAGTCCAGACCAATATGGCTATACTGGGGAGGGAGGAAGACAGCAACAGCAACACCAAACCAACCCAAGACAGAAGAATGCCATGACTGCAGCTGTGTAAACCAATCACGTCCAGAGATGAAAATGAGCAGAATGCTAACTGCTTTGCATTGTGCAGCTCTTCTGTTTGCGGTACTCCAATGAAATAGAGTTGAAACCTCTTAATGGTATGATTTGAATCACCATCATTATCAAACGCAGTCTACGCTGTTTGAAGTATATGGTAATACACAGACAAGCAAGGTAAAGGAGGTTAATTATAGAGTGGCCCGGCGTGATGCATAATGGCTGGTTGTTTGAAGTCATTTGAATCGCTTCTCGCAGTATAAAATTAGCAGGCTTTTTACTTTTCACTATACTCTGATTAAGTCGTCTCTTTCACGAATCAGTCCGAGCCACAAAGGTAACTGGATTCATTTAAATTAAGACGTACATACAGCTCTACACATTCTCATATTGTACCTGGTGGTTTCACTGCTGCCACAGACAAAACACAAGATATTCTACAATCTAACATTGAGTAACATGTTAACCTTGTGGCTGTGTGTGGACATTCATTGAAATAACTGACACCTTTTAGCGTCAGTATTTCTGTGCGATAAAGCCAAATTTATTCTTGAGACTGAAGCAGGTTGTTTATACAAAGAAGTGATCATAAGGCTTTAAGTCTCCGCTTGAGGGTGAGTTGAGATGTAGAAGATGATGGAAAATGTTTCTGCATTTCAAAACTGTGAATATCAACAACATGATATATGTTAGTATGTTAGTAACGGCTGCTGAAACAAAAAAATCATCCTAACTCTGATATATGATATATATAACAATGCATAACGATATATGCACCCATGCAAGATTAACAATGACAAATCTACACGGCATTTAAAATGTGGGCGTCAGTTACAGTATGTTATTAAATGAAGAGCATTTTGAGGCCTATTAACTTATTTTGCCAAACAGGGAGAACGCCACTATACCAGCCTATATTCAAGTATAGATGTACTTGTGACAAGTCTGATGTATCACATACAGTATTGTTTAGTCAATGAATTATGGAAACAGTTGAATAATTGAAGTGCTCTATAAAGCACAATAGAGCACTGTATGAATTATATTTACGTGTAATAATGTTTTTAATAATGCTATGACTGCCTTTCATTTATATCTGAAATATTTCCCCCAGTAGGGATGAGTTTAAACCTATTTTTTAGTACAGGACTAGGTATAATCTGAGTCTGAGACCACTTATGAATGGCTCTGTTCCTGCTTTAAAATGATCCTGGGATAACAACATGTTTAACCACTTTTGTAGAAGTACTGAATATCAAATTTACATTTATTGATATTCATTTAACATCATATCCCCATTATTGGACTTACATTTGTCTTTGAATAGTTAACCTTATTTAAAGTGACCTCAACTTGAATGTATGGAATTTTCACAGTCATCAGTACTCAATCCGAGTACAGCCTGTGTTTATTGAATCATTCCAGAGTGGTTGGAGTTTTTGCTCACTTTTTGGTTTTCCATCAGACATCCTATTCAGAGATAAATAATCTATTGCTTTAAACAGCAAGCTGAAAACCACTTTCATCAGAGTGCTAATATCAACCTATGAGCTTTGACATACTGGAAGAGGCTCTGGGAAGAACAATGCGACCATTTTAGTAATAACGCTGCAACCTCCTGTCAAATTGCAACCCAGTCGAGAGCGAGGCAATACACACACCGACGATTTGACGCTTCACATTACACCGTTAAAGCTTTTTATTTCTGCTTTCTCTTTTAATGAGAGTAACACAATAGTTTTCGGGGAAGGGCACATATGTGATAATGGTGTTTTAACATGATAGACAGCGATGTGAAATAAATTGGGGAATTGCAAGAAATTGGCAAAAACTCCAATAATGGTGGAATAGTTCTTTGTTCCATACAGTTCAGCCAAACCACTCAATGGGCGATTGTGTCACCATTTGCAGGCTTTATGTGCCGGAGCAGAGTAAAGTGATTATGCCTTGAAGGTGTCCATGTTGGGTAAACCAGACAGAAAAGCCAAGCATTTAACTGCCCTGTTGCAGAGCTCATTTTCACTCTGTATTACATAGCAGCCTCTTTCTTTCTCTGCGTTGTCTGTGTATGCCATGTACTGTAAATTGTATGCGATAGATGTTCGTGGCACATCTGTGACCTCGTGGTGTAGGCGTCACCGTGTGGTGAAGTGTTCACAAGTCCTGTTGAAACATGAGTTCAGCTTCAGAGTGCTCTTCTCAGTGCTGCGCCACAGTGTACAGTATATCCATTTAGCCACTTGCTAAACCATCAATTAAGTTTAACTAAGAGTTAGAGTGCAGCTCAGTATTTCCGCATTTCATTCTACAAAGCTCAGCAGTATTATTTTCAATGGAGATTAAATGTTTAAATTGACATTTCAGGATTAGATGAAGTGCATTTCTGTTAATTTGACTGAGGATGAAATCCCACTGAAGTGAATGTGAAAAGAATGAAGAAATTGGACAAATGCCCAAAATACGTAGATGTTTTATCTCAAAACCATCTCATTTGTGTGACAGATGTGGATCTTGACTGGAAAGAGGAAAGTAGGAGGGTTAGAGGGGTAAAGATTACAGAAAAAAACAGAGAAAGAAGGAATGAGAGAAATAGAATAGATAGGAAGGAATAATGAAAAGGATGTAGAGAAGGAAGAGGGATTAAAGAAAGAAGCAATAGACTCAAAGTGTGCATGGAGGGAGATGGAAAAGATGGTAAGAACACATGCAGTGCAAGGCCAAATCCTTTATGGTTCACAATGGTTTGATTCAGAGAGTTTTCAAAGAAGAACAGAGCAGAGGAAAGAGTGAACGTTCTTAAATAGTTGGGAGGCAGTTGTTCTGCAGTAGGAGGAGGGTTACCGGAGTGGGCTTTATATTGACTGAATGTAACTTTTGGAATTACTTAGAAATGTGTGTCTTTTTTATACTGTTATCACTTTTTAGCACCAGTATGGAAATCAAACTTTGAAATCAAACTGTCAGGGTATTACTGAAAGTACAAGAATTAGGAGATTGGCCTGGTGGTCAAGTATGGAGAAGTGACACCAAAATAGTTCACATGTCCCTTTAGATCATTTACTTATTTTGCTCAGTGTTAACATTAACCACAGTAGCAAATAGTAGAGTTAACTACACAATGCTGAGTGATAGAATAATGTACCTAGCATTACCTCAAATGTTACAAAACATGCAGTAGGTCAATAATAAATGGCAGTTGGCTTGTAATTAATCTACGTGTAAAATGTGAAGTGAAAGAAGGGGAAACCATAAACACAAAACATAAATGTAATATGATAACAACAAATTATATTGTTTTATGCTTCCAGGACCTTCGGGGTGATGGGTAATAAGACATAACTAATCATCTACACTGCTGAATTAAGATGTTTGAATTGTAGCCAATATACCAAAACAAAAAGTGTTCTGTACATTACTAAAAGGTCAATTGTATTGCTTTGGATAGTCATAGCTGCCTGTATGTTATGGAGCACCAGAGAAAATGATCTAGTGGGGGACACTCACATGGACGATTTTGGTGTCGTCATTCCAAAACCAGAATGCAGAAGGTGGAAGGTGTTGTCTTAAGTGTGTGTCTCTCAATGCTGGATCAGTGCCTGGTGAAGCTTTGCTGAGCTACAGTATATTGCGATATGAACACTACATGAAAGTTAATAATTGTTACTCCTCTGATGCTGGTATGCAATTCACATGTACTCTTCAAATGCATTTATGTGTTTTATATTTCTTTTTAATGATAGTTAGTGTTGTTGGTTGGTTATACCAGAGCCACGGAGTGTTTGGCCACTGTTACCATGCTACTGTAAGAAAGCGGTTTTGATCACATATTTAGCCAAATTTAGTTCATGTTGGTTTTTTTCTCAGTTTTGGATATGCAATTACATCAAAATAATAAACTTTACAAGAAATTTTCAACTTGCTCTTTTAAAAGTGGTAAGAAAAATATTTTTTGTATTTTTGCATAGCATGGTTAACATATCAAATAATTGGCAAGTATGGCTCTTTGGTTTTGGCAGTACAGTATGAGTTGCACAAGCTGAGGGTACTAACCAGAGTCTTCTATGTAAAGAGTTGTGGTACTCCTGGTTCTCCCTGTACAGAGACCAGTATATGAAGGAGCCAACTAAACAACCTCTGTCTTAGAAGTATAACATTTTTTTTTTATATTAAACTGCTTATATCCAAAAAGCCAATCTCATTTTATAATGTTGTAACAATAACAATGATTTCTATTATTGTTTTCTTACATTTTATATTTATGTACAGTATATAACGGGTTTTTTTGCCATTAAAATATTCATTTTAAAACAGGATTTGCCAAAGATGTCATACTTAAAATGTTTTAAACATGTCTTTTTTCTTAAAAGCCAAAATGCATGCCCAGCACATCTGCTAAGGTTAATTAAATATGAGTCAGGAGAAATAATTTCCCTCATGTCCCATTCCCTGCAAGGTGAATCATTAACATTGCCAACCCAATTTAGTCCGTCATTTAAGCTGCTGATGAATTTTACCTTTGTGATAAGAGATAGATGCTGGCCCCAAATTAATTCAGGACTAATTATCAATTAGAAAAAGAAGATAAGGTACACTGATTGCGGCACAAAGTTCTTTTTTTTTTTTTCTTTCTTTTTTTTTTTTCTTCAGGCATTGTGCCATCACACTGCTAGGTCATATCCTACTGGTTAATAAGCATTTAGTCACAGCCTGTGGCCTAAGGTGCTTTCTTATTTATCAGACACTGTGGGTGCTGGACTCGGGCTGCAATCAGAGAAGTTAGTAGTAATGAGACACAGGCCAAGGGAATGTTTTATCAGTCAAGCCTTAATTAGCATATCCCAGACCTCTCGGCCAATGGGGAGAGGGAGAGGAAGTAATTAAATTCTCCTGAGTCACTGCCAAGGTTCATTTTGTGCACAGTGTTCAGTATGGATCTACAAAGTTTGTCTGTGTGTTTTCAACATTCAATATTCTGATTACAATGGCTATTTAAACCTGGGTGTTTGTGTTAATGCATTGGAGAGCTTAAAGTAGTTACAAAGATTAATTGCAGTGTGCTTCTGGACTATTCTCTCTGTCTGAATCAAACATGTCACCTAAATGGAGCAAATGAAAAGCATGGAAGTACTGAACAACTGGTTAGCTGACTAACATGATAGATAGATAGATAGATATGTCTGTTTTCTATCAGACTTGATCATCCTATTCACCCATTCAACACTGCGCTCCAGAAAGATACAGGATTAGGTAACAGTTATTTGTTTCTGGGAGACATCTGGGGGGACATGTCTTCTAGTGGTCTCAATAATGCGATTTTAATTGACATGTAATCTGTTCAGATTATGACTAACCCTACAGTAACTTCCTGGGTTTCCTGACAGACTAGCTGAGTGAGTGGCCTCGTGCTGGTAATTTCTTTGACTGATGCTGTGTTTGAGTGACTGTCAAACAGCCTGGCTGACTGACTGCGTGAAGTAGTCACTGACTGACTGGGTGTGTAATTGCTCCAACCTCCCTCCCAGGGCAGGTTTGGCATGCTGTAATTATTAGCAGTTATTATTAGTAGTTTTAATAATCATTGGAAGCCATTGTAATTAGGATTTCCTATTATGAGTGTCTGCCAGTTTGTGGACGTGTGTGTGTGTGTGTGTGTGTGTGTGTGTGTGTGTGTGTGTGTGTGTGTGTGTGTGTGTGTGTGTGTGTGTGTGTGTGTGTGTGTGTGTGTGTGTGTGTGTGTGTTAGCTTGGCAAGGTATTGTTCAGTTGCAGCTATTATTGGCAGCCTGCTTTTTGTTCCCTTGACTTGTGATTGTTTTTCATGTACATTCTGTGTTTGAAGGCTGTCCTTGGAACTGCCAGACCTCCCAAAACCCTCATTAATTATTGTCAACTTACGATATTGTTTTCTCTATGACTGCGGACTAATAATTCAAGTGTGACAAGCACCAATCATAATCAGGAGTGTGCAGCAGATACATTTTTAAAATGTTACATTAATACAAATCAACAAATATTTGTACAAATACAAAAAGTTTTGTTGGCATTTCAGTGAGTTTAAATCACTATTGACTGAAACGGATGATGCAATTTAATACTGTATAAAGCAGCATTGATATACAGAACAGATAGAGAAGGCCAGATGTCTGTTTTGCAGTAAATCATCAGATTTGATCATCCCATTCAGCATTTTGTGTGCACTCCAGAAAAACATAGGAAATACTTTATTTTGGGTGGGGTTGTTTCAAAGGCTTATGAGAGCCTGAAATCTCTTAGACAAAGATGCAGTTCAAAGATCAGTGCAGTGCTTCTTTAGAAAATTGTTTTAACTTTGTGTGTTTTTGTTACATTAAAGAAAATAAAGGTATAGTAGTTCAGGCTTGACTGAAAATTGTAGGATCCATGTCATGTTCAAGTGCAGTGGTTCCAGACTGTTTTGACTTGCAACTCTAAAACAAAGCTACAGTATTTCTTCTTGGGAACCAGTTTATACAGTATGTCAGCAGTTCAGCCAAGGACTTATTTTTTTTTATCTAAATCATTTTTAGAGGCCTAAATTGTCTCATTGTCTGAATTATCAATTCTGGGAATGCATGAACAAGCTGATGACCACATACTGAAAAGTAGAGAGATCAGAAGTGGAAGTGTTAATTGTGTGTGTGTGTGTGTGTGTGTGTGTGTGTGTGTGTGTGTGTGTGTGTGTGTGTGTGTGTGTGTGTGTGTGAGTCCTCAGAGTCACATCCTGACAGGGTCATGGACAGTGTATTAAGAATACTGAGTGTGTCCTATCAAGTGTTTGTGTGTAAAAATCACATTTCCTCCGTCCCCTGTGCCCAGTAATGACTTGTGGTAAACTCCACTGGCAGCTGTTTCCCCTTTTCCCGTCCTACACACACAGACACACCGCACACACACTGCAACCCATTGGTAACCTTGAGGCATCTTGCTAGCCCACATACTGTAATCAGGCTTGTTCTCTTGCTGGGTCCTCCAGGCTGCTAAAGAGGTGAGGATGACTGTGTGCCTGGCTTGATCCACAGCACTGGGCCACACTGGGTGGGATTTCTTGGTGTGTTCACTGCTGCTTTCCAGCGTTGTCGTTGTGCTTTCCAGCGTTGTCTCATGATGCAAGTTCAACTTGGGACTTCCAGGATAGAAGAGAGCAGCCAGGAGTTATACACAAACATAATTCAGGTATGAAAAGTTGGCCACAAACTCCCACAACACTACTGTGAGCACAAAACAAACACATGGGTTACTAAAACTCACTTAGACACAAACACTGAGACTTGTGAAGATGTTGCTATCTCCATGTAAGACAGCTGAAGTGGCTGTAAACCTGAACCGCCACAGCTTCATGTGGTTCCTTAGTGATCATGCAAACAGATAAAACACTGCAGGAAGCAAAGAAAACCACACTTACAGTTTCTTCTTGGCTTATATTTCTCCACCTTGTACTTACGTATGTGTACCTTCTGTTTTTTATGCTCGTACCTCTTTGCAACGACTGTAGGTTTGTGTAACCAAACATAACATCAGAAGTATATATATATATATATATATATATATATATATATATATATATATATATATATATGTGTGTATATGTGCATTTTGAAGTATCACTGAATTTCTGAATTCATTTTTATGCTCGCTTGAGGACGTTTTTGCCTTTGTCAAAAAAGAGTTGATGCGCTAAATATAATATGGAAATATTATATATAAACATTTAAGTCACATGAGTGATCGGCTGTTTCCGCTGTTGACGTCTTCCCGGATATTCCTATAATGTGTCTTAGTCTCCTAGCTACATGAAAAATTTCCAATACTAGATGACGTGAAAGCCCAATTCAAACTTGCCCGATTCAACCAAGTCCTGAACACCTCTAATATTTTTCTATCGTGGATGGGTTAGATGGCCAAGGCGACTTGTTTTGTTTCCGGTTAGTAGTCTATATTTACGACGTTCCACTTCCGGGATTGCTCCGGTGCCGCTGGAAATTCCGCCCGATGTCCCTCTTTTCGGCCGGATGTCCGTTTCTTTCCGCTTTCTTTGTGTTGGCATTTTAAACTCTGGTGGATTTCTGAGGACTATGGTTAACTGCTCCTCAGATCTCTGCAGGGTAAATCCAGACAGCTAGCTAGAATATTTGTCCAATCTGAGTTTTCTGTTGCACGACTAAAACAACTTTTGAACGTACACATGTTCCACCAAAACAAGTTCCTTCCTGAGGCTATTTTGCAGCGGCACCGTGGCTGTGTCCGGCGCCTAGCACCACCCAAGACGATTGTGATTGGTTTAAAGAAATGCCAATAAACCAGAGCACGTTTTTCTCCCATCCCGGAATGCTGTGTGGACTCCCCAGACCCTCCTCCGCAGCGCTGTAGAGGAAAGTCTGACAAAGCGAGACTATCCGGTTAGCAACCTCTACTTCTTCTACTCTGTTTACTGGTGGATTACAGCCATGTGTATGCTATGGCACCAACTTCTGACCAAACCAAGCTGTAGCCATTTATCCGCTCCAAGCCAGTTGATGCAAACGTGCCTAATTCGCATTTTCGAATTTCAAAGTTTGCTTAAGCTTGACATTGAATGGAAACAAGACCACTTATTCTTTCACACTACTTTTTTACATAACCAAAATCTCAGTTTAGATTTTAAAAACATGCTTTTTTACATTCCTCTACATTAAATTTAATTACTTTAAAACTGAAAAACGTAACTTAGGTATTGCACTAGCAAAGGTCCTTTTTGATGCAACCTCTTTGTCACCATGTTTCCTATTATGTGTATGTACCAGCTAGGTAGAAACATTAATACTGCAGTTCTACTGTGTTTTTTATCAAAAGGTTTCAACTCCCTTGTGGAGCTTTGAGTGTCAATTTAGTTTTTATTCATTGTGCATACATACAGATATTACTGCACACACTTTCCAAACCCTGTGCATGTCTTCCTGATCTTCAAGAACCACATCATTCTTCACTACACACTGCAACGCCTGCACTATTTAGTTTGTCAGCAGATGCTGATAAAAGGAGAAATGACACCCATCAGAGAGAGAATAGACAAAGTGAGAGAAAAGAGGACTACTGCTGCTTTTTCTCTGAGAAGCAAACGTTGCTTTATTCACCTCAGCAATTGTCTGCTTTTCTTTCATCTTTTTCCTTTTCTCCACCACAAAGGTACAAACCCCCAAACAGACTTTGCTGGTCTTTTCATTAATAGGAGTCCCCGGTATCTACATTTCCCATCACCCTGTTGTTCTTTTATTCACTCGTGTGTCTTTCTAAAGTTTTTTCTGACCTTGTTATATGGTGAAGTTTAAACAGAAAATGTGGTATTGTGTTATCTGTTTTTTTGCTGCTGTAATCATTTAAAGAAATAATAAAATGGCTTCATTTTCCATTAATGTTAATGTGTCACAGAAAGTTTCCACTGGAGTCTGAAAGGATTTCATTGACACTGCGGTCAAGAAACAAATTCAGCGAACGAGCTAACAAGAAATTTCAATTAGAGAAAAAAAAAAAAATTATAAGTCTGTCAGTCAGCTGCTGTGACAGCATTGAATAATACTTTGTTTTCTAGAATAATTGCAACAGAATAAGCCAGGGGGAAAAAGCTAATCACACAGAAATGACCAACCTCGCTAATTATGTACTGTAAATGACAAGTCCGTTTATTTATAGAGAACATTTAAAAACAACAAATGTTGACCAAAGTGCTTAAAAAAGAGATGTCAGTTACAATCAGACAAGAACACAAAACTAAAGTACATCATAATAAATAAAGCCACAATAAAATAGGTGAAATAATTATTACCTTTGATTTTCATGTTTTAACTTAATGGAGTCAAACTCACGTTGGACAGTTTAAGACAAAAAGGATCAAATGGATGCAGCAGAACCTATAGGTATGTTTTTTTTTAAATTCCACACATTCTTCTTCCTTGTCAAAACCCACCAGTTTTAATTATGTTAACTATGACTCAGTATTATGTCAACAACCTTTTTTTTTCCATGATTTAGACGTGACAATGACCTTTTTATTTATTTATTTGCATCCTGTGCTGTGCACACAATGAACACAGTCAGGAGGACTCTAGTCTAAAGTGGCACTCATAAGTTTATGAACCCATGCTAAAGTTGACTAAAAAGAGGAATAAAAAAAAATCATCTTTTGTAAATTGATCTTAATGCCTTAATTAAAAAAAATTAGGAAAAATCCAACTTTTAAGGACACCAGTTTTCTTTGTGAATGAATAATGTATCGTACACAGAATGCTGTGTGGACTAGCCAGACCCTCCTCCGCAGCGCTGTGGAGGAAGGTCTGGCAATGCGAGACTAGGAGGACTCGGAGGACTTACTTACTAAAAGGGCGAACCCATTATTTTTTATTATTTAAGGTTTTTATATCTTTCTGTATCTTCCCAGTAGTGTTCTTTATGTATTCAAATCCAAGCATTCATATTTTGATCAAAGTTTTCCCAACCCCTCTAAAACGTTTTTCCACGCGACCTGATGTAGGTTTCTGTATGATGACGTTGCTTCAGTACAGTACTACAGTACAGTACTACAGTACAGTACTACAGTACAGTGCTACTGTACAGTGCTACTGTACAGTACAGTAACTTTGATGACAGTTGGTACGGCCCCATGTTTAGTTGGATCAGAGAAGTCACACGATATCACAAACGTTGGCTCACTAAAGTCACACAATAACACTAACTAACGGATCGAGGCAGCGATAGCATCTCCCGTGTTCTGCAAGGTAAAATCATTGTTTTTGTCAAAGGAGTCTGGTGGCTTTTAATAGAGCGATATGTACTGATGTGGACCGGGGATCCAGCAAAACCTGTTTTAGCTACCAAAAATAAGGACCACCTAAAAAAATGATTGTCAGTTTAAGTTTGCTATGTTTTCACCTCTTTGGGTGGGTGTTTCTGTTTGAAATACCTGGAAAAGAACGCAGATGGACACCTTAAAGTTAAGTCTTGATGTATTCCTTAAATTGATGCCTTCAGATGAAAATTTATGTGAAATAATTTTGATGAAAAAAGTTTTGGCTAGACTAGATTGACTGAAATATTTATTATAATCTGATGACTAAAAAAGACTAAAATGTCAACTTTCATTGACTAAAACTATTCTTAAATAGTTACGGTTTTCTTTGAATAAGATAAGACTAAAATTCCACATACAATATAAATAAAAAACAGGATGAGTTTGGCTAAAATAGAAAAATACATCTTTTTCCACAATCTAAAACAGATTTTTTACATTTTCTAAGAATTTGCGCAGCTCCCTTTGGAGCAACAAAATACTTCATACAACTTGTATTTAATATATGCGGTAGCATTCCCCAAGACCTGTAAACAGACTTTGAAGGGTAAAAAAAAGTTGAAGAAATTCATGCTTCCCTTTGGGATGATAAATGGATCTAAACCGATTACCCATTGGACAAACTGAACTGCACACTGCAACTGAAACACTGTGCAGCTTTTCTGTAGAGGTGACATTTTGGAAAGACAGACCTGATATTAAATTGATTCCACGCATTCCTGCCCACCATCGTTCTAACTGGAGTTTAACTCAAATTATATTGGTACATAGTTGCCAATGCTGCCAAATTTTCGGTTGAACCTGCAGGTCCTTTGGGGCGCCCGGTGGTTTATGATGCCGACAATGAAGGTTCGAGTCAGTGTTCATTTTGGCACCTGATTTGGTTTTAGTCTTAGTGTTTTGACGAAATATAATTTAGTTTTAGTCTAATTCTAGTCCTTTTGATTTTTGTTAGTTCTAGTCTTGTTCTGTGTACAATCAACCAGCACAAGTCTCAAGTCAGGGCAGTAGTCACCCACTTAAACAAACTATTTTATGTTTAAACTAAATGGATAACTAGAAAGAATTCTAGGAAGTTTAATGCTATTTCTGTTGGGTCACTACTGTGGCTCTCTGTGTTTGACACACACACACACACACACACACACACACACACACACACACACACACACACACACACACACACACACAGTGACATGGATCATACAACCGTGGCGAGCTTTCAGCCAAATCACACAGTCAGTTACAGGCAGTCACAGGGATGGGACCAGCATGACATGAGCAATTATAATCTTCCCAAAATATATTTCCCTCTTTACACAATCCCTGTCCGAGCTAATAGACTCTGTAGTTGAGGATTTGTGTTCAAATCGCTTGAGGGAAAAAAGCAAGAGAGGGGACAGTGAAAGAGAGAAGGGGTATAAGCTCACATGCACAAATATATGCATGTTTAGTTTCTAATCCTGAACCTGTGATTTGCAGTGAACACAATAAATACTGTATATATATATAGCTCTTTAAATACAGATTGTTGAGCCGTGTTCATTTCTGTGCAAGGAAATAAGTTAGAGCAGGACTGACAGACTAACAGCCATGCCTTGTTTTGTCATGGGACAAGAAAAAAACAAACTGATAAATATGTGTGAAATAGGAGGAATGATTGTGCCCGAACACTTCACAACAACAAAGCACTCAAGAGATACAAAGGGAGACTTTAGGAAAGGAGAAGAAGAGAAAGTAATAAGGGCTGACAGAGAGAAAGAAAAAAGAGAGGGCCTTTTCCAGCAAAGGGGCACACAGGGACAGAGACGAAAAGGAGGGAGCTCAAAAATAACAGGAGAATGAAAGATGGAGATAAGTGGTAAGGAAACTATATTACACACTTGTTTATGTATCTTTGTGTTATCCAGTTAGGCCACCAATCTATCATCTCATCATCTCTTATGCGTTTATTAGTTTTATTAAGACAGTCATGCAACAAGCAATAATAAATCACAGTGTGGATTTAATTTAATGGAAATTCTGAGGTATCTTTGCTTCTTTAACTGATACTTAATTTCAATCCAAAGCTTTCCTTTAAGTCAACCTTTAATAACATACAACATTGGCTGTACTGAGGATCTGGTGCCACTGCTTTAAGTCAGATCTTTTCTTTCCAATTTGAAGGCTCAATTAAATACAAATATAAGCATTATCAGGCCATGCTCAGCAATGTGAAAGCTCTAAGAAAGAAGCTGTTTCTCAGTCTTGTGGTGTATTGTCCTTTATCGCCTGCCAGAGGGGGAGTAGTTTGGGAGGTGGTGGGCAGCAAGTTGAACTTACTTTGTGATAAAGATGATTAGCTCCCCTTTCCAGTCTGGGGAGGATGTTAAATATTTTTTTATCAGTTTTAGAATTAGACTTTACAGTGGATTAAACTTGCCACACTCAAGTATATTCTACTTTTTGTGAGCAGGGACAGACTGGGTGAAAAATGGCGCAAAAATAAGAAAACAAGTTGCATAACATTGAAAACATGTAAAAGTAGTTGGAAATATTGAAATATAGTTTACAAAATCAGTCAGTATTTTCTGAAAGACAATATATATACACAGTGTGCAGAAGCATGCAATAATATTTCAAGCTCCACTGGATGAAACTGAATTATATTAGAGCAAATTGTATTCAACACACACTCCGAGGTGATTTAAACTCTAATCACCTGTTCTGGAAGCGAAGACTCTGAGTTCGCCATCCCGATGTTAGTCAAGTCACATTTCAAGTTTAAGTGAGTTTGTTGAAGCTGTTTTCCTGAACAGGCCCCTGTGCCATCACTCCAATGCTGCCGATACTCCAGATGGCCAGCCCAGCTCTGGTCTGACTCACTTGATATGAGCTTGTTGGTAGTGCCATAAGTTGACTAAGTGCCATGTGCATGGTGAACTGGTGGACAGATTCTCTCAGATTCTCTCCTAAAGCCCATTTTATCCTCTGAAAGACTGGAATAGAGCAGTGAGGGCAGAGAGGAGGAGATGGAGGGAGTGGGAGAAGGGTTTATCTGGTCAGGTCCCTCCAAATGTCACCCACTTTCTTCTCTCCATCTGTCTCGCTGTAGCTGTCTTCTCTGTAAAATTTGTGAAACAATGTACAAAATGTCAAACACAGTTTCAACAGTTGAGGATGAAACCTGTGCTTCTGCAGATACTTGGATGATCGGTCTAAATCCTGCTTGAGAAGTGACGGTTTGGAGAACGAGTGAGGGATGGAAGGAAGAGCTAAACAAGGATAAAGAGCGCGACAGGATGAGGATTAACTGTTGTTTTCTCCATGGCCGATTTGGTTGCGTGTGTGTGTGTGTGTGTGTGTGTGTGTGTGTGTGTGTGTGTGTGTGTGTGTGTGTGTGTGTGTGTGTGTGTGTGTGTGTGTGTGTGTGTGTGTGTGTGTGTGTGTGTGTGTGTGTGTGTGTGTGTGTGTGTGTGTGTGTTGGTCTTTGATACGAATGTTTGTAATTATTTTCCTGAAACCCATAAAATGATTTTGTTCATGAGACTACATTTAACAGTAACAATATTTCGATACAAAATTCCCTCTGCATGATGTAAGTGGAGTTTATTAACATTGTGCTCTACATTGTGTGTTCACTTTTAACCAACAGTGGTCACCTTAGCCAGACGTGGGCTACTTCCTCACTGTTGGTTCAGGTGCTCCTGCTGCCTTCACTGACTTTATTAACTAGGCTCTCAGACGTCTCTGCTGACACACAACAACACACACTCTGCTGTCCTTTTTGGCACTTCCCTCGGTTTGCGGTTTTTGCATCATAGCAACGTTGCAGAAGCATGGATGCAAACCCCTTAATGTTATCACAGGCTTGTACAGTTAGCAAAATATAATGGGATAGTTCTGATCTTTTAAAGTTTTGCCACAACAAAAGTTAAGATTAGGGCACCAAAACGACTAGTTAAGATTAGGAAAAAGATCGTGGTTAGGATTAAAACGCACGCATTTCCTTGGTGAAAGTCTATAGTTTTACCGGGGAAGCGAACTCCGCTCCCTGGCTTGGAAGTATTGTGATTTAACACCCACCCATCCACCCCGACCACCTCCCTATGCTGCCAGCCGTGTTCTTATACAGCAGCCGTCAATGTGGTGCAAACGGCAAAAAAAAGTGGAATGCTTACGAATTACAGTGCTTAACTTTTCGTAGCTTTTTGAACGAATGGTTCAGGAGAATAGGCTTCTTAAATGTGTTGACTCTGACTCTTCTTCTTTTTCTGTTTTCCCACAACACAATTTTTGTAAATACACCTTTTAAAACCTGAACTTAAACAACAAGGAAGAGCAGGGCTGGCCTGGCGACGACTTGCTTGTCAATAAAGCAAACAGCCATCTTCAGATGGAAAACGAAACAGCGGCTGGGTGAGTCAGCTTAACACAGCACAACCCCTCTAGAAGTAGGAAAGACATGGACTCATCAAGGCAAGTTTAGTCTCATTCTCTAAATGCAACACGCAGGGAAAAGGAAATAGGGGGATGAATGTTACCGGCAAGGCTAGCCTGTAGTAGCTGTGTGTCTTTGTTGTACAAGCCCAGGTCAGCTTAGCCTTGTAACACTACATATAACACACACATACAGTATCACATAGACTATACACAGTATTTTGGGGTCTTTTGTTTAACAGTTTGCCTGTCTTTGTTAATGCCATTCTGTCTGTTGTATTGATAGACAAAAATAGGACAAGGTGAAGCGCTTATAATTTCAGTGTTTTCGTGGCAGAATGTGAAGAGAGCAGTAACAGTAACATGGACAGCTCAATTAAGAAGAAAATTAGAGCATTCAAGGTCCCCTTGTCTATTTGTTACTCTGTGTCATTGTGAAGAGCATGTTCTGTCAACAGGACTTTATGAATTAACATGACGTTAAATTTCATTTTGAAGGATTTTATTTTTTGAGCTGTTTTGCCAGTTTGACATCACGTTAAATTAAAAATAAATAAGAAAAATGAATAATATATACTAGTATAGTATATAAAAATACTATAGCGTAAAAAATCATCTTTATTTAAAAACAGTCAGTGTTGGTTGTAGACGTTGTAGAGTGAATGTGGATGTGGGGAAATATCTTATAGACAGAGAAAGAGGATGGCAATGGTAAAACACTACTGGGAATAGAAAATAGTACCAAGCCAGATTAGTGGTTTTGGTGTTGTATGTAAGAGATTCAGGCATCTTTACTGTATCTCTCTGTGTGTGTGTCCATTTGTTTGAACAAGTGAGGGTGAGATCACTAGAAACTGTTGCTGTGTTGGGACATGTAAGTATGACAAACAACAATTTACGGGAAAAATGAATCCATTGACGAGAAAGAACAATGAAGTTGCAGAGGAAAGATCAGAGTGTGTTTGAGGTTAGGATCTCGTTTTCGTTGACAATCCTTATGTGGATCAACTATAAGCTCTGAGTGTGTGCTCTGACGTGACGTGGGGGTTTTGGTGAATTTGGGTAAAACCGGCAACAAAGCCACTTCACTTGTGCCAAACCACGTTTTGGTGTGTGCTATGATGAAAGGCCGCTGGCAATGGGCACCACTCTTTCTCATGGAAACTGATATGGAACTAATCTGTGGAGCCTAAAAGCATTTGAGATGGAGTGAGCTCCAGAGAGCTTTTTAAATAATATTCATCAGTGCTCAACCTCACGTACACACATACTGTGCACTCACACACAGAACATTGTCTCCATGGATAAACATTTTACACTCCACAGTCATAAGAGAATTTAAAGCGCTAGATTTGCAACAAGCATTTAAGAGCACTGATGATACTCAGAAACATTTTTATAGTCAACAGGGACTTAATTAATTTTCCAGAACGTGGCGTCCATCGCAGCTCTGCTTTGTGAGCTGATTCTGAAATGCAAATAAGCTAACAAGCAAAGTGTGACATTATTCTCTGTGTCGTTTCATTTTTAAGCTCTGGAGCAATTGTCCATTATTCACTTGAATGAATGTTGTAATGTGATAATGTGACTGACCAAATTCTAGAGAGAGAGGCACACAGTGGTGAGCCTAAAGGAGGAGCCTTAAACTTCTATTTTTATTACACTTTTTGGTTTGCAATATTATAAAATAATTCAACAGAACAATATGTTTTAAATGTGCTTGTTGAGGGTGTATTTAGTAAATCCTGCATGTATGTGTGTGTGATGATGGACTAATGTTGCCTTATTCATGCTGAAGACTTTGAGTAGAGGCAGGAAGGAATGAAGGTTTCCACTGCGGTCTGAATGAAGAGTCATCAGTCTTCTCTAAGACACACAAGTGTGTGTGCAAGTTTGTGGTTATGCATACACATTTGTTAGACTTCTCACACGCCTCTCATCACTAACACTTAGACATGCATTTACACACACACAGAGCAAAGACAGAGTCCAGAGGGCAAGAGACATAAACAAGCCCGACAGGTACGTTAAGAACAAGTTGTCCAGTTAACACTAAGTGTCTTCTCTTTTTTATGTGTCACTCGATAGTCACTCTTACTTCTATTTCTGTACTGGAAAAAAAAAAAAAAAAGTTATGTTTTTATCCATAGCTCAAGAAATACTTCTCTTTTTTGTGTTGCTAAGTCATGCAGATGTAGTCAGTTTGTGGCTTGTGGAAACGAAAACATTCACAATTGCTGAAATAAACCCAACAAACAGATTTTTAAAAGTGATTGCTTATTGAAACAGACAAATGTTTAAAGGGAAAAATAAGCCCTTTGAATGTTATATTACAGACACCGATGCCCCTTCGATCAACTTTGATTACTGAATCCTGCTTGTGGATGATGATGTTTTTCAAATGTAGGTGTCTGTTACATATCAGAAATCATAGATTTTGGAGGTACGGTAGGAGTAGGAAAAAGTAATCACATTTCTGTTTCATTGGTCACAGTTGCAAGCAGGAAAGTGTGATTCTCTTCTAACGACCATTAAGCCACCTCATTTTTAATATCCACAAATTGACACTGCCTGTCCCTGCAAGCTGATGAGAACTATGCCATGTGTCCAATTATGAATGCTTATTTTTCATAGCCTCATATTTTGGTGAAGGTGGTGGATGTGCATTTAATGGCTCTTTTCAGCAGGATTTCTGCTCTGTGTTAAAACATACAGCCTGTATGCTCCCCTGAGAATCAGGTTTTTATCCTTCACACAGGCATTTAACACAC
Organism: Zingel zingel; assembly: GCA_023566125.1. NCBI lineage: Eukaryota > Metazoa > Chordata > Actinopteri > Perciformes > Percidae > Zingel > Zingel zingel. The sequence continues at coordinate 32,736,116 of CM042327.1, read as the reverse complement.
AAAGACACAAACAGAACACATGTGCATATGTATATCTATACGCAGGCACAAACACACATACGCACGGAGGAATCTATGTGTTCACTCACATCTAAATACAAAAGCGTGAGAAATGGTTTTCACCTGGTGTGGATAGGGTTTCATCCTTTCAGCCAAGGGAGTTTATTAGCTGCTTAAAACATTACCACAGAGGGAGTTTCCCTGCGCTCTACAGTGCTACATTCCATGCAGTATACACACACACACACACACACACACACACAGCACAGGGGAAACCAAACCTTTACTTTCCATCCTTCTGTCTCCATCAAGCCAATCTCTCTTTTGCGCTATTACACCAGCATACACACTCCACCTTCCTCCTCCTCTCTCTCTCTCTCTCTCTCTCTCTCTGTGTGCCTCTTTCACTCCCTCACTCACACTTGCAGACACCCACACACCCCTGTAGGTGTAATGTTACGATGCAACCAGCCTGTTAACATTCCCGGGCCAGCCGCTGAAGCTTTCCAGATTGTTCTGTTTATACAAACGCGGTGGAGACAGGGGAGGTAAGGGATGGAGGATTGAGATTGCCCGGCGAAATATGAATAAACACACGTGTGCAAGCGTGCACCAACTGACATGAAACGAAACATCTTTATACACAAATGGAGTCATACACAAACTGTGTACCATGGGTGTGTTTTCACGTACGTGCGTGTGTATTTCCAAACAGACACACACACACACACACACACACACACACAGCTTTTGTACATCCTGCAGAAGGACTCTCAGCTATCTCATTATACTGTTGAAATGTCAGCCTCGTTAAAGTGGCCTATTTTACTTAATTGAGAAGCAGAGTGTAAATAAATGCTTCAGTCCAGTTTGTTTTCACTGGTCTCTCCAGGACTCTGCTCTCATTCCAAACCAATTCCTCAAAGAACCCTTCACTCTCTCTGGCTTTCTTTATTTACTTTTCTCCATCTTTTGCCTTCAGTCCTTTTTTCACTCTCAATTTGTAATGTCTTCTCTCTTCCTCACCCTCTCACTGAGGACACAAATCTGAATATTACAGCACTGACTTTGATTCTTAGCCTTTTTTTAGGCAAAATGCCCTGAAGATGGTAAATGGCTGTAATTATTGGGAAGGGGGCAGTTCATGAATCTTAATTTTAAAAAGCAACTCCTCTAACTTTACATTTTGGGTTGCGCGTTTGGATCCCGCCTATACAAACCATCCATAAAATATGCAAAGTTACACAAAATTTAAAATAGATGTAAAAGCACACACTCATAACTCCATATACCAGGTTTAAGATTTGTATCTGGCGCTCGTGTTTTCTGATCTTTTTAACAATTATTTAAAGCAAGGAAATGTTTCTTTAGGCTCACATAATGCCCAGTTTGTGCCTGGCATATCACTGTGTAGCTTATTTTAGACTGCTGCATTGATACATTTACATACATACATTTTGAAGACATTTCCAGAGACAGAAAATGAAAGATGTGCTTCTTCCCGTAGTCTTTGTTTCGTTAAAGAAATGGAGTCAGACCTTTTGAAATACTTTATTATCTAGTGGACAGGATAAATTAAAATCTTTCCAAACATTAGTGTTAACAAATTACCTGCTATGCTTTTTTAAAGTTTTTTTACAGCCTTGTGCAGTATAAGGACAACATATCACACCTTGGAGGCTTACATCTGTAACTCATAAAAGTCTTAAATGTAAAAACTAGAATACCCAATTTTATTTTGAAAACCGCTTTTTAGATGCCGTTAAAGAAAATTGTATAAGAAGGTTTAATTTCCCGCCCTTTTACAATTGCAACTATACTAAAAGTGATTATTATCAGAAGCGGATGGAGGAGGGATTTTTTCCCCCTGCTTTATCCTATTTTCTCCCATCTAAACGGATCCCTTCCCATCCAAATCCCATTCCAATAATTCCAATCCAATTTCAGTCCTGAGTTATTATTACTCATTTTGAGGGATGCCCAAGTGGCCCAGGGGTTAAGGCAGCGATCATGAACCGCAACGTCCCTGGTTTCTGTCCAGCCGGGATCCTTTGTTGCATTTCATCCCCTATCTCTCTGTTCCCCCCTCTTTTTCCTCTCATTTCTCTAATGTCAGCTACCTGATTAAGGCATAAAATGCCCAAAATAAAAAAAATTAAATGTCACATGATGAGTATAAATGGTGCTTCCATCCACTTTCAACATATGAATGCTATTAAATCTCAATGATAAGGCACAGTTGCCTCCATTCATCCAGATTTTGTTTAAAGTTACCCATTCTCCTTATTTTCTCTACCTTCTTTTTGCTTAGCTCTCCTTCTCTTTTTAACTCCGTTCAGCCTTCCTTGCCTTTCTTCCCTTCCATCGACTCTTGTCCCTTTCCACTTCCCCTCAGTTTATTTCACCTCCTAGAGTTACTTACTACTGCTCTGACATACACTGAACCTTCTCTGTCTGAAACAAACACTCGCCATGAAGCAAAGAGACAAGAATGAATGCTCGATTGCTCGTTCATGCTATACACAGACCAACTCGTTGACCCTTGCAACCTCACAGACTGACAAGGAAATACGTCCTACACTCAAAACACAAACAGAGCCATACACTCTCTTAAACGCAGGCCCAAATGTCACACTCCAAATCCTCTCATTTCCTCTTTCCTGTAGCTGGTCAGTCAGGCGTGTGTGACACTCTGAGAGTATCGATAGCAGGGGCAAGTTAAGTTAGCACACACACCCATACACACAAACATTCTCTGACGGCCACAGGACAAGCACACACACACACACACACACACACACACACACATAGGCTTGCTTTCAGATATATGCACACAGGCCCACACACTCCCACCCCTGTGGTAGCTAGAGATGTGGTTCAAATCCTGCCCAGTAACCCTTAACTGATACCAGCGCCTGAACCAGGTGTGTGCGTTTGTGTGTGTGTGTTTCCTGGATAGTCAACAGTACATTTCAGATGTGTGTGTGTGTGAGTGTGAGAGAGTGTGTGTGTGTTCTTGTTTAACTATATTTGTGGGGTCCAAAAACCGGGAATACAGTATACTTGTGGGGTCCCGACAACTTTGTGGGGCCAAAATGCTAGACCCCACAAATTTAAAGGGCTGTTTGAGGGTTAAGAATGCATGATCTCACTGGCGGGTCCCCACAAAGATAGTGTGTGTGTGTGTGTGTGTGTGTGTGTGTTGCTCTGAACTGAACTCTGTGTTACTGCCCAGAAAGCGGTCATCACCTGTGGAGGGTCTGTCTCTCTCCATTGTTTTGCTCTGGCTCAGTGTGTCCATGTCTGAACCTGTTTGTCTTAATAGTTTTTTTTTTCATTCATAGCCTCTAAAGTTGTTAAAGTTGATAACATGTTTTAGTTACAAATGCATGATTTAAATGTTCCTGTAGGTTTAATGTAAACTTTTTACCCAACTTCCCCCTGGGGATCAATAAAGTATTCTATTTGACTTTGATTAATTGATTGATTGATTGATTTATAAACAACCTTTATGGTATCATTTAGTTTAATTTAGGTATAAAATGGCCAATGCCAAAGCATGTGTGAGACAGAAATAAGCGACACATACATAGATTGTATAAAAAAAGTGGACCACCATTGGTTTGTGGACTACCGGTTTGAAGCCTCAAGTTTTGAATTTTGGCCATCGCCATCTTGGATTTTTGGGCCCAAGAGTGACAATATTTGGGTATGAGGGTGGAGCCAAGTTATCAGCTAGCGCTAGCACTAGCTAGCCAGCTTGGTTAGCAAGGTCCATCCGTAATTCACGTTTAATGTGATATTAATTGGGATGATCATTTTGACTAGCGCAAAACCGACTTTAAAGAAAATGACGTAGGGTAATTTTCTCATGGGCTTCTTTGCAACCAGTGTAGTTGCCCCCTGCTGGCCATTAGAGAGAATGAAGGTTTAAGGCACTTTTACATTGGCTAGAACACTTTCCTTAGCCACATAGCTGGTTCCCATAGCTGGTTCCATTTTGGAATTTTTTTTTGGCAAAATACACAGATTTGCGATGAACAAAATCAGGAATTGGGAAAGGCCCATAATGTTTTCCCCTTCCCTGTGTTCCTAAAGACTTATTGAAAGACTTAAAATGTTATTCATGCTTTTATTACGTCTCGGTTAGACTACTGCAACTCTTTATACTTGTCGATCACTCATTACTAAATCGGCTCCAGTTAGTACAGAATGCAGCCACTGGCCTTTTAACTGGTACAAGAAAACGGGAACATAACACCTGTCCTGGCCTCCCTTCATTGGCTTCCTGTTCGTTTCAGGATCAATTTTAAGATCTTATCGCTTGTCTTCAAGGCTTTAAATTGTTTGGTCCCTTTGTATCTTGCTGAACTCTTACATCACTGTACACCAGTCAGAACACTGAAGTCAACCAACCACTTGCTTTTGGCTGTCCCAAAAGCTAGGCTAAAAAGTAGAGGTGATCGAGTTTTTGCGGTCGGTGCTCCCATCCTCTGGAATAGCCTTCCATTGTATATTCGAGAGGCGCAGACTATATATACTTTTAAGACCTTGCTAACAGACACACCTTCTTACTCTGGCCTGGGCACATCATAATGTATAGACAGCAGGACAAACAACAGTTTGATGAGTAACTCATTAATCAAATTGTCTGACACAAAGTGACCTTTCAATTCTCTGTGTTTTGTTATACTGTAGTACTGCACTGACCTAAATCTTGCTTGCTGCCTCCTGACTGATCATCCTACTCTAAACACACGTGTAAAACAAACACACACTTACAGAAACAAAGTATGCACAAATACAGATTATAAAGTCTCATATTTACACTTACATTTAGGCACATGTGAATGTTGAGTAACATAAATTGCTGAATATGCAGATAAGTACATTAAAAAAGGACATACATGCATGCACAGTATTGATTGCTCCATATTGCAGGGATCACCATATTGACCTGAATAACTTTGTTATCATTGCCACACACACACATACAGTATGGATACATGTTACTTCCAAACACAGACACCTACAGTCTGGTGCAGGCAAACACACATTAAGTGTATATACTGATACGTCTTTACTTCCATACTGTCTTATCCTCGCTATTTCACTGCCCTCACTAAAATCACTTAAACTTTTCATGTTTACATTTTCCTGACAAGTGGCTTCTTGTAATTGTCTGAGTAACGACTTTCATCTCTCAATGTTATACCATTCCAACAAGTCTTGGATGGATGGTTGGGAACATCAAAACCAGAGACTTCCTGCAACATTGGAGACTGTTCTGGTTTGCATGCCATCTCCTACCTTCTATGAATGCTCTAACTTTAACCAAGTAGTTTCAGTTTCCTCAACGTATCTGTACTAGAGGCAGATCAGAACATGTTTATATGGGTTGTATTAGGGGGAACTGTAAGACAACCTGTTTTTTTTCATTTAGGTATGATGTTGCTCTCTTGTTCTTGTTGTTTTCATATAAAAAGTTCATAACTAACTTTGACCATTCTCATATTTCAACCTCAGAATCAGAAAAGGTGTATTACCAAAGCAAGTGGCAATAAATCTACTGTCCTCGGTCCAATAAAGCCTTTTAGAAACCCACTGGATACATGTTATAATCAGTGGTAAAGTCTAAAACAAGTTTACATTTCAAAGATGCAAAAAAATAAATAAACCTAACACCACAGGTATTTTTAAGCACTATGAGTACGTATGTTGAGCTATTTTGTGTGATATTAAGGTCCAAATCTTTCAAAAACAACGTCTCTGTCACTTTTTGTTCTCAGTTCATCTCTTTCGTCTCTGCTGTTCACAGAAAAAAAATCAATCATCATGGTCATCTTAACCTGTTTTGATTTACATTATAGAGATATTCTTAAATGCTACACCTTCTGGACATCAACTGTCAGGAAGGTGTTGAATAACATGAATGATCACATATGCATTCCTTCCTATATGTTGCTTTGTAGTTGCCATTGCTTTACATTGTGGTGCACCAATGTTTTAGATGCCCTCCGCCTTAGCAAGCTGTGTGTAGGCAGAAAGAAAGCCACTTACTAAGCCTGCTACTCTGAACTGAATGTTAACATGAGTGAGGGTAAGAAGGGTTGTGTGTTTGTGTTGCTCGGGTAGATAAATAGGTAGACAGAGTTGTCTAATTTGTGTGTTTGGGGTCTTGCTTGCTTGCATGCATTTCTGTGTGTGTTTAATAAATGAGGAAGGGCAACAAAGGTTGAGCGCAGCACTTGCTCCCCAGCTGGCTTCGTTGTATCATAGCAACTCCACATGAATAATAATTATAAACACACACACAAACAAACACACACACACACACACACACACACACACACACACACACACACACACACACACACACACACACAGTAATGAGCCATTCTTCTCCAGCCACTCTGCCTAATCTCTCTCAGCTGTTTCAGCTCTGTGCTCTACACTGAGCTCCAGTTTACAGTAAACATGCATTTACTTTGGCTGAACCCTAATGATGATTTAGATTTTAAATTATTTTTTGGCATTTTAGCTTTAATGAGCTGCAGAAAGGTGCCTGTACTGTTTTCACCAAAAAGAAACAGTTTTATACAATTGTGTAATTTGTTTCTCTCCCTTTGCTTTTCAGGTGGTTGTTTTAATGGAAGTTATATAACAATTAATCAGGCCTACTTTTCAGTCAGTAATGAATATTGACTAGTTGTCCAAATGTAGAATTGAATTTATTAGCAAATGGTTTGATATTGTCAAGATTTCAGCCACACACTTCAAAGGGGGCTCAAAGCAATTTCCCATAGAAAGGTGACTTTAATGTCACAGTTAAGCTGCCAGTAGAAATATGAACTTTGTGACGTAAGATTAAGGGGTACTGTATCCAGCCATTTCTGTAACTTTCTGAAACCAGCAATCCACTTCACAACATGATTGGATTTTTTTTCACTCTTTCTTTTCATTCTTGACACAACTATTGCTGTCACTTTGTCTTCCAGTAGAGACTGTCATAGAAATGTGCACCTTTATCCCCATTCTTTTTTTCTAAACAATGTTTATTAGTTTTCCACTTGCCCAGACCCATCCCAATAACACATAATGAAAGCATTACACTAACAATAACGTATTACTAACAAAAGATGATTAGGTAGGTATTAGGGGTGGAACGGTACATGTATTCGTATTGAACCAAAACGGTACGGGCGTCTCGGTTCGGTACATGAATTTACATGGAGAATACACGGTATAAAAATAAATAAAACTTGCGTTCAAATGAATTAATGTAATGCAGAACTACTGTTACATACGCGTTTCTTAGGGACACCTAACCTGTAGCCCTGCCTTAGCTCTGAAGCTCCCAAGCTCCGCCTACATGTCGAGTCGGTCCAGTGAGTCCACACAAAGCAAACTAGTTCCAGTTCCATATACAACCAAACACAGATGTACTGTAGCTGTATCCCTTCTCGCCTCGACCACAAATGGCTTCCAGGCCCATTTGCTTCGCTGTTTGCTCCGCTATTAGCTCCGCCGTTAGCTGTTAGCTCCACCGTTAGCTTCGCTGTTTGCTGCTAGCTCCGCTGTTAGCGTGTGAAGCTAACGCCACAATTCGCCAACTGCTCTGTGTAACCGAAGCTGCTCTTTAAACACCCCTGCTCTGTGCATTAACATATGAGAGCAGCGCTTGTCTCCCATATCACACTACTAGCTGATTGTCTTATTTTGTTTATAAGTTCCAGATGGAGTCTGGAGATGATGTGGGGTAGCCTACTTATTGTTTACTGTTTACATCTTACTTTATATGCTTCAGGCTGTTGCAGCTAGCTCAGAGGAGAGACTGGATGACACTAGGTGGTACAGCATGACACATGCACAATAAAAAAAATTGCCTTCTGCATTTTTGTTATGCTTTTCCCTCCATTGTACCGAACCGAACCGTGATGTCTGAACCGAGGTCCGAACCGTGACTTCAGTGTAGGCTATGTTCCACCCCTAGTAGGTATGTAGTAGCCTATACTCTCAATGTCATTCCTGTCTCAAAAGATATACTTAAGAAACTATAAGATTGTTGCCTTATGTTAGGGCACCTGCACACTGCCTGCATGGCGTGTCCGTTTTTATTTCGGCTCCCATGTTAACAGGTTAGAACTTACACACTGCCTGCGTGACACGCACGTCTCAGGCGAGTCTCGAGCCGTGCCAAAAACGCATACATGCTAGAAATAGAACCGATGCCTATTTTTCACGTGACACGCAAGCGTGTTGGAAGTGTTTCCAGGTAAAATAGAATAGGAAAAGATGTTTATATGTAATTTTGACACAAATACATATTAATAAATGACATGTTAATGTTTGAAAGTCTCTAGGTTTTGACATAAATGCAGATATAAATGTAATAAAAAAAATAATAATAATTATCGATTTTCAAATATTGCACCTGTCAATACAGAACAAAATATTCTGTAGCCTATTTTGCCTTCAATACTGCCGACGTTGTCTTTGCTATAATCAAATCAGTATATATTATTTCATTTTATCAAAGGGAAACATACATGTGTACAGACAAGGCTAGCAGCAGCAGCGCCGCGTCAGACACGTTTCTGGTGTGCAAAGACATAGAAAACGCCACGCAGCCGCCATGCAACTGACACGCAACAGAAACGCCACGCTCACGTCACGCAGTGTGTAGCTGGCCTTAGGGTGTTCTCTATTCTTTATTTGGACCCCATTAGCTTCCACAAAGTGGACAAGTCTTCCTGGGGTCCACATCTCTCTCAGGTATCTCCAACCCTTGCATTTCTAAGGAATGTAATTAAAGGTTTCCAGATTTCCTCAAACACATTTTGTATATTTCTCAGTATGTAAGTTATCTTCTCAATTCTTCTCAATGTAATTTTGTTAATTCATTCTTTAATACTTAGTCTACTTGTTTTCTTCCAATAAAGAGCAATTGGCCATTTGGTGTGCAAGATACACATCACCAGTGGTGGAAGATGTATTCTTTTACTTAAGTAAAAGTACTATACCACACTGTAAAAATCCTCTTTTACAAGTAAAAGTCCTGTATTGAAAATGTTTCTTAAATCAAGAAAATGTACATAAAGTATTAAAAGTAAAAGTACTCAATGCAGAAAAGTCCTCACAATTTAGACATTGTGGAAATGATCAAAACTGTTTTATCGATCAACTAAGTGTTTAATCGGTTAATCATTTCAGCTGGACTTGTAGGCCTATATATTGTTGGGTAGTTTTATTTAGTATAAAATATTGTATTTTATAAACTACATGTGTTTTGTAGAAGTAGAAAGTAGCATGAAAAGAAAAGTTTAAAGTACAAGTACCTCAAATGTGTAATTAATTACAGTTCTTGTACTTAGTTACACTCCACCACTGCACATCTAGGCCTATTTCTCTTTCCTTGTTTGAAGTTTGAAAAGTACACGTTCAAAATGTAAGTCTTAGGTTTGAGAAGGACCTGGTGGTTCTGTCCATCACATGTTTTACTTATTTTCCTGCATTCCCAAATACAATGATCCAAGCTTCCTTCACATTCATACACTACATACACTTAGTACATGTGTCTGGTATATTGTTATCTGAAATTATTATTATTAATATTTACTATACCCATCCTTTGGGACTTGTACCTCGAGTGAGGAGAGGGTTGGAATTGTATCCCCCATATTTAAACGATATTGAACGGTGTCTCCCCTCTATATGACGGCTGTCTTTTCACTCCGCCTTCCAGTTTAGAACGACTGGAAACACTTTTTGATTTCCAACATGGTCGGACAACATGTCATATGAACTAGTTCTTCTCTGGCATAGTCCGGCCCTTACTTATTTATTTCAGGTTTATTTAACAGGGACAATGCACACTAATAATACATATTAAAATGTAAAATGTGCCAGAATTAGCCAAAAGGCTATTTTACATATGCTGTCCCTGGACAGATTGTACAATGTCACACCTAAAAAGATAACATGATTATAATAGTACATACAGGTTTAGCCCAATACAAGTAAAATTGACTATAAATGTAAAAATTAAAAAAGAATTCATAATCAACATGTAAACAAGAACAGATTGTCATTATCAACATCAATACCAACACACACACACACACACACACACACACACACACACACACACACACACGTTCAGTCCATGTAACCGACAACTTTGTAGGCATAGCACAAGTGGCACAAACAGGCAGGACATGTTGGCCTCTGCTGCTTTGATTTAGATTATTCTTTAGTCTGTACTGCACAAATCCCCTTACCTAATGTAAGTGCAATCCTAAACTGTTGGAGTACCTCTTCAAAGGATTACAAGGGCAGTGAGTTTCCTTTTGAGAAAGAGCAGGAGTCACCCTGCTTTTTAAACATGTTTATATCACTATGTTTTACTATGGTCTGCAAATATCTGTTAAAGACATCCCTTTGGCTCTTTCTGGATACAAGAACAGTACCAGGAATGTAAGGTTCAATGCTGTTTTCTTCAACAGTGATAAAATAGAAGTCAATAAAAGTAATTTTGACAGTTGGATAGACAGAAACGAGTGAAGCAGCACTCACACTGTTTACACTGTTTTCAATCGGTCCAACACAAGTGAAAATAGCAATTTAACTGTGTTCTTAAGAGTGTGTGTGTGTTGGAAGGAGAATAGTAGTTGAATGAAAAGTGTTCTTTTACTGACCCCGCTGCCTATCTGTATGGTTTTCTGCCAAAGCCTGTAAACACACTTTGAACGAAGCCAAAACATTTTTTAAAAATCAGCTATTTCAGAAGTTAAACCAGCAGCTACTAGTACCTAGTATTAGTTGTTGACAACAGTTATTGTTTAATGTTTTAAATGGCTGATTTTGACTTCTAAATTGTGTAAAAATATGTTGAATACCGCAAATGTATATTGGCTGGATTAAAAAATGTTCTCTCTGTCCTCCTTTTCCCACTTCCCCAGTAACCTCTTCTTTTTTAATCCAGTTATTCTCAAAAGTAAAACTCAATATGGGTCATGTGTTTGTGCCATGAAGTTACTTGTTTAACTGGTTGTTGTTGTTGTTGTTGTAGTAGTAGTAGTGTGTGTGTGTGTGTGTGTGTGTGTGTGTGTGTGTGTGTGTGTGTGTGTGTGTGTGTGTGTGTGTGTGTGTGTGTGTGTGTGTGTGTGTGTCTCTTTCCAAACCAAATAAAAAGGTTGGGTCAGAGGGCTGGACGAGTGGGGACTGTTCCAGCAGTCAACATGACAGGAAAGAAAACAAACCCATTTCTTAGAGAAGTTGGGAAATAAAGAGCGAGATCAGGGATTGTTTGTCACACACACACACACACACACACACACACACACACACACACACACACACACTTACTTCCTTCTTTCAAATACTTGACCTTTGCTCATCTCTCTTTTCATCTGCTGTTCTCTCCGTCTTTCTCGTCTCCTCCTCCCTTCTGTCATTTTGACACCCAAGTGACTTCTCCACCTCACTGTCCTTGCTCTCTGTCTGTCCTCCCACTCTGTTCCAGGATGTCATACGCTCAGACTGCACACACACAAAGTCCGACACCACAAACACACAGAAACGTGACCCTGTTTAATAAACAAGCAACAGAGTGTGTGAGAGTAAGGAAGCTTTTAGTGGCGCCTCTTATCTTGCTTCCTCTCAAAACACACACACACACACACACACAAGAAAAAACACTGCCACAAAGATTAAATGTCGTCTTTGAGAGTCGCTCACCCTTCTCTCTCTCTCTCTCTCTCTCTTTCTCACACACACACACACACACACACACACACACACACACACACACACACACACACACACACACACACACACACACACACACACACACACACAGCCTCATTCTTCTTTCCCTCTCAGTTACAAACTCAATCCAGCAACATGGACCGGCTGTTCTGTGAAGTGGCTTATTAATGAAAGAACCCTACACACATGCACACAGGCCCAAATACACACATGCACAAACAGGACCTATACACATGCGTTATGTATCGAGAGATGTCAGGGCGAGGGGGCTGCCTCACAGGATGGCGCCCCGAGCAGTTGGGGGTTCTGTGCCTTGCTCACCTCGGCATTGCCCAAGAGGCTAACTGACACCTCTTCAGCTACTACTCCCCACTCCGTACTTGGTCCGTGCAGGGAGTTGAAGTGCCAACCTTCTGGTTCCCAAGCCAAGTCCCCAAGAACTGAGCTACTGCCACCCCAAAGGTAAAATGTGGGGGGAATAGTCTATTATATTCATTATGAATTCATTATTCAAGTCAGTTTGCAAGTTTTTGTATTGAATTGAATGTCACAGTGTATAATTAGGTGTAAGGTTTTCATGGATCCACTCCTGGTAACTGAGACTCAAACCAGGACCAAATTATATTCAGTCTAATTGGGTCCAGGTAGGAAGCTGTTCTATTGCTGCAGGTCTCAGGTCTGTGTGCCAATATGTCTAACACTCGAGTGGATCCAAGAGGACTCGCTATCAGCTCTGATCATGTGGTGTGTCATAGTCACCGCGGGTGAATTGTTACGGAGTGTGAACTGTCTTGATTCTTTGGACATAAATTGCTACTCTTTGACTGCTAGCGTTTCTTAATTGGTGAGGCATTATGCTGCTGCCACCCATGTGTGAGTCTGTGTGAGTATGCTCACATGAAGTCAGTTAGATATAAAAATGTTTTTCTTTCCGTTTCAGCCCTCCATCCTCACTAAGTCAGCGTTTTTGTCACCTAAAAATTGAGCTTTTCCAAAGCCAAAGTCTCCAGATGGGATACATCTTAAAATGACAGCTAGGTGTTTGAACTTTCTGTGTCTTCTAATGTTCTCTGTTATCATTATCTCATGAAATAATGATTTTATCACCACAGTGCAGCATATTTGAAATGACTAGTAGTTAACTTGTACTATTTATGAACTGTGTCTCTCTAGACATTGGCTGTGTTTCCCATTTTTTATTTGACAGACAAAGACTTAGCAAAGAGACAACGAGAGATTTAGCCGTTCTCCACTGTAGGCAGGTCTCTAGAACTCAACCTGGAAACAATGTTTCATGTTGACCCAAAAACTGCATTTTAAAAAATTGGACCGTCTTATGTAGATGTAGCCTGGTGCATACAGTATATGTGTGTTTACATGTGTGTGAAAAGATTCAGCAGAACATAGACAATTGTTTTATGTTGTTTTCACTTAGATGTGTTAACATGGAAATTGCTTCAAGCTCCTGTGTGTGTGTGTGTGTGTGTGTGTGTGTGTGTGTGTGTGTGTGTGTGTGTTTGTTCATTAAGCTGATTATAGGTGAATTAATTGCTTTTAATGTGGATGTGTACACCGGGAGAAGACCCAGAAAGAGATTAAAACCAAACCAGAATCCAGACTGAGGCCATGCCACTGTAATGTGAATAAAGTTGAAAGGGAAATTGATACTGTCAAAGCTTTCTGCTCATTAGTGTTTTCAGATCATTAAAAGTTTGTGGTCAACACAAACAAAAATACCAATACAGAATCTTCAATGTATTACATTTTTATTTAATATTAGCTCAATAGCAACTAAATGGTTACTACCACCATCTGCTTAATAGAGAAATAGATTAATATTGTAGATGACCCACTCAGTACAGTTTTAGTCAATCACACATTATAGGTTTGTCATTGTTTTTTTTACCAGGCGCCGCAGCGATGCTGGTATTGTGTGTGTGTGTGTGTGTGTCTCTGTCTTCATGGCAAAATGTGCAACGCGACAGCGTTGCAACCTTGTGACAAAACCTGGCTGTTGCAGTTAAGTTTAGCCGACAAAAGGTGACCGCCATGTGGCGACGACAGTTTCGTTTAGGCACCAAAACTACGAGTTAAAAAGATTGTAGTTTGGATTAAAACACCGGCTCCCTGAAGTAGTACTCCTGGGACACAGAGACACGGAAAACTTTGTGTTTTCCTTAGGACACGAACTCTGCTTCTGTAGAAGTAAATTTTAAATGTCCGCGGCCCAAGGCCAGATAACGGCGCAGACTCCAACATTTGCTGTAACTTCACAATTACTCTTTTTTCAAAAATACAACAAGATTAAAAGTCGTGAAAGAGTGAACACAGAAGTTGAGGGAGTCAGATGAGAAAAAGAGCTTTAATGTGCACGAAAGTAAATCAACACACAGGAAAGCCCGAGCAAGGTCCGGACATATCTTGCTAACGAGTCCTTTGTCTAACATCGCCTTATATCATTCTACAAGGAAGACCCTCCTCCTGTGGAATGCTCCAATGATCACCCGCAGAGCATGCGTGTAAATCTTCAATTGGCTATTTCTGAGGATAAGACCACCTCTTTTGGGATTTTTCCACTAGATGAAGTCATTTAGCTGATCTTGCATTTTGAGCGGTGCCCTAGCTTTTTCGTGGCAACAGCGGCTGCCATCCTACGGAGGCTGCAACAATGGTAAGCCATCTGTGGCCGTTTGCAGCTGCACAGCGACAACTGAAGGTGATCCAAGGAGGGAGAAGGTCTCTTCCTTACACAAACTAAAATACATATCATCTTTTATCTAGTACCATATTTGTTGTACATTGTATATTTCCCATAACTCAATTAAAACAGATTTTATCACATTTTCCCACAACACTTCCCCTGCTTGAAAGCCCAAGTTGTATTACCCACCCATCCAGCCAAACCTCCTCCATTTGCACAGTCAATGTAGTGCGTATGGCAAAAAATACGTGGAATACATACGAATTACAGTGCTTCACTTTTCGTAGCTACAGTATGTACGAATCTTGTGACTACAGTCTTGTGAGACCTTTAGTGGCCATAATAATTATGACGGGAGCAAAGGAGGAACTCATATAACATGATATAAAGAGCATCAACGTCTGCTTTAGGAGGAGGTTGGGGTGCATGGATGGGTCAAACAAACAGGATTTTCAACCAGGAGACTGCTGTTCATGTCCCGTGTTAAACCAAAAGTAAACGTACATTACACTATGTAACATACGTAAGTACGTAACAAACGTACTTATTTTAACCAAACTATGATCTTTTATGTTGTCGTATGGGTTGGAGCATATTCTGTATCAACTTGTTTTTAGACTTATTGAAGTTATAGTATGAATGTCTGGTGAATATTCAAACCCAGGATGCCTTACTGTACATAATGTCATTTACACTTACTGTATGTATTTTAGAATTGCAGCTTTTGTGTCTTTGGAAGCTAAACAATCTTGACTAGAATTCATGCATTTCCATTGTTTAAATGATGCTTACACACACACATACAGTACATACACCCCCGTACGTTCATACGTACACCACTGGTTCACACAACTGCAGTATATATAACTCACGCAACTGTAGTTGCTTGGCAATGTTCTGAGCTGTGTTCCAGAAATAAACAGAATATGTGGAAAAGTAACTGTTTGTTCTAATTCCTGTAGATATACTCAGAGGAAGCACAACAGAAAAAAATTAAACAAAAAGTGAAGATTGTAATTGAAGGACACCAAAAGGCATACATTGTTGGGGGGGGCTTTGCTATGAGAATCACTAACAATTTAATTTACCAGAATGTGTCTATAAGGCTGACTTGAAAGAGAGTGAAAGAAATATAAAATATATGAGTGGGACAAATGCATTGGCTAATGACTGATTTCATGAATATGGCTATACATAATTTGCTGTGTGTTTGTATGTCTAATTCAAACACATACAATCTTACCCATCTAGAAATGAGTGTTGTTTGTAAGAGGGTGTTAATTGATGCATTCTCTCCTTTTGACTGTTTAATGGAAAAGCACTTCTCATTAAACTGTCACTCACAGATCTGTGCTCATGTGTGCGTGGAACGAGAGAAAGAAAGGAAGATGTGAGCAGGTCATTATAATACAGTGTGAAAGGAGAAGAGGGAGGTTGTAAAAGGGGAGAGGAGAGAGAGAGTGCAGGAGAGGTGCAGAAGAACAGACCATTACAACAATTAGTGTGCCATTTGAAAAGCTTTCCTTCATAGCCTTTTGATATTGAAATGAAACAATGTGTTTCTGCAGGATGCTGTTGGCCAAATTAGCCTAACAATACATTAACTAACACGCACACACTCGCTCTTCATCACCTGTGGATGGCTTGTTTCCCTCTCTCTCCCAATTCAGTCACTTCATTTAAATCGATTTAAATTAAATTCCATTTAAATCAATTACGTTCAATACATTTCATTTCAACTCATTTAAGTGTGCTGCTCTGATTCTTATACCTAATTAGTCATATTGACAAAACATAAAGACAACATGATTAAAAAACAACATTTTTAGATTAAATCAGTTTGCTTTGGTGTGTGCCCAGTTTTCTAAACCTAAAAGGAACAATAATCAATACTGATTATGATTTGTAACCTTGTTAGACATAAACTCCACTCTTCTTAATGGTATCTTTTACACCGTGATTGTAGAATTGTACACGGTTGTTGAAAACACACACACACACACACACACACACACACACACACACACACACACACACACACACACACACACACACACATCACAGTACTGTAGATAGGTGAAGAATACGCTGCCAAGCAAGATCTTAAAGTTAATATACAATACAACATTTTGAACATATTCTAAATATTTGAATCATGTATTTCATCACCATTCATTGGTGGATGAAGTACTTTGCTGTACTCTGTTACGAGTAAAAGTACTGCATTCAAAATTATACCAAAAGTAAAAGTACTCATTATGCAGAATTTAAGAATCATATATAGTACCAGTCAAAAGTGTGGACACACTTTCTCATTCAAGTGAATAGGATTGTTTGTTGTTGATTATTGGTATTAATAATCTGAATCTGTAAAGTAACTAAAGCTGAAATGTAGTGAAGTAAAAATTACAATATATTCCTGGGAGATTTAGTGGATTAGAAGTATAAAGAAGCATAAAATGGTAATACTCAGATGTACTTCAAAATTCAATAAAAAAAACAGCACTTGAGTAACTGTACTTACTGCTTACGTCTGCTGACCATTTTTCAAAACTAGGATGGGATCTATGGAAGCTCATTAGAGAAAGTTGCCACACCTGTGCCGAATGAAACTTTGTGACTGATTGGGAAAGAGCCTGAGCCGAGTCCACACCCTATTCTGGGGAGAGGCACTCAGTATACATTACGGGGCTCCTACCCTTCCAAGCATACCATTATCGTGCACTCATTTCTGAGTGGTGGGTGCCGTTTACATGCTGGAAGAAGATTAGACGTTAGTGGGTTGCAGGGCGAGGTTCTTAAAAACAGGGCTGGTTAGCTTGGGCAGGGAGCGAGAGAGTGTTTGGCTGCTTCTCAGCATGAGGAAGAGGCTCTCCTTTGCTACAGGACGGAGCCTCACTGGAACGACAGCCCCCCACCATTCACTATTACTGTAAAAGAGCCGGGTCAAAGTTAGAACACTCAGACTTGTTGATTACCACTATCACCGCTTTTATACTTGTGTTAATCTTTATAAAATGGCAGATCAAAGAAAATAAATTGCATGAGATTACACACAATCACCTGCACAAATTGTTACAGTTTTAGTGTCAAACCAACAACAAATATGACAACACTGTTAAGTACTGAGATTTATACAAAATATGTAAAATATACTACTCTATTTCCCACTCCAGTGAGACTTCATTGCTGAGAGAACAGTTGATGACAGCTCGGGAGATGGACAAGCTAGCTAGCCATCTCTCGGCATCCGCTGTCCTGCTGGTGGGGAGTGAGGCAGAGGGAGTGGTGGGCTCTGTGCTGCCGCTGGCTGATCCAGGAGGGAAAAACGCTGTGTTGTTGTATGTATCATAGCAATGTAGACTGGGTAAACCCAGCCCGATCTGCCAGTGATTTGATTTCGCCCTGCAGCTCAGGTTGGAAACCTGTACGTTTATCTATCCTGCTTCCGTTACAATTTTGCGGGGACCAATCACAAACTGGCTTATCCATCTGGTGCGCTATTGGCGGGTTTAACACGATGACGATAGCTGTCGCTGCTACTTCACCCGGATCGTTGGTCTGATTGGTTGAAGGACTATCCAATTGTGTCCAGAGTCATTTGAACTATGCCTGTTGATCTTGCCTCTTGTGCAGTAGAAAATGCAGAGCAGACTCCCCAGACTAATGTTCAATCTTAAAAGACTGAGCTTGGTCTAGTGATAGCCAGACTAATAGCAATGGGTTGTATATCTGGTTTCTATTTTAGAATGATGAATAGATTACCGCTGCCTGTTGGCATGGAGAGTTGTTTCCTCTCATGCAGGCGCAGAACGTGCTAGTTGGCTGTCGACTGTAGTCTTTGCAATGTGTTCAAGTGCAACTTTTTTTCCAAGACACAGGTGACGCGAGGCGACACTAGTTCTTTCCATCTGCCTAGTGTGTCAGCACCTTAATAGTTGCAGCCTTTCTATTCATAAAAGCGCTGTAATGGAATCTGTTGCTTTTGAGAGAGCTTTACCAAGAAACCATGTTCTCAATAATCTTAGTGATGAGTCTATACTCCAGACGGTTTGTGTATGAAAACAAGACTGTTCTGCAAGCAACACTTATCCATACTCACGCTCCCACATTTATATACTTTATACACTATTTATGTTCTTTTCTTGTGGTTGTAGTGTTTTTGTTTGGAGGCTTAGCAGTACAACTGACAGAGAGAACATGTCAGAGTATAAACCCAGAATGCCTAGAAGGGTCATAGGATTTGAGAGATACAGTTGGTGATGAAATTGTGTTTGTTCTGCTTCCATTACTGCCACTGACAACATGACAAATGACAAGATGGATGAATAGGATGAACAACTTTTCCATTAATTAATTTCTGGGTCTGGGTTCCATTGCTTTGACTATACCACTGCTCACCTAAATATAACGGTGGCCACAGAGGTTATTGAGACAGATAGATCAGCCCAGTGTTTTAGCATTTTCTCACAGCAATGGTATGCTTGTGTGTGTGTGTGTGTGTGTGTGTGTGTGTGTGTGTGTGTGTGTGTGTGTGTGTGTGTGTCTGTCTGTCTGTCTGTCTGTCTGTCTGTCTGTCTGTCTGTCTGTCTGTCTGTCTGTCTGTCTGTCTGTCTGTCTGTCTGTGTGTGTCTTCAGTAGTCACAACCCATTAGTCTTGATGAAGTG